>JANAVB010030818.1:7978147-8320647 GCA_029216955.1 Iris pallida
CCAAGTCTTCCCATATCTTTGTCTTGTATTTTATTATACTGTCTCTCTTTGTCAATTCATATGGAACTGCTGTTAGTGTTTGTACTTGCTCATTTTTCTGACAAGATACCGTTGATATATTACAGATATTTCTAAGGCAGGCTGCTCGACCTACTATGGGTTCGAGACAGATGGAGACTTAGGCCAGGACTGTGGCCTGATAGTTGAGCCACTAGACTTTGTACTCCCTGAGCAGTTAGCTTAGTTAGGCTTGCCTGGACTGCGATCCAGCTTTTGTTTTAGACTGTAGTAGCATATAGTATATATTCTGTGACTCTGTGATGTTGTGTATACCTTGGGGCTTGTGTTGGATCTTGAACTTATTTCCTATTTCTTTTTTATCTATTATATTTCCTTTTCGTACTATCTACCTTAGTTTTATCTTGTGATAGAGACTATATTTTCTTTGTCACCTCCATTCGGAGTGTATATACTATACAGGTACCCTTATACTGTTTAGTTGTAGTATTTATAGACGACCTATACAACGTTCTACCACCGATTCTGCGACGTAGGCTGGACGTAACCACGTACTCGTACCCCTAATCAGGGTACGGGTCGTGACACATTTTATGGTGGCCCATACAGGTCTGTGTCACAATTAGTACGATCTCGTAATGGTGCTCGACTTAGAATACTAATTACGAGCCTGTGACTAAGATATAGGATCTAGGATATGATAGGAGTTACTAAATCACATTTTAGGAAAATTCTGATCTTTTGATTACCATGACAACTCTTCTTACATTGAATTCAATTATCCTTCGTTGATACTCCTTATCATATGCTATATTGACTCCTTATTTCAATCTATCCTCAGGATGGCGATTACCCGTTCTCAGACAGTAAGACCTAGTGCTGTTCCGGAGAGGCCCGATCCGATAGGACCTCCACCTCCGACTGTGAGAGCTGCAGTTGAGGGAGTTGCCACCTCAGTTCCTGCCCTTCAGACGGGAATAGCAGCGACGGTTCCAGGAGGTCTTCCACCTCCAATTGTGGGACCATCCATAGTCATTCCTGAGACTCTTCCACCCGCCTCTGCTACCAACTGATGCACAGCAGATGATGGCCCTTCTACAACAGATGTTGCAGACCCAGAGGGCCCAGGCCGAGGCACAGCAGCATCAGGCTGACGTATCTCACCGCCAAACAGAGGTGTTACGGCAGAGCATGGAGAACTCCCACC
This sequence comes from Iris pallida, assembly GCA_029216955.1. Classification (NCBI taxonomy): domain Eukaryota; kingdom Viridiplantae; phylum Streptophyta; class Magnoliopsida; order Asparagales; family Iridaceae; genus Iris; species Iris pallida. The sequence continues at coordinate 7,979,373 of JANAVB010030818.1, forward strand.
AGCTGGCAATGGCAGCAGTAGAGAGGGTTGTACCGGGTACAGTTCAGGGTACCCCAGTTCAGTAGCAGGGACAGGACTAGAGACAGACTACTCTGTGCGGCTTATACGAGAAACCGGGGCACAATCGAGAGGCCTGTAGGAAGAGGTTGGGCGTGTGTCTATACTGTAGGGCGCCCGACCACCAGTTGAAGGATTACCGCTTTCGTGGAGTCCGAGGAGGCCAGGACAAGGACAGAGTACAACAGGCACCAGCACGTGCCCACCAGTAGTAGGGTCAGAGTAAAAGATAGGCCATACAGTGTGCTTTCTGCTGGAAGTCGGGGCACACCCGGAAGGTTTGCAGGATGAGGCTGGGAGTTTGTTTATTCTGTGGAGCTCCAGATCACCAGATATAGAACTGTGCTGCTCGTGCAGCCAGACAGGCAAACCAGAACAGAGTACAACAGGCTTGGGGAGGCCTGCAGGGACGAGCTTTCGTCATGACAGTTGAGGACATGCATGCAGTAGCAGGACAAATTGCAGGTTCTAATCTTTCGATCTCATTTCCGCATTTGCCTCCTTATAAACTGTCTTGAAATTCGTTTCCATATGTTCCTTGATCGTTTGATGAAATTTTGTTCTTGTGATGTGATATTCTTCTGAGATAAGTCTTATGGGCTAGGTCGCCTCGATTATGAGATTTTAGAATCCTCTAGGGTCATGCTAGCAGGCATAGTGAGGACATATAGTCGGATTATGGATGTATTTCTCGGGTGTAGGAATTTAAGGTTTTTGCTGCCAAGCATGCAGCAATACAAAAATTTTAAATACCATAATTCTAGAGGTATGTACCTTAGTCAAGGACTCTGTGATTATCGTAGCCTTGCTCACTAGCGTGACGGAGATTCTGAGTATCATGATTCTGGACAGACGCATATGATTATCGAACTGCATAATTTTGAGATTTTGTTTGTGGGATGTTTGACCTATAAGGAGCACTACCATCTTAATTTTTGAGGATGAATTCATTTAAGGTGGATAGATGTGTAGCACCAAGTTTCTAATTGAGTGTAATTTTAAATTTTATAACTTTAGTCATTTAATTATTGTCATTTAATTCATGCTTTAATTTAGAGATTTTAATCATTTTAAATTTTTAAGCCATGACTTGTAATTTTGATATTTTCCTAGTAAAACCCTAGAGACTGTTTGACCTATAGCCTAACCATGTGATTAGGATGTTTTCAGTATCATTTCTGGCCCAAGGGTATTTTGGTCATTGGACCTCTTTGATTTATTTTCGATATTATTGCCTTGGTGATTGTTGATTTGATTTTTGATAAGTGTGATTTTGTGGTGGTTTCGTGTCCGTGTCGGACACGAAACAGTTTTTATTTGCAAATGTTGTTGTGCCTTAAGAGATATTTATTTTTCTAAATTTTTTTTGGAAGTATTTGAGAGGGATTGTTTTCTGCATGTGTTTTTCCTGTGATTGCTTTGTTTTAATTTCGAGGACGAATTTTTTTAAGGTGGATAGATTTGTCACCCCCAGTTTTCAAGAATAGGGGTATTTTGGTCATTTTTTATTTTAGAATATTTTTGAAATTTATTTTATTATTTATGATATTGTTTTGGGGTTATTTGAGTCGGGTTCAAATTTCAACTCAATCTGACTTGTATCGGAGACCCGGGGTAGCTTTGACTCTAGTGGGACCCACCCATTAGTTAGCCATGGCCTACCAATCCCACTAGTTAGGCTAGAGAGATTAGGCTAATTCCCCAAGGTTAGTTTAGTCAAATTAGAGACTCATCCGTGACTCTTTTAACCCCCAAACCCTAACCTAACGTAAGTTGAACCAATGTAACTTAGAGAGGGGTGTTTTAGACATTGTAGATAAGGGGGAGAGAGCCATTCATGGCCGGCAATAAGGGGGGATAGGCATGAACATTCATTTGTTATTATCCGCAAATTTTCTCTCTTGTTCTTCTCCAAATTTTTAGAAGAGACTCCATTGATTTCATCTCCAAATCAATCCATTTCTCCACCCAATCTTCTTCATTTCTTCTCTACTCAAGCAAGGGAGGGTGCTAGCCAAGTTTGGGAGGATTTGGCTATTGTTCGTGTCCATTTGGAGGTCTCTACGTGTCAGTGTCGTATCGGAAGGAGTTTTCTTAGATTCGATCAACCGGGAGGTATAATCTCTTCTCTATTTCATTCCTACATGTATATAGGATTATTTTAAACCCATAGGAATGACCCACATGGTTGTGTCTCCATTTGTGTCCATTTTGTGCCTATATGGAGACTTCTAGGTGTGTCCTTGTTGTGCATTGTGTCCATGTGGGAAACCCCCAATTTTGGACACACTTGTATTTTGATATGTTGTGGGAATGATTTATTTGTGATTTTAATCTCAGATTTTAGATTTGTTAGGATGTGTTCTTCATGGTATCTTTTGTATCATAATATATATATATATAAATATATATATATATATATATATATATATATATATATATATATATATATATATATATATTTTATATATATATATCATGGGTGTGTGGGTGTCTTTATATATATTATTGATGTATGTGTAGATATAGAGAGGGTTTATGAGTTAGAGATTGATATAGAGAAGGATTTATGGAGAGTGAGATGGGGGATTAGAGATTAGAGTGATAGAGAGAGTGAGGAGTGAAGGAATGGAAGGGAGGGGGGATTTAGGAACTGCACAGCAGCAGTGGGACCACTGCTCGGCAGTGTGCTGCTGCCATAGGCAGACTACGCCAAAACAAACATTTTTTGACAGACCAAAACTGTCGTAAATCACGATAAACGACAGTTTTGATCCGTCGGAGCATCCGTCGTTAATAGCGCGTCCTAAAATATAAACGACAGTTTTGGACTGTCGTTTCCTAGTTGAAAAAAATGACAGTTATTGTCTGTCAAATAAAAACAACAGACTAAAACTGTCAAATAATCTGTGAATTGGTCAGCCATTATATTTTTCTTTACAACAGTTAAGGTTTGTCATTTTTCTGGAAACGTAATTCAAAAAAAAATCTCAATTCATCCATATCAAAGTTAGATAAGCATGTTCATCCTCTATATAAAAATGAAATACATCTAAAAATAGAATTTCATATAAACATCAACAATCTTCAACAATAAATGAAACTTAATCAAAATTGTATTAACTAATAAATGTATAGACTTTACATAGCAATATTCCATCAAAATCAAAATGATATTACAAGCTTCACCATTTGATGGTGCATCGGTATTCACATGTCCAATAGCAACGACTTTGTAAAATTCTTCAAAAGACAAGTCTTTATGGGCAAGGTAGGCTGATCGTGTCCCTATATATAAACATAAAAAACATAAGTATATAACAGTTCTTGATTCTCAAAAAGCATTCAAAAAAAATTCTATAAAGTTGCATACCAATAATATATAACAGGGATAAAAATATATGATAAGAAAAAGAATATAAGTATATATAGAACTATACACATATGTCTCCAAGAGTATATTAAATGTCAGCTCAAAAGCATTAAGTATCAACCATAAAATAAAGGAAATTTTAGGGCACAAGTGAAAGGATATTCAAATTGGTATAGAAATAAATTTCCTAGTATTAGGTTTTCACAAAAGATTAAGCAATAAAGATGATCCATAGTAACTATTTCAATAGGTAGAGTGACATGTAGGATATATGGGACATTTAAGATACAGGATATATATTATTATTTTAAAATACAAGTTTATAGGTGCCTGATATGGACATACAACTTTATAATATATTGCTTCAAATGTGCTAAACTCCCCAAACCACAACAGCAAAGAACCCAATATCCAATATTTAAAACCTCGGTGATAAACAAGGAATGAATAATTTGAGTAATGCAATAGAAATAAGCTTAGCCAATTACAAAGTAATTAACTCACAAGTAATTGATACAAAGAGAGTTAATCATGCAACCAAATTAATATCCCTAATGATAGACAAAAAAGAAATGATTCTTACACTAGTGATACTCGAAGAAATCAGTACTAATTCCTGCATGTGATGGAGGATTACAAATAGATTTCCATGATTGTTTCAAATTTAAAATGTCAAAAAAGAATAATGCTTCAATATACAAAATAAGACAATCGTTGGGCCATGCATATCAATAGTACACATCATAGAAAGTTTACCTATGATGGAATAAATAGAATAATGTACTTTACCTATGGTGCATAACCAATTGGCCACTGATTTTGAGCATTAGGATATGCTTCCATAGCAGATTTACCAGGTGAAAACTCACCTGTGTAGGTCCTCGATGCTTTTGCCTTGTCAGAAGCAAGGGAATTATCTGCTTGTCATTTCTTTGATACCAAAGCACTCTTTTGATGCAAGAATAGCTTCGTGTGTTGATGGTGTTCCTTCTTTATTGACCTCACATCCCAAGCATATCAAGAAACTGCAAAGGAACTCAAAAGGATTATTGGGCTGACAATTAAGTTTAACAACACAATCATACAAATAGAGGTGTGAAGATAGTTAAAAGAACTCTCCATGCGAAAAGATAATCTTTCATTATATAGTCTATTATTACGTCAGAAGATCATCTTTCATTATATAAGTAGTGCTAAGATCAATTTTAAATAAGGTATGGTCAAGTAAAACATTTATTTAAACTTGTAGAAAATAAATGGACTACGTTGCTACTCAATTGAAACTTCTTTAAGGAACATTAACTTGCTGAGCGTCTTTCTTTTACCCTTATTTATGTTAAAAAAGTCATCAGATCTGTTGGACCAATATTGTCCGAAAAGGAAAGACAACAAATTCCCATGGGCCACGGTAATTGTGAGGTATCATCAATGAATTGTGAAGGAGACAGGTTATCCTCCAATTGAACGATATTCAGAGGATACTGATGTCGGACAAAATATAGGTAAAATGTGAACATTCAAACTCAAGAAAATGAGTGGAGTTGGTTTTTCCCCATCTCAGCACAAGCCTGTGCCAATTAAAGTATGGAATAAATGAAGTAATACTCGAGGTTTGCAAGTCTTCGGGTCCTTTTCTACAAGAAGATGACAATGTCATCAAACAAATCAAGGAATCTAGGAGTATTCTGACATTATGAGTCTGGAACATCAGAGAGAAGGCATGTACTTGAGCCGATGAGTAACCTTGGAGAGGAGAGGCAACAGGTTAACATGTACCGGATTGACAACAGATATAAATACTACTCAAGAAGCTTTCCATACTCATCAAACCGATGAAAGGAATATGGGTTATTGAAAATTATGAATCTGGCCACCGAAGAAAGATTTATTAATTATCTATGGTGAACATATCACAACAACTTAAATACTTAATAATCCCCTTCTTAAGACACCAATCTGTAAAAATGCAGTCAATTGTGAGAGACATGACCAGACTGATAGCAAATAGTCATGGTATAATGCAAAAAAATACTACATAGAAAGCAAACAGTGAGACTGCATACCCGAATATATTTTCCATTGTAAATAAGAATAAAAAAGACTAATTGGTTGTCTGGATTAGTCAAATTCATCATAAATCATATAACGAACAAAACCTTCCCGTCAAAATGGAACCAACTATAGAGCGTTATTCCCAACTATTCCCAAATCAGGAAGGCTTCTATAAAGGAAAAAAACATGTTGATAACAACTATGAACAAGGAAACAAATTCCAACAGGTAATAGACTTTGCTACTTACAGAGCATAAGAAATGTGTATTGTGTGAGATAAATGTATCAGCAATGAATGGCAAAGAGTAGAAATCCGAATGGTCTTGTTCAAATATTGCAAAAACTAGTAATGCAATATGAAATTTCCGACTGAAAAATGTAGAAGTGATTCCTCATCTTGCGAAAGGCGCTACTCACTATCATTCGAAGCACATCAAGCAAAATCAGCAAGTTATTAGGCTCCCCAGCAGAGGATTTATTTTCAGAACTCCATGCACATTAAAAAACACATGGTGTTTCTTCCCAAAAAATACTGATGTTTTCTAATACACTCATGACTATTTCCAAAGAGGCTCACACTATCATCCATGCGCATCATGCAGTAATAATTAGTTTTTTGGAAATCTGATTAGTGAGACCATTTATGGTCCTCACAATTTGTGAAGTGGGCATCCCATCGTTGGGAACGAATATACAACTAACGGAATAAAATGCACAACTTCCTTCATTAAACCCATACTTACAACAAATTAACCTAGGTTCTAATGATTCAGCTCTTGGCCATGATTACACATTTCTAGACCATCCCAAACAATTTTCAACATCTTCCTTCATTAAACCCATAGATGATGACTTCCCATGAATGCAATCAATGCAAGTCAGACTTGAGCATTACAAAGTAATTGCCAAACACAAGTCATTGAAAATGTTGGTTATCATGTATCACTTAATCATGTTCAGCCATCAATACTATATATTTGAGGTAACATAATGCAATATCTAACACTTACAACTTGATAATATGGCGGAGAGGTGTGTGGTGAGCGTGTGCCAGCCAGGAAGCAACCTTCTAGCTGCAGGATAAATGCAATGGGCATAAATATAGTATGGAGAAATTTACACTAATAGAATAAAATCTTGTTGTCGACAACCATGTTATTTATCATATTTTAATACAATTACATAAAGATGAGGGAAGTTAATGCCACTGGAAAGTATAGAGTGAGAAACTTAAGAGTAGAAAATGATGCCCCATAGTATGGGTAGGCTGTTATAATAAACCTCTCATATTCATTGTGTCTGAAATCAAGCTCCTATTGCTTCTTATATCCACCTCCCACATCAAAGACATGAAAAAAGTCGACAAGTTCTGCCATTGCCATGAACTGGCCATCGGACACGAAGCGGATTGATCTAATTGCTCCTATGTTGCCTCTAAAGACCGCAAGCAATTTTGACAGGTTACGGGTATCCCAAAGCAGGCAGGTCTTATCCTGGTAGCCAGTGGCAATTGTACGACCGTCAGGATACCAAGCCGATGCAAATGAGTAGTCCTTGTGGCCATGCAACTCCTGAACAGTCTAAAAGAGAAACACAAAAAGTTAGAAAAAATAGCTTTCTTTGGCAACCTTTATTCTTGGTCCTTGAGCTCATCATCACTACAAAAATAAAGAGTTAACTAAACACAGTCCAATTAGTGTCCACCAAAAGTCCACCAGGGTTAATTATCCCCCACTATGGCAAGAACATTCAACTCCATAAAAAGTGCACATTCTGGTAACACCTTTGGCAACCTTTATTTCTTTGGCAACCTTTATTCTACACCTTATATGTGGCCTCGCAAAACATTCAACTCCATAAAAAGTGCGCATTCTGGTAACACCCTTATTGTTGTGAGATGAATTTATGGAAGTTTTAAATACAAAGGGGTACAAAGACGGACATAATTCAAGGGTTTCCAAAAGGAAAACAAACGGCATACAAACTCGAGTGCTCAAACTCAAATACATGGGTGTCTATTTTTCTACATACCAACATGACTCGGCACCCAACCAGCAAATTAAGTTAGGTTCACTACAATTTCTAAATTCACTTTATAATGTTCAGTTCTTTGTTATTTTTACTCCAAATTGGTCATTGCCAGTTCACTTTATACAGATAAATCAAATGTACTCAGTTGTCACACAAATCTAGCTTTGTGAGGTAAGCCATAATTAAGATGCCTAACCAAATACACAGAATAACATGCCATAAAAGAAAGCTTACATTTACTAGCCAACTAAAATAGAGATGTTTGGAAAGTTGAAACTTCTCCATGTCAAAGTCTCGAACTCCACAATCATTATTCAAAGCTAAGAAGTGCATGGAACTGCTGAATAATTTCAAAAATGGAATGAAGGATTAGCTGCAAATGCATTAAAATAGATATAGTCAAATACAAGAAGAGACGAAATTAAGTACCTGGAGCTGTCATAAATATCAATGGCGTTTGTGATTGCATTCTCATCATATGTCATCTGACAACAATAGCTTATTCCCTCCCGATCCAGATACTGCATGCCATAAGCTGGCATATAGTGAATTGCCTTTTAAAATCCAAAATAACCATGTTAAAACAAATGTCTAACTCTGTGATCCTTCTAAGTGGAGACATATTTAATAAATAACTGTAGAATCTTAACTGATGCAAAAATCACTAACATACAAAAAGAATTGTAGGAATGTGATAAATCGTAACCGATGCAGAATATGGATATGTACTGCATCATGGATAACATGGATGTCCAATATAGAACACTAGTCATAATCCTACATTGTAAAAGCAAGGAAACCTAAGTCCAAACTATATATATAGGAAGTTCTCAAACTTAAAAATGAAACAAACAAGAAAAAAACTTTATACCTCAAATCTGAATGAGTAATATCCTTTTGTTTTGAAGTCATGTCTCCCTGAGACCTCATAAACTTTATTTTTTTTTCTTTTAGCACTATGGCGGATATGCACACCAGAGATTCCCACATATTCCGATTTAGCGAATCACCAACAAAAAGTAAACATTTCCCTCTCAATCTTGCTAGAAAATCAGTCGCATCCAAGCTATCAGAAGCAAAGCAGATCAATTGGTATCCTTCCTATAAGTCATAGCACAACAACTAATAAGTGGGTTTTGCATTCAAAATCAATCGTAACATCTTAATGTACTTTCTCTCTCTTGCAAATTAAGAAGTTGAGAAGTTTAGATTGGTTTGTACTGTTGAAGTACCTGTGTACCTTTGAGAATTGGAAAATATGTAGGTATATCACATTTTGTTGATCTTTCCCGGCAATTTCTTGAAAAATCATATCTAGAGTAGCGTGTCAGTGGTAACTGGTAACCGGTTAACACTAGCTTAATCAAAACTCTTTGAATGTTAAAAATGATAATTTATCAGGATAGATCGAGGTATTACCAAGCTTTTGCCTTGTATTTTTCAAAGTTAGAAGGGTCTTCCTTCTTACCTATAGCATTAACAATCAAATTGAGTAGGATTCAGGTATAAATTCTGAAACCAAAAATATTTTTAGTTGGGTTCAGATTCTGTGTGAATCTGCCCAAACTTGGACTACTGCCAGCCCTAATCCTGATGGTCAAGCATTCAAATTTGTACGCGAAATATTCTTAGGAAGTTTCTTGGTTCAGCATGACAAGGTTACTAGGAGGTAGGGGATTACATTTGTCGGTTAGCTAACCAGATGTGCAATTTATACAACCCAAATTGAGCTAAGAGACCCCAAAAACTTACCTAATTTGTTTTTTGATAGACAGGGCTCGTACATCGTTCATATCTGAGAAAGTTACCATCGGTCAGTTTCCAATTCCTCATAAAATTGTGGCTACCATATATGGTTGGATGGATGGATGGAAGCTTTTATGTTGTCACTATTGCAAGCAATGAGGGTCCATTAGGTGGGTAGTATTTGCAAACACTATATGTTGAAACCCACCCCATATGTTCAAAATCATGCTTACGTACACATCGAACGTGCATGGTCGTCACGTTAAGTAGCTAACCATTAGAATGATCAGAACATGCAGGCTGCCTCCAGTTTATAATTGTATCGACAAGTTGTACCAATTTTTGCAAGTTACAGTATGCATATGTAGAGGGCGTTTAAGAAAAAAATAGATTTAAAGAAGCAGCATCGACACATGACAGTGGACCCAAACTGTAATCAGAGTTCAGAACATCTCCAAGGTTCATTCCGAGGTTATATGTGGTTTCACACTTGCCTGTACTTTGTTTAGTATACATTTTGTATTTTTTTAATTCAGGGATGTGATTCTTTCACATTTTCCTTATAATTTATTGTTATTTTCTTTAATATTGAGGATTTGATATAAGTGACTTTTTTCCCCTTCTAAGTTCTAATAAGAGTAAATAAAAAGGAAAAATAAATGTTATGCCGAGGATAGTAGGGTTGTGAGATACACATATAAGCTAATTGCAAAAATATCATGAACTATTCTGTGTCGTACTAATCATAGTTTGCTGTATCAGCCGATACCGATTCGATACAACCGATACCGATAGGGTTTGGCATGTCCCGATCCGATACCGACCGATACCCGTTACTGAATGATATTGACATTTGGGGTCTCTTTTTCAGTCAATTCGATAAAGAAAATTGAAAGAAAGAGACCAATAACAAAAGGTGTAAAAACATAGTAAGTTTGTAAAAGAAGAAAACTTTTCAGTCGCATATAAACCAATCGACAATGGTGACTATTATTTCATTCAATTTCAAAACTACTAAAAATAACTGCCTAAATATGGAAAAAAATAATGTTAATAATTTATTAATAATTATTTGTTTTTCGATACCAAAAAACCCAATACTCCGATCCGATACTGATGACATTGTCGATACCGCCGGTACCGATACTCATAGGAATAGCCCAACGCCGATACCGATACTGATATTGCAAACCTTGGACTACTTTAATCAATCTTGCATGCATAATCACAAGTTATGGACATGTAACAACCATCCATAAGTGTCGATCAATATTTATTTGAAATGAAAATCCATATTTCATACTTGACCCCTCTTTCTCAAACCCCTTTACTTGATTGTGTCCAAATTTAAAACTAATTTAGTTTCCATTGGAAACAGCAAGAACTTGAGTTGCATATTAGAAAACGGATTTGTATAATTTGCGTCACGGAAGCAGACACTAATTGGCGGAACCATTACAATTTACATTATCATGTTTACGATTCTGTTTTTAATTATTATAAATTATAGATTATGATTTCGATCGGCAATATCCTAGTATTAGTGACTAAGAACGTGTGTCCGCGCTTGCCTGTTCGCTCAAAGCCTGTGTATGATGAGTTGTTGCAGTAATTAGTAATTTGTTTTTTCCTATGAAACAACCATTGATCAATAAATATACGAGGGATGGATCTGGTTATGAAAATTTGGGGGTGATGCGTATGTGCTGTGACCAGAAATGCAGGTGTTACAATCCCTATTACAATGCAACACGAAAAAGGAAAGGGTACAAAGGACCACATTGCAGTACCTGGGTCCATATCCTCCACTTTTACTCGGTCAAGTCCAAACACTTCAAACTCTTAAGTACATTTTGTACGGGCATGTACAAACTTAACTGTAACTCTCTGCATCCTATAGCTGTAAGAAGCTTAGACTTCCCACAGCCATTCAATACAAGTAGACCATAACGTCTGCAGGAAGAGACATTTCCAGCAAAATTTATAGATTATAAGGACATTAACACTAAATCAGCAATAATAAGAACATCATATATACACATGGGTATACCTCCCGTAGTTAAGCTCCAGTTCAGAATCAACAATGAGGTCATGGCCATGAAAGGTCACAGATATGCACTCTATCTGGCATACAAAAAACATTCACACTGTGAGAACGAAAGACAGCAAGCTTTGTGAAGATAAAGCTAACAAAAAGCCAGGGTGAATCATGCACCATGTTACCTCGAGTGAACAGATAAAACGACCTTCAAAGACGGAAGCCAGCAACCATGTAACAAGGATAAGAAGATAACAAGGATAACACTTTTATAAAGAATAAAAAAATGTAGATTATAATCCACCTATGTGTGGTAGCAATTCATGATATTGGACACATGCCGCCTACAAGGCTCATATAGGAGTACATTAATTCACTGAGAGATTTTAAAGTTGTTTCATAAATAACTGATTTGTGAATGATTTCATCATGTGAATACTCTCGAGCCTTTACGACATTTTTTTCATCAAATTATAACATAGAGGAACCTTATAGAGAAGGTCATCTACCAAGTGAATAGTGTTAACCGCTTTCATAACAAGCTCTATACACAAATAAAGATATTGAATTATTCCCTAATAGAACCTTTACTAATCCTTTAAATCCTCTCTCAAAACTATTTAATTTAGTTTTCATATAGATAACTCTCCTCGATCTTGACTTCGATAAGAATTTGTTATGAAAATAATATGGATGTTATATGAACAATCAACAAAACAAGTACGAAGAAGAAATTTCCTTTCCATGACAATCTTCTCACTACAATCAAACTAGCAAATCCAAAATCCCAAAATTTATATTAAAAAGTAAAATATTAACTGAATAACACGAAAGAAAATCTCTTGACCATTGACCATTTTTCTTTTGTTGTTGTAGTTGCAGGCTGCAGTACAAATCATAAGTGCACCTCCATACACATAAGAAAAACCAAATGAAATAGGGTTTATTTAAATGGACATTTACCTAAAAGTCCAAGCTTCCAAAAAAAAGTTCTTTAGATCCATATAATACTAGAATTCGCTAACAATGAACCATAGTACCAACAGAAAGTAGGCAATCGAGGGCATTTTTCTTAACTGGCAGTAGAGTATTTTCATGAGTGTTTCAGCCATATGAATTAGCAAAATGTGAAATAACCACCAAAAAATGATTTATTTTATGCCTTTAACTAAATCAGTTCACTATTCACCCCTTAAACCACATCATGAAGAAATCACTCATCTAAATGATAGATGCTTTCAGCCTAAATCTATACTCCGTGCCAATTTAAGTATTCTATTACTTGAACTTCCATGTATAACTGTATACTTCATGTCCAAAGCATATCGTCTTTTCATTAAAACTATTCATTCATGTGAAATGTTGAAAATGTCTCCTTTAAATATAACAGATTTCATCAAAGTGTATAAAACAATATCAGCAAAGACTTGAAAGTATTCAGTTTTATCTTTTTTTGGATTTGTTACTGCAACAACATCAGCAAAGACTTGAAAGTATTCAGTTTCGTTCATACGGGTTTGATCTCTTGGCATGTGATATTCAACAAGATACATTTAACACGGCATCAATTTGAACATGTTTTGTTCTAATTGATCGATACATGGATGACTTGAATGTTGAATTCTACTGTCACCGGACAATATGGTATCACACACAAAAGGTACCAGGAAACATAGCAAACGGTGAATAATTTCATACCCTACAAAAAAAAGAACAAACCCTAGAAAACAAACCCTAGAAAACAAACCCTAGAAAATAAACAAGATTAAATCCCCCTTCTATCGCTCCCTAGATTTCCCTCGACCGCTCTGATTAAGATCACCTACCATAGAGGAAGATTTCTTGCACCGAAGAGGTTCGACTTTGATGCCGGTAGTATCGGGCTGTCGAGGTTCCCCGCCCCGTATCGGTATCGCATATGGACGGAGGAGGGTGCAAATGAGGAATGATTTGGGAAGGTAAGAGGATTACCGGATGATTTGGGGGAGGGTTCCAGCGGCGGTTCCAATCTGGAGTTTTCGAGGGAGTTTTAGTAGTAGATTTGGAAGAGGGGTTTTGAGGGGAGAAGAAAATATAAGGGCCTGTTTGGTTACAACTTTAAAAGCTACTTTTTGAGTTTAAACGTCGAGTCCGTAGAAAAATGTGTTTGGGAGTTCGAACTTTGCGGGTTTTGCTAAAAGAGTAAGGATCTAAAATTCTCAATAAATTATAGAGCAAAATTTTCAATATAATTTTAATGTTAAATGACGGTTTTAATTCGTCAAAAATGCAACAACAGCTTTAATCCGTCGTTGTCGGACAATTTTAAGTGTCCCAAATCGTCCATTTTGGAGCAGGGGCAACAGTCCTCTGTGTGGACTGTTTAGTTAAACAGCAACTGTAGCAGTGAGAACTGCTACATAATAGCAGTATATAGGGAGGGGGATCAGCCCCTTAGCAGCCATCCTTATCACTCCATTCATCCATTCATCTATCTATTTATAAAATTAGCCATATATATACATTCGACCTATCCATCCATCAGCCGTTCCCTTCATTCCACCATTCATCCATAATTCATTCCCATTCATCCATTCTTTCATTCATTCATTCAACACTCATTCACCAATTCAGCCACCCCTTCATACATTCATCATATTCATTAATCACCACTCATCGATTCGTCCATCCATTCATTCTATCCATTTATTCACTCATCAATGCATTTATTTCATTCATCCATTCATTCTTCCATTCCTTCATTCATTTCATTCATTCATGCATCCTTCCATCCATTCATATCATTCCATCTATTCAGTTTTACATTAATCAAATCCATGTATTCATTCACCCATCCATTCATAATTTCAGTCCCTTAAAACCCCCATCCTATGTGAATTGTGTGTGTGAGTTGAGTTTTAGATAGAAAGGAATGTTAGTGCATAGTTAGTGATTTGTGTTAGTGTTAGTAGTGAGTTAGTTAAGTTAGTATCCTAACTAGGTTAGTATCCTAGAAGACTAGTAGAGAGGGCTAACCTAGACACTAGGAGAGTGTGGAAGAGTGAACTAGGAAGGTTGGTAGAGAGTAGGATGTGGTATCTCAAGATACCATAGTGTATCATGACGATACACTAAGGTAATGTTGAGATGACCAACACGACCATAAGATGGACTAGATGTCCAAGAACCCTTGATTTCTTGGTTGGTAAACCCTAGATAGGATAGTATCTTGTTACCCTAAGAAGCCTAGGCTAGTATCATGTAATCTGGAGGGGTTTCCTTTGTAATAGGCAAGGTATCGGAAATACCTTGTAAGGGTAAATGTTAGGATATTGGGTAACATAAGGTATTGTGTTTCTAATTTCTATATGGGGTTAGAAATAGGTTGTCTTGGTGGTAATGACTAGACGAGGGTAGTTTAGGCTAGTCTTGACCCCCTTTGACCAAGAGTTGACTTTTTGACCGAAAGTCAATTTCAAGTCAATGCTTGACCTAGAATCGACCCGAAACCAAACCAGAGTTGACCAGTTGACTGAAAGTCAACAGTTAGTCAATATTAGCCTAGTTTGACCTAGGGTTGACCTAGAGTTGACTAGAGTTGACCAGTTGACCAAAAGTCAACTGTAAGTCAATCTTTGACCCAGATTGACCTAGTTTGACTTGGATTGACTTCCTGTGACCTTGTTTGACCTTGGTTGTCCTAGTGTGACCTAGTTTGGCTCAGTATGACCTAGTTTAGCTTGGTGTGACTTAGTTTGACCTAGTTTTGACTTAGACTTATATATCATGACTAGATTAGCTTTTCTTTCATTATTAAATCCTGTTTAGACTCATGGTATCTCTTCTTTAGGTCTGTTATTAATCTGAGCGTCTGTTCACCTTATTAGTTCTGGACCACAGGCGAGTACATTCACTGATTATTTTTATTGTCTTGATATCTGCTATATCCGATTCAGTTGTAGTGTCTTACTCGATTTCCAGTTATGATAGTTCACGGACTAGTATATGTTAGATTATGACAAGGGATGTTATTCCTAGATTTTCTTGGTATATTGGTACATTTTTTGTCTTATTCCCTGTACTTATATAGACACTGATTCCTAAAGGCACTTGCTACCCTCTTATGGAATACCGTGTCATGACGTGTCATGTCCAGATCCATTATACTATTCGGGGGTGGGGAATTATTAGGGGCTATGTGATCAAAGCCACCTGTCACTCTTATGTTTGTGCCACTCTCACCTTACGTAGGGTGTAGCAAGATTCCTCTATGTGCTTGTTATCCAGGTTGGCCGGCATGACCCTTTCCAGAGATTTTTATGTGATTGTCGGGCCAAGTGGATAACCTGTCCTGTAACATACCCAAAGCCGATCACATAACGCTCTAATAATTCAAGTCATATTTTTATATTTATTTATCATAGGAGGCTAAGTTCTATTCGGGAGAAGGGTTACAACCCCGGTCCTTTTTTAGTTTAAGGTTGTAACTCGGCTTCCGAATAGTTCCCAAGTCATCATATATATATATATATATATATATATATTGTCATCCTAATCAGTACTCACATCCTGTTATATATTTCCAGTTGATTTTGTCCTGTATTTTACATGTTCTACATGCTCTTATGCTATACTTTGATTGGAGGCTACGTTCTGTTCGGGAGAAGGGTTACAATCACGGTCCTTATTTGGTTTACGGGTTGCAACTCGACTTTCGAATGGCTCCCAAGTCTTCCTATATCCTTGTCTTGTATTTTATTATACTGTCTCTTATAGAATTTGTCAATTTATATGGAACTGCTGTTAGTATTTGTACTTGCTCATTTTCCTGACAGGATACCGTTGACATATTACAGATGTTTTTGAGGCAGGCTGCTCGACCTACTATGGGTTCGAGACAGATGAAGACTTAGGCCAGGACTGTGGCCTGATAGTTGAGCCACTAGACTTTGTACTCCCAGAGCAGTTAGCTTAGTTAGGCTTGCCTGGACTGCGATCCAGCTTTTGTTTTAGACTGTAGTAGCTTATAGTATATATTCTATGACTCTGTGATGTTGTGTATACCTCGGGACTTGTGTTGGATCTTGAACTTATTTCCTATTTTTTATCTATCATATTTCCTTTTCGTGCTATATACCTTAGTTTTATCTTGTGATAGAGACTGTATTTGCTATGTCACCTCCATTCGGAGTGTATATACTGTACATGTACCCTTATACTATTTAGTTGCAGTATTTATAGACGACCTATACCGCGTTCTACCGTCGATTCTGCGGCGTAGGCTGGATGTAACCACGTACTCGTGCCCCTAATCAGGGTACGGGTCGTGACAGAACCTTTTGAGTTGAATTACAGGAGACGAAAGGAAACTCTTCGTCCCCTAGAATTTATACCTGTCGGACAGGTGCTGGCTGCTGTAGTCGCTAGAAAACTGACTGCCGATCTTCAGGTGGTGTTGATTTGTCGCAGCAGTAGTTGATGATGACTTGGGTGCAACAACGCCCCGAGAGGGACTTATTGCATGCTAACGCTGCCGTCTTGCGCTTGTGAGTAATCACGTCACCTAAGTCGGTAGGAAGCTGCTCTGTCATTGCACCAAACTTATGAACTCAGGAATCCTGAGCGCACGAGTGCTTAGGCATCATGTTTGTTCCCTGATCTGTGGCTTGTAAAAGTACTTGCTCTGGATCTTTAGAGGGAGACTTTAAAGACCCACCATGTCCGTTAGCCCTGGATGATTGGACGCGGGTGGTTTTATACAACTTTTCGTCAGGAGCCCGTGTAACAGTTAACGGGGCCAACTGAAAGTCAGCAATTTAGACAGTTGACTGGGCTAGTTGAGCCCGTACTGCCCTAGACCTTTTTGACTTAGCGTCCAAAGGCGCATAGTAAAAAGATTCCAGACTGATACATCTCGCATCTTTAGTGGGCCGTACGATGTCGGGACTGTATGAGAGGTGGTCGAACACGGAGCTTCTGACAGGGCCGCATGTGATGTCCTGTCTGTGGACAGGATTGGTCGTCGCATGGACCATCTTCTTGCGGCTAGAGCTGGCTGTCGTATTGATCATCTTCCTGCAGCGAGAGTTGGCTACCGTAAGAGTTGTCTGCCTGCGACCGGAGTTGGCTGTTGCGTGGACAGACTGCCCAACTCCTTTCTGTGGCCTCTTCTTTGTCCACATGGAGTTCCCTTGTGCCCCCAAAAACTCAGTATCGTAGTATTTTCCTCTGCTGGATTTAGGGACAGTGGGGTCCTCTACGGTCGGAAACAAAGCCACAGGAGAGTTCTGGTCACCATCTTGGATGCAGAAGGAGCTTCTTCGAGAACTTGGTCGGGGCATCAGTTTTGTGCACCGACGCCTTGCGAGTCCTCTTCGGGTTGGCTAGCTTCTGAGACGGGCTGGCACTCCCTTCATCGAGCAATTCTTCGAAGGCTTATTGGTCAAAGTGAACCACAAGCATCTGCTGTGTAGAGTCGAGCTTGGATGCGTCAGATTGCGTCACCAACTTCTCATTGGAAGAGAAGGATGTCCCCAGCAGAGTCGCTATCGTGTTTGTCATAAAAATCAACAACAGGTATTACAGAATACTGGAATTGATTACAAACTCGCTTGTACAAAGAAGAGCCTAGAAAGAAAGCCTAGGAAACAATTTAAGTACAATTGTTTAGTTTTGATTCTTGGGGGTAATGGTGGAGGCTCGAAAAAGTGCTATCAACTCTGCGTTACTTCGTGGACTATCTGATGCAGTCTCTAGCTCGTGAAGATATTGCTTTTTTTCTTGAAGGTTGCCAGCCTTTTGCAGGGGTGTGGCACGCTGCTATTTATAATAAGATGTATTTTGAGCCGCATAGACGGCTTGCGGTCACGTGGCTGATTAGTACTCGAAGACCCACTCTTGGGCTGCCATCTGTCGATTTGTTGGGATTTTGTTGCAACAAATATGGGTAGTTAAGGAATTGGCCAGATTGCCACGTGTCCCGTTGCATATAGCATTCTCAGTCTTCGATCATACGGGGTCGCATGAGACTCATGCATGCGGCTTGGATCACAATTACTCCTGGCTGCATGAAGTTTTAGAAATTTTGGGGCAACATAATCTGAGCCGTATAAGTTTCTTGCATCTTAGATGACACTCTTCTGGCCGCATGGGGACGTACGAACCCTACTTTTTGGGCGACGTCTTACGTCGTATCTTTCTTATTGAAGTGTCAGAACTGTCATGTTTTGCCATGACTTGTCAGCTTTATCAGTAGAAATGCTCCTCCTTGGTCGCATATTTTCCTTCTGCAGCTGTTTGTCGACGGGCCGCATATGTCTTTGAACAGTCATGTGGCTTTCCTTCATACGTACCTATTTGGCCCAAGGTACCTATGCAGCAATTTGTAATCCGCATGAACCCTATACTTTTCATGCTTCTATAATATATATATATAATATAAATGTATATATATATATATATAAAGAAAAAAAAATTTTAATTAGTGAACATTGTTCACTTCCCCCTCCCAGCAACATGGCCGAGACAGACCCGCCCCCCCTTTCCGCGAAGGAACCAGGGACTCCATCGTGATTTATCGTCAAATCTTTTTAAATCTTTTTATGTGTAATCCTAGTTCTATTCTCCTCCAATCTAAATCAAAGTCCCTATTTAAATCAGATTTAAATCCTAGGAAAAATTCTATTCGGAGGTAATGTATATATATCGAGATAACTCGATTTATTTTTTCAAGCCCATCAAAATCTTTTTAGACTCTCGTGGCCAATCCCTGGTGAACTCCCCAACCTCCTGTGCAACCTTCGACCATCCTCGCGCACGCTCTTAGCTTCCTGCATCAGCCGCTAGGCCGCCGGCGATCTTCCAGTTCATCGGGATAGAGGAGATCCACTGTTTATTTTCGCAGAACCCAACTCTCAGGTACCCATCTTTCGATCCAAATTTCTTAAATTATGTTCGATGAAATCTGGATCTATGAGTTCGTAGAGATAGCCAATGTAACCCTCTTCGAATCCCTTTAAAGGTATTTGGATATAACCCACTATACCGACGTAGAACTCGATGCGAAGTCGCCCAAAAACAGCTCGAAAAACAAAGTTGTAGGGTGCCCAAACCCCCAACTTGGAAGACCATTTACGAACCACACATGTCGTATTTTTGAAAACTAAATTATAATAGTCGTAGACATATAGGTGATCGAAACCCTTTTTACAGAGATAATTTTCATGCACCCTACAGAAAGTTATTCTGCAACAAAAATCAAGAAAAGTCTGCTTCAAAAACTGCAAATTCAAAAAAATCCCGATAAGACGTACGTCCCGACAAACAGGGCGATGTGGTCGTAACCCATAAGCATCGAAAGGCACGTATGGATGTTGTTGATGTGTGGGAAGTGACGAAACTCGATTTTGTTGCGTGTGCACAACAAAATTAGTGTGTATTCGTTAAGATACCCCCGTATCGATGTTTTGCAAACTCGGCTATAACTTCCTATACAGTCGTCGGTTCGAGACAAAACTTGCACCAACAGGACCCTATCAAAATTCTGGTCCTGTATGTCAAGTTTGGTCCAATTCTGAGATGGTCGACCGGAACGCCTATTTGGTGGGCCCGTGACCCGATCTAACGAGCAAAATTGTACACGGTCCGCCAGAATCCAACTTGGACTTACGATTTGGTTCGTCTCCTCAAATCGGACCTATAGACATATAGTTTGACGATTTAGAGACCACAGATACTGGCACGTATTTTGGTACAAAATGGATCCAATAGCGGGCATTATTTTGGCACAAAATTTGCTCCTGTGTCCAGGATTGGACTTTTGACAGGCACTTTTTAGACATATTTTATACCGAAAACGTTCTTGATGTTTGTTTCAGCATCCGGAGCTGTTCGTGGATTTTGAGTTCCATTGCTGATGTACTTGACTGTTCGATTTGTCATTCCCGCACCACCAGGGAAAATACCTTGCCACCATACGCTGTGATTTACTTTTACCATATTTTTAATTATTTATATTCAACATTGTTTATCTGTTGTCAGTATTATATCATTGTGCGTCCAAGTCACACTTGGGTGCAAGGGACTGCATCGGTCATTTTACTTGCTTTTGTTCTATTTTCTTGCATTGACTTAGCCTAGTGAATACCCATTGATGATGAGTTATTAGTATATCTCATACGGCCTTGACACATGCTTTATCACGTGTTGTAAGTCACATGTAGGACACATACTTACGTAGTCGGCTGGCCATCGATACGTCTTAGGCGTGCGACAGATAGGAGTAACTGCCAATTGAATTACATGCTAGTAGACTTGGCAGTTACTAGAGGTTCATATGAGTCATGGAGATGACTATACTAGGCATTTGGGTATGGAGAGCAATACCTAACGTATGGGCTTCTACTATACTTTCTCTTGTAACCCAGAAGCTCCGCTGGAGATACGGGTATGATTATCCACACAGGTTGGCCACTGACGTTCTTGAATGTTATGCGCTTGGTCACTAGTACCCGAAAGGGGACTATACCGGATCCTACTATCAGCCAAGGCTCATGATTCGAAGGATTGTATCTCAACTACTTGTTCATAGTAGAACGGTTAGGAACCCTATTGCATGCATCACTCTTTTACTTATTATATATCACAGTTTCTACGACATGGTATTTTTTGTATCTTGTTACGTCCCTCTGAGGACCTGGTTATCTCTCCAGGGTTAGACGATTTTCCATAGAAGTACGGTGCAGTATTGGATCCATCTTTTATGGACGACGAGGCATTCCCTTCCGACATTTAGCTCTAACCTTATTTTAAGATTTATTGAGACTATGTAGTGGACCTCTTTATATTTCTTTTCTTTTTATTTTGCGAAGGTTGGACTCCGATCATTTGAGATATGTTTCTTAGTGGTTTGGAGTGGGTATGTCCACCCGACTATCTTTTTGACTCGCTTATTATTTTTGGACTTCTTATATCTTTTGTGTTGAGCTGTGGATGAGATGTAGTTATTCATATACTGGCCTATAATTAATGTTATTTAAATCTTATGTACCTATACGAGGATTCCATATATTGGAGTATTCTCCGTATATGTGCAGCTGGCATGTCTACGTACTCGGTCCTAAATATTTTGGGACAGGAACGTTACATATTTTTGTGGTGGCACATGCAGGTCCAAAAATATTGTTGGGTTACATGACTGTGCCCAATAAGCCTGCATCTAGAAATAGAAATAACATCTTTTCCACGATTGTCATCTCCCTTGACTTTAAAACTTTTGAATTCATTTTGATTTCTTGACTCGCCTCCTGTCTAACCTTTCCTAGCGTTATCCTATTTTTGTGCCAGCAATATGAAACTATGAAGTGGACGCACCCTTACCTTGGCCCTCAGAGCTGGTGATATGACTACCCAAGAGGAGCATAATCCTCTGATGACCCCGGTAACACCTATTATCTAGGACAGCAGCAGGCCACCACGATTCCGTCGACGGTGCACGAGGAGACTCAAGCACCCCCAACCAACCTGACTGGGCAGACCACTATCGTACCCCTTGGAAGGAATATGCCCTCTACTACACCACTTCAGCCAAATTATGTGACTCAATCAGATCAGAGAATCACTGCTTCCCAGTAAGAATATACGCCACTTCCTCCTTAGTCCCCACCATCCACGCCAGTTCCTTACTCTAACGAGGCTTTAGTGGCAAGGTTCTTGCTAGGGTTATTGCAAGTGCAGCAACAACAGAATGAGTTTACAAGGAGTATTATATCTTTAGCCCTAACCAGGACTCTATCTACCCCGCCAACCTTAGTACCGGCTAAAGAGACTCAAAACGGGTCCAATTGACATCCTGAAGCATAACAACACCCTCGAGCAACACTATATCCAGATAAGGAGCGTCCTATATGTCGCTTCTGCCATAGAAAGGGTCACGTTATGAAGGATTGTCGTTGTAAATTAGGACAGTATAAGATTTTTGTTTCCAATTATCACGATGCCAAAGATTATACGGGGACGTAGTATACCTCGCAGCAACAGCAAAGGAAAGGACTCTATCGGGCTCGAGAGAAGCCTGCCTGGACTACTGCAGGAAGACGGGACACATCAGTGAAGATTGTCGAGTCTGTCATGGTTTATGCTTAAGATGCAGATTAGGACAACATATGATTAAAAATTATCCTGAGCCATGAACTCAAGTGCATGTTCAGCAGACTCCAAGGCCAACAGCCCAGAACTTTCCATACCGCGATCAGTTCAGCATGTGCCGAGGTACATGACACCAGCAGTATGAGCACCACGTCCACCACTACCTCCACAACGAGTGCAGTTCCACAGGGCCAGAGTACAGGGCCCTAGTTAGAAGCATGGACATGCTTTTCACTAGCAGTAGAGGATGTAAAATAACCGGGGGAAATCGTACCAGGTATGGTTTTAATTGCTACGTTCTTGCTATTTGTATTATTTAACATTGGAGCCACATCGTATTAGTTAGTCCTAATCCTAGCCATGCATTTTCCATCTAGAATTACTCATCCATTCTTGAAACATAGATACGTTGTTATTGCCTTTAAGTTGTTGATAATTGTAAATAATCAGAACATATGACGACCTTGGAACTGGTATACTATCTTTCCTCAAGAAACTGTGCTATCCATAGGTATATACCTAATTAATTCTCATCTGAGTTAGCCGTTTCGGTTACGTTAGTAAACCAAATGGGTTTGCATATAGAATTAGAATTTAGGAATCTCATCCACCTACTTGACTTCCATCCTTGACTCCATTTTGAACCCCCATTGATTGTCTTAAATTGTATCTTGCCTGATTCCCTTTCAACCACAAATATTATCCTTTCTCCTCGTATTGATAGCCAGGTTAGGAAGATGGCTCATACTAGGTATACGCATTATATGTTGCTAAAACACGCTATTAGTTGAACTCTTATAAGATGGGTAGAATGCCTCATGACCTATCATCCTCCTTGTCCCTACGACCCCTTTAAAGAGAACACTTTGAAAATTACCTAGACTATAGAGCTTAAGGGTCCATACCCCATTAGTCTAATCAATGCCTTAGATAAGAAACTAGTAGGACAACTGTAAAGGCACGATCATTGGTCGAGTCTTAGAGTTTGATGAACTTAAACTACTTGCGCCTTCTTTCAACCATATATCTCGCGTACTTATATTTTGGACTATCGTGACTAAACACTGCTATTGTAGCCTAATTTTCACAAGCTTATTCTTTATCAAGCTTGTTCAGGACATGTGTTTATTGGGGACGCCCACTAACATTTTTCACTAGTATATAAATACTTTAGTATATATAAAATATAGAGTATTAAAAGTATACCATATATGTATATATATACCTGTATAGATATATATGATATGTTGCTGGAAAATTTATAATGTAAGTACTTTATTAGTGTCTAGTTGGTTTTAGAGAATTTAGGAAATTTTTACAAATTTTTTAGGTGTTTATTGATGACCATATGTATACATATACTTATATATATAAATGAATGTATATATATACTTAATTAGTGAACATTGTTCACTTCCCCCTCCCAGAAACATGGCCGAGCCCGACCCCCCCTTTTCGCGAAGAAAGGAAACATGGACTCGATCAAACTCCCATGATTTCTCGTCGAATCTTTTCAAATCCTTTGTTTATGTAATCGTAGTTCGATTCTCCTCAAATCTAAATCAAAATCCCGATTTAAATAGGATTTAAATCCTAGAAAAAAATTCTATTCGGAGGTCATGTATATATATCGAGATAACTCGGTTTATTTTTTTAAACCTATCAAAATCTCTCTGGACTCTCGTAGCCGGTCCCTGGTGAACTCCCCACTTGTGCGACCTTCGACCATCCTCGCGCACGCTCTTATCTGCCTGCACCAGCCGCTCGGCCGTCGAAAATCCGCCAGTTCATTAGGACAGTGGAGATCCTCTGTTCTTTTTTGCAGAACCCAATTCTCAGGTACACATATTTTGATCCAAATTTCTCAAATTTTGTTCGATGAAATCCTGATCTATGAATATGTAGAGATAACCAATATAACCCTCGTCGAATCCTTTCAAAGTTGTTTGGATATAACCTATTACATCGATGTAGAACCCGATGCGAAGTCGCCCAAAAGTAGCTCGAAAAACAGAGTTGTAGGGATGCCCAAACCTCTAACTTGGAAGATCGTTTACGAATCACACATGTTGTATTTCTGAAAACTAAATTGTAACAGTCGTAGACAACATAAAGGGGATCGAAAACCTTTTGACAGAGTTAGTTTTCATGCACCCTACATAAAGTTATTCTGTACCAAAAATTGAGGAAAATCTGCTTCAAAAACTGTAAATTCAAAAAAATTCCCGATACGACATGCGCCCCAACAAACTGGGCGACGTAGTCGCAACCTATAAGCATCGAAAGGTGCGTATAGATATTGCCGACATGTGGGAAATGACGAAACTTGATTTCTTTACGTGTGCGCAACGAAATCAGTACGTATCCGTCAAGATACCCCTGTATCGACCTTTTGTAAACAAGAACATAACTTTGTGTATAGTCGTCGGTTCGAGATGAAACTAGCACCAACAGGACCGTATCAAAATTTTGGTCATGTTTGTCAAGTGTGGTCCGATTTTGAAAAGGTCGACCGGAATACCTATTTGGCGGGCCTGCGACCCGATCCAACAGGAAAAATTGTGCACGACCCGAAATATGGTTGGATTCATCTCCTCAAACTGGACTTGTAGACATATAGTTTGACGACTTTAGAGACAATAGATACTGGCACACATTTCTGGGCAAAACGGGTCCAACGGCAAAAATCATTTTGGCCCAAAATTACTATTTTTCACCTATGTCCAGAATTCGACTTTTGGACAGGCATTTCTTAGACATATATTATACACCGGGACGATCTTGATGTTTGTTTCAGCATCCGAAGCCATTCGTGGATTTTGAGTTCATTGCTAACGTACATGACTATTAGATTTGCCATTTCCGCACACCAAGCAAGATACATTGCCACCATACTCTGTGATTTACTTTTATCTTATTTTTAGTTATTTATATTCAACATTATTTATCTGTTGTCAGTATTATATCATTGTGCGTTCAAGTCACACTTGGGTGCAAGCGACTGCATCGGTCGTTTTACTTTCTTTTGTTCTATTTTTTTGCATTGACTTAGCCTAGTGACCACCCATTGATATCAGTGTTGGTAGATCTCATACGACCTTGACACGTGCTTCATCACGTGTTGTGAGTCACATATAGGACACGTACTCGCGTAGTCGTCTGGCCACCGATACGTTTGAGGCATGCAAGGATAGAAGTAACTGCCAATAGAATTGCATGCTAGTACATTTGGCAGTTACTAGAGGTTCATATGAGTCATGGAGATGACGATACTAGGCATTTGGGTGGGGAGAAAAATACCTAACGTATGGGCTTCTACCCTACTTTTCCTGGTAACCCAGAAGCTCCGCTGGAGCTACGGGTAGGATTATCCACTCAGGTTCGCCACTGACGTTCTTGAACGTTATGCGCTTGATCACGGGTGCCCTAGAGGGGACTATACCAGATCCTACTATGAGCCAGGGCTCATGAGTCGAAGGATTGTATCTCAACTGCATGTTCACAGTAGAACGGTTAGGAACCCTATTGCATGCATCACTCTTTTACTTATTATATATCACAGTTTATACGGCATTGTGTTTTCTTGTATCTTGTTACGTCCCACCGAGGACCTGGTTATCTCTCCAGGGTTAGACGATTTCCCACAGGAGTACGGCACGGCATTGTATCCATCTTTTGTGGACGACGAGGCCTTCCCTTCAGACATTTAGCTATAACCTTTTTTTTAGATTTATTGAGACTATGTTGTGGACCTCTTTATATTTCTTTTATTTTATTTTACGAATGTTGGACTCCGATCATTTGAGACTATTTTTCATAGCTGTTTAGAGCGGGTATGTCCACGGCTATCTTTTTGACTCACGTATTATTTTTGGACTTCTTATATCTTCTGTGTTGAGCTATGGATGAGATGTAGTTATTCATATACTGGCCTATGATTTATGTTATTTACAGCTTATGTACCTATATGAGGATTCTATGTATTGGAGTATTCTTCGTATATGTGCAGCTGGCATGTCTACATACTCGGTCATAAGTATTTTGGGACTGGGCCGTTACAATCAGAGAAGACATTATCATATTTTTTTTCCTCCGTCGTAGAATCTGACAAGGCAAATATGCTTCACGTCTTCGAAGCAGGATATACAATAGTCATGGAGGCTGCAATACTAGTCGTATGTTATCCCTTCAAAGACCCTATGAATAGACTCGTGAACAGGGCATCTTCTTCCGCAGATGTCTGGTCATAGAATAGAAATAGGTCAAGTATTGACGGGGAGATTCTTTTCCATCAAATGGTGTCAGAGATTATGGTTTATACTTGGGTGGATAAACCATATTATTCTATTCAGGATGATAGGGCTGTCGGATTCTAAGCTTTTGGTATTCCTTCTGTGTTTCCTTTGCCTCAAAACGAGCACACAATTCTCTTACCAGCTCAAATAGTTCTTTAGTACCTTGTCAGGGCGCTTGGTATTGGGCAATTTGATCTTATCACCTTGCTTCAGTATATCGAAGAGCTGCCAGGTGTCGTTATCATTGAATGAGTAAACCTCCTTCTACCTTGGCACGGCCAGTGGCTTCTTAGAAGGATCTGGCGCACCTTTAGAGGTATTCACAATCAAGGCCAGTTAAACCTTCGTTTCGCTACCGTTGTTGTTTTTGTTGTTGATGGCGCGCTTCCCTTTATCATTGAACGCAGGAAAGTTCACCCCCAGAAGTCGAGCATCGTGACCCTTGTTCTCGACGCCTTCGGCAGCAATGATTAGTGCACTCCTGTCCGAGTGCTTAGTAGAATCGAGCCAAAGCTTAACTGATGGTATCATATTCTTGTGGTAGGACTCTATCAGCACATGCTCAGGTATACCAGAAGGTAACCTTAAACTTGCTTGACAGAAGCGTTCGATGTAACCTCGAACAGTCTCCTTTTTTGGACGACTTCCATCAGAGAGGACATTGTCATGTCTTTTCCTCCGTCGTAGAATCGGCCCAAGAAATGATGCTTCGAGTCTTCGAAGAAGGATATAAAGTTGTCAGGAAGGCTACAATTCCAGTCGTATGCTACTCCCATCAAAGCCCCTATGAATAGACTCATGAGCAAGGCATCTTCTTTCGACAGATATCCCGTCATGGAATGGAAATAGGTCACGTATCGACAGGGAGATTCTTTTCCATCAAACGATGTCAGTGATTGTGGTTTATAATTAGGAGGATAAACCATATTATTCTATTCAAAAGGATAGGGATGTCGGATTCTAAGCTTTTAGCATTCCTCCAGTTTATCCGTTGCCTCGAAGAGAGCGTGCAAGTCTCTTATCAGCTCAAATAGTTCTTTAGTAGAGTTGGGAACAGGTGAGGGAGGCAAAGTATGATGCTCATTACCCGAAGGAGCTAATGTTCGAGGAAGGGCATGATGACCAGTTTCTGAAGATACCCATTGAGGGGGTATATTTGATTCTTCGTTGGCCCCAAGATCGGGACTGGCAGATATAGGAGCCCTTGTCGAAGGTTGAGAAGTCAGAGTATTTCGAATCTTGAATACCACTTGGGTCAAGGATTGCATGGCGGTAGAGAGTGTCATAAGACCATCTTCCAAAGTGTCCATACGCTGTATGAGATCCGAAGCTGAAGTGTCTACTTCTTCCTTATTGCCACCTCCTACTATGTAGACAGGCATGACATGGGTCAAAGTAGAGGGATCGATGGATGCCTTACTCTTAGCCTCGCTTTCTTGCGAAAAGGTTGGCCCAAGAGTTTCTTCTTCTGAAGCCTCGAACTGGCTACTGTAACGTCCCAGTCCCAAAATACATAGGACTAGGAACGTAGACATGCCAGCTGTATTCATACGAAGTACATAGGCCTCGTATGGATACATAAGCTGTAAAATGCAGTAGAACCATAACTAATCTCATCCACACAAAAATAAATAAATAAAAGATATCATATAATGATAATGAATTGTCTTGATACAATATGTTGGGCGAAGACAAATCCACTACCAATAAGTAAAGGAAAATACATGAGAAAAGAAATAATTTTTGGCGAGCGAAGCGAAGACGATCTAAGTGCAATCATCCTCGAAGAAGTAGTGACGATCATGGCCACGGATAGAACACCTGCGAAAGACAAGAGCACACGCCTGGCGAGATAACCAGGTCCTCAGAGGGACGTAACAAGACACATAATATCATGCCATATAAACTGAATAAATATTGCTTAAATAAATAAGTCAATTGAATTATATCATGGTCCAATACACACCTATTGAACTAGCTTACCATCCCCCCAACCAAATAAGGACAGGAGATGGTAAACTAATTCACGATGACATATCTTTCTATGCTATGAATCCAATATGGTATCCGGACCCCAACAAGGTTCAATACCTTCTCATCGAAGTAGTAAGTCACACCTACAACCAAACAAGGACAAGATGTGACGAACTAATCCGCGATAAGTTATTGTTCTAAGCCACAGTCAAATACAAGTACCCAAACCAAAAGTACTCGTACCTAACGGATAAGGTTGCCTAACCGTTCTAAGTGAATGCAGTTTTAAGAACAGTTCATGGTCGCATGACTACCGGGTCAAGTCAAGATAATACCAATACAGTACTCAGTAGCGAGTCACAACACCATATACTATTCCTCAGTATCGAGTGAGTCTATAGCATATAGTCTACCTATTGTTCCTCAGTAGCGAGCGAGTCTACGATAGATAGTGTGGTAGTCAACTTCCAATCATGTTCTCTCCGCCCAATGCCAACTCATAAATGCTAAGTCTTCTAGCATGCAACTCTATTAGCATTTATTTTCTAACGCACGGCTTATACGTACTGGTGGCCAGCCAATCACGCATGTCCGAGTCCTATATGTGACTCACAACAAAGTGGTATAAATTTGTCAAGGCCTATGTATGCAACACACAAGGTGGTCCCTTAAATCTAGGTTTAATATGTAAGAAAAATAATACATAGCAGGAAATTTAACTGAACAGTAAGTTCTAACAGGTTATGCCATGTATCACAGTTTATTTGCATAAAGAAAATAATGAATAATGCATGAAATATGAGCTAAAATAAATAAACAGCAAATGGCAAGGTATCTTGCCTGGTGTGTCGCCTGATGTTTGTGCGGTGTTCTGACCTGTCCCAATAGTCTCAGTTTGATTTGGAGGTGACTGGCGTGATATGATCATACAGGTACAAAAATAGTCACAGAAGTCAAAAGCTATGTAAGATGATCTCAAGTGATAGCACGGCCCGTGTCAGTAGGTCCGGAATGGTCCAATTGGCTAAGGACGATATTAGGAAGTTCGAAATTTGCAAAGGAAAAGGAAATAGACGATTGGCCATGGACAAGATTTGATATACAAATAGATTTGGTATAGATAATTATCCATAAATATTCTAAAAAATATATATATGAAGAACTCTACTTAGTCAAAATATTGGCTTAATTGCACTTTGCTACCCTCAACTATTCCGCTTTTTCAACTTGATACCCTAAACTTTTTTTTGTAACAAGTTGATACCTCAACTATTATTTTTTTTCAACTTGATACCTAATTTTTCAAAAAACCCCAAAATGCCCTTATTTCGGTGCCACCGCTGCGGCTACTGCCGCGGCTGCTGCTGCTGCCGCGACGGTCGGCGGCGGTGGGGGGTAGGGGGGTTGGCCGGACGCGGAAAAGGGGGGTGGCCGGAGGGGAGGCGGAGCGGAAGGGAGGGGGTAGCCGGAGTGGGGGAGGGGGGGTTTGGGGGAGGGGGGATTGGGGGGAGGGGGTAATTTTAAGATTTGAGCAGGGGTATTTTCGTCCCAAAATTTTTTTGGGTATCAACTTGTTACAAAAAAAAAAGTTTAGGGTATCAAGTTGAAAAAGCGGAATAGGTGAGGGTAGCAAAGTGCAATTAAGCTCAAAATATTTAATAACCTTTTTAGAAAATGACTATATAATTAGAAACTATGATTTTACCATTCAAAATATTTTTAAATAAATATTTTGAAACATAAAAGTTATTTTAGGGTTAAACCCTTACTTTTGGTCAAATTATTATTTTTTTAGAAAATATTATGATTATACTTTTTAGGTCAAAATCATACCATAAAATATAATAATATAATTAACTAATAAATAATAATATTAATACTAGTGAAGCCAATGGTAATAATAAAATATTAATAAATTTAATAATATTTATAATATATATTTTGATTGTTACTAAGAAAATAATAACTGATAAAATAATATACATGCAACAGCATATATATTGGTCAAAACTTAATACTATCTTTTGTTAAAATAATTATATAATATTTTTATGGAATGATAACTATAATAAAATAAGAAGGCAATTGTTAATAATACCAAATAACAATAACATATTATATCAGTATTAATAATATTCAAATAATAATAACAATGATAATAATAATAATAATAATAATAATAATAATAATAATAATAATAATAATAATAATAATAATAATAATAATAATAATAATAATAATAATAATAATAATATTAATATAATCAACCAGTGGGGGAACCCACACTGTTTTTTCCTCCTTAGAAGCCCAAGGAGAAACCTAATTTCACTGTACTGAGAAAAATTAGAGAGGGGGAGAACGAGAGGGAGGGAGTCGGAGAGGGCGCGTACGGCGGGCGCGTGCGGTGGTGCAGCGCCTAAAGAGGGCGGCGAGGGGCTGAAGAAGAAGGAGAGCCGAGCGGAAGGAGAGGGGTTTAACGGAGAGGGAGGCCAGGACGGTGGCGGAGAAGGCGGTTCGACGCAGAGGAGTGGAGTCGCCGGCGGATGTTGGTGGAGGTCGGGAAGTCGGAGCTGCGTGCGGCGGTCGGCAAGACGCGGCGCCGGCGTACGTCGGAGGGGCGTCCAGTCGTGGACGTCGTCGGGTCGTTTGTCGATTGGAGCAGCGGAGAGAGGCCACGAAGGCTGGCGGGAAGGGCGGCGTTCGTGCGGGCGGCTGGAGGCGGCGCCACGGGGAGGAGGTCGGCGGCGCTGGCCGCGGTCAGGTTAGGGTTCTAATTTCCCCTCTTTTTTTGGGATGGTGGTGGCGGGCGTGGTCTGCCGTGGCGATGGCCGCGGCGGTGGTGTTGGTTTGGGTAGCTACGGGTGTGGCGGTGGTTGTGTTGGTGGGGACAGTTGTGTTGACCGTAGTGGTGGGCAGTCGGCCGGTCTGGCCAGGCTGTGGTGGTGATGGCAGCGGGTTTTCGGCTAGTGGCCGTGGTGGCAGGGATGAGGGCGGTGTTGGGTTAGTCCAGGGAGGAGCCGAAGGTGGTTGCGGCTGGAGGTCGACTGGGTGCTTGTTGCCAGGGAGGCGCAGGATTATCTTGGGTTGAATTGTCGGGGTTGACGGCACGGGAAGGATGGTAATGGTGGTAGCCTGGGGTGGCTGTGACAGGGGAACCGATGGCATGGATGCGGGTGATGATGGTGATGGTGGGTGGTGTAGGAAGATGAAGGTGTCGATGGGTTGGAGACAGGAAGGAGGACACTATTGGAAAGTCACCGGGGTCGCACCCGCGGCCATCACGGCTGACACGGAAGAGATGGACACCGACCGACACGATGCACGTACACTATGGTGGAGAGAAATTTATTGATGTGAAGAATTTATGGAGGAGTACATGCCTATTTATAGGATGTAAGAATTTCTAGTTGGATATGGATTAGGAATATTTAAAACCCAATTAGGTAATTCTTTATTTAATTTAAATAATTTTTAAAACAATTCAAATCAATTCCAAATTCAATCCAAATTAAATATAGATAAATCTAAATCCATACATTCAAATTTGTAAATCATCATAATTAATTTTAACAAATATCAACCATTTTAAATTATATTTTTATGATCACTAAAATTATAGTAATAATTAATTTCAAAAATTATATTATTATTTAAAAATAAACCAATAAAATATTTATGAAATATATATGTGTTAGTCCAATGATTATATCATATTTTTGAATATGGCTAATCAATTAAGTTTAACATAATGACATCACAAATATTCATGTAATCACTGTCATGTTGCTACTTAAACTTAGTATTGTCCTAATATTAGCATTATCCTAAATGTTCTCTATATCAATATTGCTATGCTTGCATCATACTGTTCTGTTTGTCTAGCATGTACTTATAGACATGCTTTAAGCATGATCAAACATGATCAAACCAGGACATATGCAATAGAGAATTATTGATGGGCTAAAGACGGCATTATACAAGAAGATTTCTCTGAGCCGCCTAGCGACCTATCCGGGGCCT
Source organism: Iris pallida (assembly GCA_029216955.1). Taxonomy (NCBI): domain Eukaryota; kingdom Viridiplantae; phylum Streptophyta; class Magnoliopsida; order Asparagales; family Iridaceae; genus Iris; species Iris pallida. The sequence continues at coordinate 8,012,083 of JANAVB010030818.1, forward strand.
CGCATTGGGGGTTCCGCTGCCCGGTCAGCGAACAGGGGTCGAGGGGGCAACGCCCCCCGTCAGGGTTCGGGGGCGAAGCCCCCGAAAGGTATTCAGATTTCCAGATCTGTTTATCTTTGGACGACTGCCGTCAAGTGAAAAAGGCGTCTTCAAGTCTGCTCAAATATTTGAAGAAAGGCGTCATTAAAGGGCTCTTGGTTTTCCTATTTGATCAATATATTTTTCATATTTATTGAGTCTAGGAATACGATATAAACTGCATCGTACTGGCAAATAGGCTACCCAAGAAACGTTTTCAAAATATCCTTTTATTTTTAAAAACTAGCCCACTTATAAAAGCCCAAACTACTTCCTAACTGTTTGACTTTTCAAAAAGCCCAAAAACTAATTTACAAAAACCTTAACAGAACCCTAGCAGAACTCGGCCCGAATTCGGCCAGAGTTCGGCCAGAGTTCGGTTAGTGAATGTTACTTTTTGAACTTGATCTCCCTGCAGTTACGAATCCCAACGAGATTTTCTCATAGAGTTCAGCCCGAATTCTGTCAGAATGCTGTCTTTGGAAAAACTATAAATAGAAAAGGATTTCGATCATTTCAATTCACTCAAACACCAATTCACTTTCATATCTCTTCTCTATAAGCCTACTACTTCTTCCAAAGTATTCTGAGCTATTCATTTTCAAATCTCAAGCCAGTTACAATTCTCTAGTCGATTTGTAAGTACGGTACGGTCTAGAAGCTTCAGAGTGGTTGTAATCGGAGGCTTGATTGAAGGTAGACACTTCACAATTGAAGTTGGTCGAGTACTTCGGATCAAAGCTCGCGTTGTAGAAGTTGCAAGAACTTCGGATGAAAACTTGTGGTGATTTTCCATAGTGGATTCAACTGGAAGCTAGAGTTCTTCCGACTGGACTAGCCCTCACAAGAGGGAAACCAGTATACATCCTTGTGTTTGCGTTTGCTCTCTACTCTCTACTTTTCATTTGCATATCTGTGATATATTATCTGTGATCTTGTTACTAACATTTTTAAATAGTTAATTTCCGCTGCCTACTCTATTCACCCCCCCTCTAGAGTATTGCGCTTTACAACTCGTTCATACAATCGGTCCTACAATATGTATGCATAAAAAATATTATCAATAATTGTTATAAACAAAAGGCTTTGTATAAATAAAATAAATAAAATAATAAGCTTGGAATTTTGGTACGATAGCTAAAATAATTATTATATATATTATTTTAAAACTACAAAAATAGAAAAAAATGTTTTTCTAAAATATATACGCTCGCACATATTCGCACTCGTCGAGCAATTACGAAAAACAAAATTTCGTGCGCGACGTATAATGCAACTGCGCGACGTACAATATACAAATTAAAAAAATCGGTATCAATTTTTTTTAAAAAATATAGTAGAAATTTAGGGGTTTTACAGCTACCCCCATCTACATCGGTGTTAGCTCCTTGATGGATACCCTCATTTTGGAATAAAGGTTTATCGTAGACAATCAGGGTATGATCACTCCCAGCTTGCACTGTTGTCGGAGCCTCATCCTTAATCGAGTACTCTGGAATACCCCAGTTGACGGGAATATCGTTTTGTTTTCCTTCGGTCGGCTCTTCGATGAACCTGTCGAGGCCGAAGGGTTGGTGGTGTTTGTTTTTCTTCCTAGTATAGAAGAGTTGGAGACAACATGGCACGAGGCAACCAAAGGTTCTTCCTCATCATTGATTGGCACTTTCTTTTCGAAGCGACATCAGACAGGTCTAGTAGGTTGCAGTCCCTTGAACACAGACTTCCTTGGTAATGCAGCCACTGTTTTGCAACAACAACAATTGATGGTGACCGTAGCACAAGTATGCCCCATGAGGGGTGTATCATGTATGTGTTGGCCCATTGGTCATCGTCAAACCTGATTTTTAATAATTGATCAAACTTTGTCTCGGTATAAGGGCTACTTAAAGAAGTTCTAGACTCTTGGACGCTGCCAGAGAATAGCTATCCGATCTGTTCAAGACAAAGTTGTGTTTGCCACTCGAGTCTGTATTTTCTTTATGCAATATAATTTTTATTTTTTATTAAGTCTAGGAATACATTGTACACCGAGTCGTACTGACAAATAGGCTACCCTAAAAGTATTTTCAAAAATATCCCATGTTTTGAAAAATAGTTCTATTTACAAAAGGCTCCTAACTGCTTAAAAGTATTTCAAAACGACGAAAAATCAATTTGCAAACATCCTGACTAAACCCTGACAGAGTTTCTCATAGAGTTCTATTCAAATTTTGCCTGAATTCTGCCAGAGATCTGCCTTTGAAAAAACTATAAATAGAGAAGGATTTTGTTCATTTTAATACACCAATTCACTTTCATCTCTTCTCTCTAAAGCCTATTGTTCTATTCTGAAAAGTTCTAAGCTTCATTTTTCAAATCCTAAGCCAGTTACAATCTTCTAGTCGATTTGCCAGTGCGGTACGGTCGAGAAGCTTCAGAGCAATTATAATCAGAGGCTTGATTGAAGAAAGACTCTTCACAATTGAAGTTGGTCGAGTACTTCATATCAAAGCTCGCGTTTGTAGAAGTTGCAAGGACTTCGTATAAAAACTTGCGATATTTTTCAATAGTGGATTCAATTGGAAGCTAGAGTTTTCCAACTGGACTAGTCCTCAAAAAAGGAAAGCCAGTATACATCATCTTCTTTGCGTTTGCTTTCTGATCTACTTTTACATTATTTATTTGTGATATATATTATCTCTGTGATCTATGAGATTCAACTTCAAGAAGATGTAGGAGGAGATGAGTTTCTTCTGGTCATAAACATGGATTCTGTAGGAAGTCTAGTGTATTACTTACATATCCTTGCTCATGTATCAATCATGGCTTATCAAGGCAGTAGAAGGGGTCTTGGTCAAACATAACCAGAAACAAGTTGGTACAACGGGATTCCATTCATTTCATAACATAGGCTAGAAAGAGATACAGTTACAAAATCTATAGAAGGAGAATTAGCGGACCAAGAGACGAGGTCTACATAATAGGTATAAGGATCTATTTCATCAAGTTTGATTTTCATAGCTTAAATACGATGATAGCGAGGATGGGTTTAACCGGGTCTTAATGGATTCCCTAATTGGATATTGTTCTTTAATTGAATAAATCATAGGTTTTAATCTATATTGACCGGATGGGATGCTATAAAATCAATCTGAGCCATTCCTAGTAGGTTAGGGTAATCTTATATAAGTTCCAAGTCAAGTGGTCGGACTATTTTTTCAACCGGATTGGTTAACCAGGTTCCTAAAGCCCGAGAATACGCCTTCTGTGACTTTTGTGTTTAAGTAGCACAAGAAGACTCAATGGAGTAGCACACTAGTGGCATGTGCATAGTGGGCTTCAAGTAGATCACAACTATATATTGGGTTAAAATATTTGAGTCAAGGATGGATCTCTAATTATAGTCGAAAAGTACGGTATTACGGTAAGGGGTATCACTAGTCATTTTGACCTGAAAGTCGTACCAAAAAAATAGAGTACAAGGGGACGTGTTTGAGTGGGACATGATATGCCTACATGAAGGTGGAGTCGTTTATGTCTTGTATGTGAAATTTTTAGGAAAGTAACAACTGGCCTCGTACTCCAAATATTAATGTCACGGTCGGGGATACTAAATGATCTAAATGGAAAGTGGGAGTTCATGGGGCACTAATAATCATCCTACTGGTAATCGACTTATCCTGATCAATCGGTAATCTTCGTATATCGAAACATTTGGAAGGCTTACATTCTACTCACTTTAGAAGCTAAGACATGGTTTTACGATTAATGAGGTTAGAAAGAATTTCAAAGTCGTGATATTGTACTTCGACTCTTAACAATAGAAAATAAAGCACGGCATAACGTGATATGGTAGATATGAATCAAGTTCAAGGATCGTTCCTCGATTTCTAATAAATGGAAAATGAGTGCGTACAATGACACATGTGTCGATGAAATTGAATGATCCATTTGTCCATAATATACGAGAGCTATCGATGGGTGTAACAAAAGATCTCAACAACTAGGTCATAAATTTTTATTTATGTTATGTCGGTCAGACTATAGTCATATGGTTTCTAATGTTATTGCATGGAGTGCTCATGCATTGTTGTTGATAACTAGTGAATCAATATGATGGAGCACCATGCTACAGATATTGGCCAAGCTAGTGAAGGTGTTGTTCAAACGCTAAGTCACGTCTTTAATAATAAAATTTTATACCTAGAATGACACATGCTGAATCCCTAATCTTGGAATGGGTGTCTATCATAGTCATTATAAATGCTTGTCCTTGTTTTTGTCTATTTCTCTCTTGTCTAACTATGGGTTTGGTCGAGTAAGGGTTGGGATAAGGCATAAGGGTTTCTAGTTAACGCAAATAAGGAGAAAATAATTAGAAACTCACAATAATTGGTTTATAGGGATGGATAGTCTCTTGGGTTGGTGCCTTGAGCGGGGGTACGATCCTAGTCATTCTCAATTCCAAATGGCTAGAAGGTCACGATAGTAGGTTTTGGGTCGAGAGGAGGACAAGTAACTCAAGCAAAATTGTAGTCACATGGCTTGGTCGATGGTTGCTATACTTGTGTATATATAGCCTTTCATGGCCAGAGATGGTGTGGTAAACCAAAGGAAATATTATGTACCAATCTTCTCTCAAACACGAGCATTTGTTTTCCGCAATAAGTAACGATGAAAATAATAAGTAGTTCAAGGGAGAGGGAGTTAAATGCGAATATATGTTTCTAAAGGCGATTAAATAATTCAGAGGGAATGGTCATGGTAGTGCAGATGAGATCCTCAAGACATCTATATCTCACTCCACGTGGGATAATCATATGAAAAGAGAACCAAGTTCACCAAGGTTGATCAGACCCTAATACACTGATTCTGATTAGACAATATGTTAATGGGCGTCCCCAATATACGTATGCCAGAACAAACTTGATAAATAATAAGCTTGCAAAACTAGGATATAAATAGCGACATCATTCGTGATAGGACAAAGTATATGTAAGGGAGATAATGATGAAAGTAGTTATAAATAGGTTCAAGTTTTATAAGGATCTAGGTCATGACCGGTACTCCTGCTTATACAGTCGTCCTACTGTCTCTTGTACTAGGACATGGTTGACTAATGGAGTATGAGCTACTAAAACTATATATTCTTGGTAAACACATCTTCCTACACTAGTATATCTTCAGTGCCACACTGTTATACTTCATTAATGGTTTATAAGAACACGTGATGATAGGTCGCGGGGCATACTACCCAACTTAAAAATCAACTAATAGAGTAATTGAGAAATATAACACGTATAACTAGTATGAGTTATCTTCCTAACCTCTCTATCAGGCACGAAGGGAAAAGTTAAGATTTACAGTGGAAAGGAATCAAACAGAAGAAAATCAAGGTAGTCGGACGAGAGTTTAAAATTGGAATCAAGGGTGGAGATCAAGCATATAGATGAGATACCTAGATTCTAATCCTATATGCTGGCTCATATTGGTACAGTAACGTAACCGAAGTGGCAAACTCGATCTGCGTGGGCCACCACAAAAATATGTAACGTCTAGTCCTAAAATACTTATGACTAAGTACATAGATATGCCAGCTGCATACATACGAAGTATACCCCAATGTACGAATCCCCCGTATGTATACATAAGCTATAAAATACAGTAAACCATGATAACTAAATCTCATCTACTAAATAAAGGATAATAATATAATCCACTATAAATTTGTCATTTGTACATGTAGTTGGGCGAAGACAAATCCACTACCAACTATTTTAAATGAGAGAAAATATACAAGGAAATGATCGAACAATATGGCAAGACGAACCAAGAGCAATCATCTTCGAAGAAATGGAGAGGATCAAGGCCTTGGCTATAACACCTGTAAAAAGACATGAAAGCACACACACTTGGAGAGATCACCAGTTCCTCAGAGGGACGTAACAAGATACATAAAGAAAATGCCATATAAACTGAATATAAAATATGACATAAAGTTATGAATAAAAGTAAAGCGTCTCAACTATAACAAGGTCCAATATCGTATCAATGAAACAGTAGACTACACTTACAACCAAGCAAGGACAAGGTGTAGCATATTATTCCGTGATGTGATACTGCCCCATGTCATGAGTAGGATGGAGTGTGACATGACATTGACTAAGGTCACCTAACCATTCTAATGTACAATTTAGAAGACATCTCAATGTATGGACAGGTAAAGGCTGACTCCCCTATGACTAACTCACAATACATACACGTCAAATACCAATACTATCAGCCAGCATAACTCGAGGCTAGCGGCCTACGTGACCCATCAGTCCACATAGTTCGAGGCTAATGACCATCGTGACATGACTACCATAGTATGCAGTTACTACGACTTTTGGGGTTTGGGTAGCCCATACATCAACTGTCATCTCCCTTCCGAATGTCATTGACCAAGTCGTATCCATGACTTGTCCAGTTTGTAATTGTATGAGTCTCTAACCCCTAGTCATGACAGTTATGTTCTAACCATCACATGTCTTATGCATATCGATGGTAAATCGAAATGCGAGACCATGACCTATATGAGACTCCTAATGTTCGGGCACATGCATCTAGAAGGTAGTCTACTAAGACTAGGTCCATATGCATATTAAAAGATAATAAGGAAAAATAACTGAAAGCATAATAAAGTAAACTATAAACAACAAGTCATGGATACAACTAGTTGAATTGAAAATAAATCGACAGTAAATATGCAGTAACTAAATAAATAAAGATGCAACTAATTATAAGCAGTAAATAAGGCAAGGTATCTTGCCTGGTGTCACGCCCCAGAACCAGAATACTGGAGAGCGGGGGCAGACATAGCCAGCTACGTATATTGAAATGGATTCCATCTCGCTATACGGTCACGGCTGTCTAGGATACATGAGGGTTTATCTACAAGCCAGCAGTCTCTTAAGGTTATGAACAAGCCTATTGTCTCAATCACAAGCAAGTAAGTAAAAGTTACAAGATGTATGATCATTAAATATACAATAATAAGGCATCCCAAATATTACATATTCAGCTGATCATGAAGCTAGTCGTTACAAAATGTCAGGACTAGCAAGAGTTTAGTCATACATGATCAACCCTAGGATCTGTTAATCATGTTACAGCCCGCAGGCAGATAGTAAGTAAAATGCAACCGAGCTAAACAGGTGCTCGTCGGCTAAACGCCTCAAAAGAATATTTTTACAATAAAGTGGGGGATCCAAAAATAAACCCACTCGTTGCCAGGGTTCCGTCTAGTGGCCACCATCTTGCTGGAAGGTCGGTAGATCCTCTAGAGCTGCTCCGAAATCTGGCCATATAAATCCAGCTGGGTCAGACCCAGAAAGAGCAAGTGCCACAAAGGAGCTTCACTTAAGAACTAAAACCAGCAATCAGCACAGGAATATAAATAATATAATAAAAGACAGGAAAGTATAAATAAATGGTAAAAACTAGAAATAAGGAAAACATGCCAGGGTGATATACGACGAGATAACCATGGAACTATTCAGATAGCCAGGTTACAACCCGTAAATCAAACAAGGACCAGGGTTGTAACCTTTCGTCTGAATGGAGCTTGGTTTCTCACCATCTATCGAGAAAATAAATACAAGCATGCTGGTCATGTAACAGTCTGGAACAAGATCAGGGCAAGACTAGACTGGTTAGACTCCATCCAATCATTTCACGGCCAAGCAAGAACTACGGCTTGATACTTTAACTAACTAGGGTTATCATAATCCTAATTACTAACAAGATGCAGTGAGATTATTCCACAGCCACAAGCCCTGCAGACCATCCAGGTTACCCAGGTCGAAAGATTAGGGTTGAATTCAGGTGGGTACATCGTCCAGGAAACGCATGTACCCTTAAGTAGCTTGATGGGTGCAACACATGACAGTGTGCTGGAAATGTGCCCTACTCGACGGCAGGCTACAGATCCCAGACGCGCCCAGGTAACGGGATTGCCTGTAGCTGGAAGATCTCTTCATGACTAATGTATTAATCTAGTTGTTAACCTTAGTCCATTTTAGTAGGTACTCCTGACCGTGGTACTCAGGAGTCCCATCCTAGACATGATGCAAGACAGGACTGGTTTATTTATACAAGCACAATCACCCACGGTGTCCAGGATGTTCATTCTTGTCAAGTCATGTCATGTCAGGTAGCCGTCACAACAGCCTATCAAGATATAACATGTCAGGTTTATCATGTCAAGTGTACTTGTCAGGAGTGCGCCACAACGGGCCACTATCAGGTCATGTCAGGTCATTATGTCAGGAGTGCACCACTACGGGTCACTATCGTGTCATGCTCAGGTATCATTTCCAAACATATCAAGTAAATTCAGGAATTATCAAGTTCAGGTCAAAAGGCGTAAGGATATAAAATAGACGTAAAATATCTAATAAAATATCAATATACGGGGCTATAGAAGATCCAGGATAAGGAAAATAAAACAAACTGACAAGCTAATATAGATCAAGTCTGCCAAAGGCCATACGCTCAGGTAAGCATACGCTCAGGTAAGCATACGCTCCCAAAAGGCAGCGTATGGGGGTCACAAAGCTCTCGGGTTGAACCAGGGTGACAAGATAGGCTAGCGTACGCTCAAGCCAGCGTACGCCTTGCTCGCTTAAGCTAGCGTACCAAGGCATGCGTACGCTCAAGCTAGCGTACGCTCAAGCTAGCGTACGCTCAAGACATGCTGCGTACGCTCACTAAAGAGCAGCGTACGAAGGCACGCGTACGCTCACTAAAGAGCAGCGTACGAAGGCACGCGTACGCTCACTAAAGAGCAGCGTACGAAGGCTAGCGTACGCTCGCTAAAGAGCAGCGTACGACTCAGCGGCATAAGCTAAAAAGCTTGCTCACTGTCCACAGTCTTCTCCAAAAGGGCAAGAACAGCAAGAACTCCAAGGATTAAATCTAGGACTCCAAATGCTCATAACTTGGTTAAAACAAGTCCGAATCCAAGTTTCCAAAGGTCGAAATTGGGTAGAAGAAAATTTCCAACCTCATGGAACCATCAGAACTCGAAAACCAAGAAGTTAATTAGATCAAAACTCCAAAAATCTGAAAAAGACAATTTTTTCCTAGATCTACAAAACCATGCATCAAAAATGAAAAATCTTCAAGATCTAAAGTGGGTTAGATCCATGCTAGGAAGCCATCAGAACCATAAAAAAGTGTTCTTAAGTGAGAGCAAGGTGCACTTGCCTAAGGGGTTGGGGAGTTGTGGAGAGGAAGGAAGAAGAAGAAATAAATGAGAGTTATGGAGGAGAGAGAAGGTTGGTGGGGAAATAAATATCATGGGTGGTGGTAGGTAGGGGGTTCATCCCTTGGGTTCATGATGAACCAAGCATTGGGCCGGCCGAACCAATGCCAACCCAAGCCAACCCAAACCGAGAGCAACCCAAGCCAAGAAATAAACAAGGAAAAATACAAAAAAAAATACGTACACGTATTTCCAAAATACGTAATACGAACACAGGCATTACAACTCTACCCACCTTAAAAGAATTCCGTCCTCGGAATTTAATCAAGAGGCTAGAGGAATAATGACAAGCTACACTAATCACAAGCAAGTTATAACTAGGTAATCAATCAATCAATCATGCAAGCAAGGAATCGAAGGTATGAGGCATAAGAAGGACATTATACCTCACGAGTCAAACAAGTCGGGATATCGTGATCGGATGTCGTCCTCACGCTCCCACGTTGACTCACCCAAAGAGTGATGACCCCAAGCAACTCGGACTAACTTGATAGTCTTGTTCTTGAGGATCTTCTCTCTCCGGTCCAATATAGACACGGGCCTCTCCTCATACGAAAGGTTGGTACCAACAACCAATTCCGAATGATCCAGGATGTGGCTCGGGTCTGGAATATACCGTCGTAATTGGGATACATGGAATACGTCATGCACCTCGCTTAGCGACGGTGGAAGAGCGAGACGATAGGATACATCTCCCACTCGCTCCATAATGTCAAACGGTCCTATATACCTAGGACTAAGCTTGCCCCGTACGCCGAAACGAATGACGCCACGGTTAGGCAAAATCCTCAGGAATACATGATCGCCGACCGAAAACTCGAGAGGTCGCCGATGAGAATCGGCCCAATGACGCTGGCGATCTTGGGCAACTCGAAAATGATCTCTGACTCTCCTGACCACTTCAATTGTCTGGGCAATCATCTCTGGATCGAGCATCTGTCTCTCTCCAACATCATCCCAGGCTAACGGGGATCTGCATTTCCTGCCATACAGTGCCTCGAACGGTGCCATCTGGATACTGGCCTGGAAACTATTGTTATAGGAGAACTCTACCAGATGCAAGTGATCTTCCCATGAACCATCGAAGTCAAGCGTGCAAGACCGCAACATATCTTCAAGGGTCTGGATTGTACGCTCTGACTGGCCATCTGTCTGCGGGTCATATGCTGAACTGAACTGGAGATGGGTTCCCAAACTCTCTTGCAAGCTACGCCAAAAGTGCAACGTAAATCTTGAATCTCGGTCCGAGGTGATACTGACCGGCACACCATGCAATCTGACGATCTGCCTGAGATACATCTCTGCTAGCTGAGCCGTCGACTGACCAACTCTGAACGGGAGAAAGTGTGCTACCTTGGTAAGCCTATCCACAATAACCCAAATAGTATCTCTACTAGCTGGGGATCTAGGTAATCCAGTCACGAAATCCATGGTCACATGCTCCCACTTCCATTCTGGAATCGGTAAGGGCTGAAGAAGTCCAGCCGGTCTCTGATGTTCAGCTTTAACTTGTTGGCAAACCAAATACCGAGAGACAAACCGAGCTATCTCCCGCTTCATGCCATTCCACCAGAAGTGCTGACGGATATCACGGTACATCTTTGTACTGCCAGGATGGATGGAATACTGAGAACTGTGCGCTTCTGACATGATCACCTGCCGAATATCTCCGCTGGGTACACAAAGATGATTACCATGCCTAAGTGTACCGTCCTCGTGAACGCACAACTCTGGTCTTCGTCCTGCCTCGTACTCTGCTCTGAGTCGCTGAAGCTTGGAATCTGCCGACTGCGCCATCCGGATCCTCTCGACTATAGTGGACTCAACTTGCATACTGGCCATCAATACCGCACTGGAAGGAAGAACAACTTCTATAGCCATCTTCTGAAGATCGGCTAACAATTCTGGCTGCACTGTTAGGAAATAAGCTCCGGTTCTCCTGCTCAATGCATCTGCTACGACATTGGCCTTCCCAGGATGATACTGCAAGTTGACATCATAATCCACAAGAAGCTCCAGCCACCTTCTCTGACGCATGTTAAGATCCTTCTGGGTGAAAACATACTTCAGGCTCTTGTGGTCGGTGAAAATCTCCACCCTATCTCCGTACAAGTAGTGCCTCCACAACTTAAGTGCAAACACCACTGCTGCCAACTCCAAGTCATGGGTTGGGTAATTCCTCTCATGATCACGAAGTTGTCATGACGCATAAGCGATTACCTTCCCATGCTGCATCAAAACACATCCTAAACCTCTGCCTGAAGCATCACAATACACTGAGAATCCTCCGGTTCCATCTGGAAGCGTGAGAATAGGGGCTGTTATCAATCCTCGCTTCAACTGCTCAAAAGAACTCTGACACTCTGCTGTCCAAGCAAACTGCGCATCCTTGCGGGTCAACTGCGTCAATGGTGCTGAAATTCGAGCAAAATCCGAAACAAACCGCCGGTAGTAGCCGGCCAATCCAAGGAAACTGCGAACTTCCGCAACTGTGCTGGGCACCGGCCATGACTCAATAGCCACAATCTTCTGGGGATCCACTTCTACTCCTCCTCTAGTGATGATATGACCCAAGTACGAAATGCGATCGAGCCAGAACTCGCATTTACTGAACTTGGCATATAACTGGTGCTCCCTGAGAGTCTGAAGAACCACACGAAGATGCTGCTCATGCTCCGCCTCACTCTTGCTGTAGACCAGGATGACATCCAAGAACATAATCACAAACTGATCCAAGTAAGGCATGAAGATGCGATTCATGAGGTCCATGAATACTGTCGGCGCATTGGTTGCTCCAAAAGGCATAACAAGGAACTCCCAATGCCCATATCTCGATCTAAAAGCTGTCTTCAGGATGTCCTACTCTCTGACTCTGATCTGATGATAACCTGAGCGCAAATCAATCTTTGAGAATGCTGAAGCCCCCTTGAGTTGATCAAACAAGTCATCTATCCTTGGAAGAGGGTATCTGTTCTTGATTGTTACAGAGTTCAAGGTACGATAATCAACACATAACCTGGACGTACCATCCTTCTTTTTTACAAGAAGCATCGGGGCTCCCCAAGGCGATCCACTAGCACGTATGAATCCCTTGGTTCTGAGTTCCTCAATCATCTTGTACAATATCTCCAATTCTGACGGCGCCATCCTGTAGACTCTCTCTAACACTGGGACTGTCTCGGGAATCAAGTCTATAGTGAACTCGATCTCCCGCTCCGGGGGCATCCCTGGAAGCTCTTCTGGAAAAACATCTGGGAACTCATCCACTATTCTGGGCAACTGAACTGCTGCTACTGCCATCCGCAATATCGGAGGAGAAGGCTCAACTTCGTCTCGGGAGAAAGAAAACTCCGGCTCTCCTGGAATGCTAAAAATAACCCTACCAATATGGCAGTCTATCCTAGCATACTGATTCCTCAACCAATCCATCCCTAGGACCACATCATAATCGGTCATCGGGAACTCTATCAATCTAGCGGGAAATTCTCTACCGCTAACTACGATCTGACATGAGGAAAACACTCTATCTACTCCCACAAGTCCGTTACCAGTAAGTATATTGAGCCTTACTGATAATGACTCGGGCTCCAATCCTACCCGTGTCGCGAATCGTGCAGACATAAAAGAATACGATGCACCAGAATCAAATAAAGCTGAAGCTGGAAATGAGTTGACGAGAATAGTACCTGCCACTACCTCTCCTGGTGCCAATCCTTCCTCCATGGTCATCACCATAGCCTGACCATGCCCTCGGGGTGCTGGTCCCCTCTGCTGAAATCCTCGCTGCCTATTCTGACTCAAGGCCTGAGCTTGAACATACTGCTAGGGGTTTTGCTGCTGAAATGCCTGGGACTGAGGCGGCAAGGGCCTCGGCAATGGATACTACTGCTGCTGCTGCTGTTGGACCGGCGCTGGTCCTCTCACCGAAGAGCTAGAAAGTTTGGACGATGATGAACCTCCCCTGTTCGGGCAGGATCCAACCCTTTGGTCTGGGGCTCCACAAGCCAGGCACAATCCCTGCGCCCAGCGATATTCTACCACCACATGGCCTGGCTTCCCCCAATGAGAACAATCCACTGCGGAAGACTGCTTCTGCTTCTGCTGCTGTTGGGGGTACGTCGGAGTTGAATGTTGAACCGACGTCACTGAGGCCGCTCGCCTCGGAGCTTCAATAGTCAAAGCCCTGGCTGCCGGGGCCGGTGCTGAAGACTGATTCATCTGGCCGTGAGACCTCTTCCGACCTCCGACCCTATCCACAATCCTCTGGGAGGTATACTCATGCCTCCGAGCTGCTCTCAAGACTGCATCAAAAGTCTGATGCTCAAACTGCTCGACTGCCAACAAGATCTCCAGGTGAAGCCCCTGCTGGAAGTGCTGGGCTCTATCATACTCGGTTGCCACCAAGGTGGGAGCAAACCGACTAAGTCTAGAAAACTCGGCCGCATATCCATCGACCGTCCTGCCACCTTGCTTCAGATTGGTAAACCTCGTCTGCAGATCATATCGAGCCACGGCATCAAAATACTTGGTCTGGAATCTCTCTCTGAACACTGCCCACGCAATGGGTGCTGCTAACCCAACTGCCTGTGCTGCCCACCAACTGCGGGCAAGATCTAATAGCTGCAAGCGCACCACGGCTACCTTATCATTCTCTGGAGTCTTGGCTGCTTCTAGAACCACCTCTGTGTCCTGAAGCCAAGCATCTGCGGCGATCGCATCTTCACTACCGTCGAAGAAGGGAGGGTTCAAGCGCTTGAAGCTGTTGGCCGCGCTGTTCCCTGGATGACCACCCCGGGTCAAAGCATCTGCCACTGCCTGTTGCAAGGCGTCTCCTCTGCGATCTTGGGAAGCTATCAAAGTCCTGATGAGACCTACCAAAGTACCATCATCAGGCTCGGCAGGCTGAACTGGCTGGACTGGTGGCTCTCCCTCAATAGACGCAACTCTGGAGGCTACTCCGGAGTGCTGGACTTGATCTCCAGGTTGCTGCTGGTCCGCGGGAGGTGCTCCGCCTTGCTGATCGGCCGGGTCAGGTACTATGCCGCTGAAGAAGACGACATAGAAAACAATAAGGAAGGACCAGGACAGATCAACGATGCAAGCATATGATCAGGACAAGAATCCAGGGATTCAGAGGATACGAACAGAGATCAAGGGCGGATATTGATTGAGACATCTATTCGGTAAACCCTCACATATCTTGATTTACAAGACCTGCATGGGCCACCATTTAAACCATGTCACGCCCCAGAACAAGAATACTGGAGAGCGGGGGCAGACATAGCCAGCTACGTATATTGAAATGGATTCCATCTCGCTATACGGTCACGGCTGTCTAGGATACATGAGGGTTTATCTACAAGCCAGCAGTCTCTTAAGGTCATGAACAAGCCTATTGTCTCAATCACAAGCAAGTAAGTAAAAGTTACAAGATGTATGATCATTAAATATACAATAATAAGGCGTCCCAAATATTACATATTCAGCTGATCATGAAGCTAGTCGTTACAAAATGTCAGGACTAGCAAGAGTTTAGTCATACATGATCAACCCTAGGATCTGTTAATCATGTTACAGCCCGCAGGCAGACAGTAAGTAAAATACAACCGAGCTAAACAGGTGCTCGTCGGCTAAACGCCTCAAAAGAATATTTTTACAATAAAGTGGGGGATCCAAAAATAAACCCACTCGTTGCCAGGGTTCCGTCTAGTGGCCACCATCTGGCTGGAAGGTCGGTAGATCCTCTAGAGCTGCTCCGAAATCTGGCCATACAAAACCAGCTGGGTCAGACCCCAGAAAGAGCAAGTGCCACAAAGGAGCTTCACTTAAGAACTAAAACCAGCAATCAGCACAGGAATATAAATAATATAATAAAAGACAGGAAAGTATAAATAAATGGTAAAAACTAGAAATAAGGAAAACATGCCAGGGTGATATACGACGAGATAACCATGGAACTATTCAGATAGCCAGGTTACAACCCGTAAATCAAACAAGGACCAGGGTTGTAACCTTTCGTCTGAATGGAGCTTGGTTTCTCACCATTTATCGAGAAAATAAATACAAGCATGCTGGTCATGTAACAGTCTGGAACAAGATCAGGACAAGACTAGACTGGTTAGACTTCATCCAATCATTTCACGGCCAAGCAAGAACTACGGCTTGATACTTTAACTAACTAGGGTTATCACAATCCTAATTACTAACAAGATGCAGTGAGATTATTCCACAGCCACAAGCCCTGCAGACCATCCATGTTACCCAGGTCGAAAGATTAGGGTTGAATTCAGGTGGGTACATCGTCCAGGAAACGCATGTACCCTTAAGTAGCTTGATGGGTGCAACACATGACAGTGTGCTGGAAATGTGCCCTACTCGACGGCAGGCTACAGATCCCAGGCGCGCCCAGGTAACGGGATTGCCTGTAGCTGGGAGATCTCTTCATGACTAATGTATTAATCTAGTTGTTAACCTTAGTCCATTTTAGTAGGTACTCCTGACCGTGGTACTCAGGAGTCCCATCCTAGACATGATGCAAGACAGGACTGGTTTATTTATACAAGCACAATCACCCACGGTGTCCAGGATGTTCATTCTTGTCAAGTCATGTCATGTCAGGTAGCCGTCACAACAGCCTATCAAGATATAACATGTCAGGTTTATCATGTCAAGTGTACTTGTCAGGAGTGTGCCACAACGGGCCACTATCAGGTCATGTCAGGTCATTATGTCAGGAGTGCACCACTACGGGTCACTATCGTGTCATGCTCAGGTATCATTTCCAAACATATCAAGTAAATTCAGGAATTATCAAGTTCAGGTCAAAAGGCGTAAGGATATAAAATAGACGTAAAATATCTAATAAAATATCAATATACGGGGCTATAGAAGATCCAGGATAAGGAAAATAAAACAAACTGACAAGCTAATATAGATCAAGTCTGCCAAAGGCCATACGCTCAGGTAAGCATACGCTCAGGTAAGCATACGCTCCCAAAAGACAGCGTATGGGGGTCACAAAGCTCTCGGGTTGAACCAGGGTGACAAGATAGGCTAGCGTACGCTCAAGCCAGCGTACGCCTTGCTCGCTTAAGCTAGCGTACCAAGGCATGCGTACGCTCAAGCTAGCGTACGCTCAAGACATGCTGCGTACGCTCACTAAAGAGCAGCGTACGAAGGCACACGTACGCTCACTAAAGAGCAGCGTACGAAGGCACGCGTACGCTCACTAAAGAGCAGCGTACGAAGGCTAGCGTACGCTCGCTAAAGAGCAGCGTACGACTCAGCGGCATAAGCTAAAAAGCTAGCTCACTGTCCACAGTCTTCTCTAAAAGGGCAAGAACAGCAAGAACTCCAAGGGTTAAATCTAGGACTCCAAATGCTCATAACTTGGTTAAAACAAGTCCGAATCCAAGTTTCCAAAGGTCAAAATTGGGTAGAAGAAAATTTCCAACCTTATGGAACCATCAGAACTCGAAAACCAAGAAGTTAATTAGATCAAAACTCCAAAAATCCGAAGAAGACAATTTTTTCCTAGATCTACAAAACCATGCATCAAAAATGAAAAATCTTTAAGTTCTAAAGTGGGTTAGATCCATGCTAGGAAGCCATCAGAACCATAAAAAAAGGGTTCTTAAGTGAGAGCAAGGTGCACTTGCCTAAGGGGTTGGGGAGTTGTGGAGAGGAAGGAAGAAGAAGAAGAAATAAATGAGAGTTATGGAGGAGAGAGAAGGTTGGTGGAGAAATAAATATCATGGGTGGTGGTAGGTAGGGGGTTCATCCCTTGGGTTCATGATGAACCAAGCATTGGGCCGGCCGAACCAATGCCAACCCAAGCCAACCCAAACCGAGAGCAACCCAAGCCAAGAAATAAACAAGGAAAAATACAAGAAAAAATACATACACGTATTTCCAAAATACGTAATACGAACACAGGCATTACACCTGGGGGTAGGAGAATGGCAAATCCAGCAATCAGAAGCGTCAGTAAGAAACTTAATATCCACGAACGGCTTTGGATGCTAAAACAAAAATCAAAAACGTTCCCGATGTGAAATATATATCTAGGAAATGCCTATCCAGAAGTCCAATTCTGGAACAGGGTAAATCGTAATTTTGGGTCAAAACAATGTCCGCCGTTGGACTCGTTTTGTACTGAAACGTGTGCTAGTATCTCTGGTCTCTAAAGTCGTCAAACTATATGTCTATGAGTCCAGTTTGAGGAGATGAACCCATCTGTATGTCCAAAGTTGGATTCTGGCGGGCCGTGCACAATTTTGCCCGTTGGATCGGGTCTTGGGCTCGCCAAATAGGTGTTGCGATCGACCTTTTCAGAATCGGACCAAACTTGGCACACAGGACAAGAATTTTTATAAGATCATGTTGGCGTAAGTTTTTTTCGAACTGACGACTGTACACGAAGTATGGCCAAGTTTACAAAAGGTCGATCAGGGGGTATCTTGATGGATACGTACTGATTTCGTCGTGCACACGGAACGAAATCGAGTTCCATCACTTCCCATACGTCGATAATATCCATACGCACCTTACAGTGCATATAGTTCGCAACCACGTCGCCTGATTTGTCGAGGCGCACGTCATATTGGAATTTTTTTCTAAATTGTCATAGTTTCAAAAACTAATTTTTCTTGATTTTTGTAACCGATATACTTTCTGTATATTGGATGAAAACAAATTCTATAAAAGGGGTTTTAATCTCCTATATGTTATCTATATCTGTGTTTGATTAAAATTTTGAAATGTCTGATATCAAGTTTATAAACTGCCTTCCAAAATAGAGGTTGAGAATAGGTTAACTGTTCTTTGCATCGACTGTTTCTTGTGTTTTTCCAAGGAATTTTATGAACAAGGTAATCCAGTAGAATTTAATCTACGTAAAGGACTTGGTCTTGGTTATATAGGCTACATCCTGGATTTGGTAGATCAAAAAATGATTGCAATTTGAAGGAGAAACTTACCTCGAAAAATGGGGGGCTACCGGGTTTTGTACTGCAGCAGTACCGCACGGTTGGTCGCTGCAACGCCGCTGTCGGCTGCTGCACCGGCGGCCAACACACCGGCGCACGCTCACGTATTCGTCAGGGTCGCCTCTTTCTAGGGGTAGGGTTAGGGTTTCTATTCCCTTTTTCCTATCTATGTCGCTCGTTTATAACATGGGGGTCGGCTGCTTATGAGAATTAAGGGTCGGGTTTGAGATTGCATTGTTCTGAAAGGAACAGTGCCCTCTATTTTATTTTATTTTTATCTTTTCTTTTTTCCTTTCACTTATAAAACTAAATATACAAATATATACTACACCTTTATAAAATCTTAAAAATTTTAAAAATTTCTAAAAGTGGAATCTAAATCAATCTAGAAAAATTATTTTATTGTAAAGTTGCTTTTTTGTACTAAATATGGCTACATTTCATCTTTAATAATAGCTTAAATACAATCCCAATAGGAATCCTTAAAAATCTATGAATAACCAAAAAATGATTTTCTTGTAAATTCCTATACATAACATGTAGAAAATATTTCTATATTTAGTATTTATTTTAAAAATACAAATACCTATTTAGTAAATACTAACAATATTAAATCAAATAATAATAAAACAATAAAAAGAATTTAGGGGGGTTTGTAGCAGGATACCCTCTATGCTACGCGTCAAAGAATGACTAATGGTACTCAGAATATGCTTGGTATAATACACGTTATCCGCCAAACTCATCGGAGTCACCGAAAATGCCGCAATAGAAGGTCTTGCGGCAACAACCGAAGCAAACACACGCCCAGGCATTACAACCGAGGCAGGTGGCACCATGACTGCAACAGAGGACGTCGACGGTATAAGGAAGGTGTGAGCCAACATTGCCTGATGTACGACAGGCGCTTCAGCAAACTCCCTCACTGGTCCTTCAACCATATCCGCAATCGATGCTGCATCAGTTGGAACCTGACAAACTCAGCAGTCGACTTCTCGACGGTCACTGTAACCGACTCCACGCTGGTCTTCTTAACAGGTGCTTCAACAGTCGGTTCGTCCATAGTCTTTTCAACCGAGCCCGTAGCAGGTGGCTCATGGATAACCTCTTCAAACAGTCCTTGAGCGACTACATTAGATGATTCTTCAACTGGTTCATCAGTAGTCTTCTCAACCGATTTTTCCCCGTTCTCCTTAGTCGGGCTCCTAGGGGTTTCGTCGATAGGCTCATCAACAGCACCTTCGCAGCCATTTTAGTATTCACCTCAACTGGAACCTCGGCAGTTGGCTCGTCAGCAGTCGCCTCAGTTCGGCCAGCTAGCTCGTCAACAGCATCTACCAGGAAATCTCTGGCTTTCTCTTTAACCACCACCCGGGGTTGAGGTGTGATGTACGCCAAGGCTAATTCTTCTAACACTCTTTCTTCGAGACCTCCGTAAAGATTGGCCTCCCTAGGAGAATCAACTGCTAGACCTTCAGTGCTTTCGACCGAGCAACCTATCGTAAGACCAAGCTCTTGAGCTACGCCTTCACAAAATATAAGGCTAACCCCGGGTATCACTACGGATCCACCAATGGAGGCCGCTTCTTGATGAGAAGGGATGAAATCCAAAAAATCTTGAAGAAACCTCTCCTGGCCAAACGAGATAAGCGAAGAAACCTCTTTTGGCCAAACAGTCTCGGCCACTACGGTTGACGGATCCCCCTCAGGAAATTCTTTCAGCATTTTTGACCTCCCCGACGTCTCTTTTGTCTGCACCAATAAAGCAGGGATAAGTAAAAAAACAACAGGTAAAAACTCAAATCAAAAGGAAACTAAAATGTACCTAGAAAGTCAATGCAATAGGCGTTGTGCTAGGCCGTAAGGAAACATGACTCTTGGATGCCACCCTTTTTACCTTCTTGCCAAAAGGAAGGTTTGTCGCCTGAGGGGCTCGACGTTTCGTTGGGGAGTTCAGGGCCGCAGCATCCTCCCTTCGCTCCCGAGATACACTGGAATCATCCGAAGACGCACCCCTTGCAGCTTCGAACCCTAGACCGCCGCTGGGGCATCTCAAACCTCGTACCCACAATAAAGCTCCGCTCTCAGTCATAATCTGACGAGAAGTTATTCACCGGGCAATGAAACTATACAGCGGAATATAAGATGTGAGGCTCTCCAAGCTCCTCAGGGAGTGTAAATGTTGCCCAAGTAGATAAAGCATTATAATAACCCCAAGTACGGGTGCCATCCAACAAGCTACCTTCAAAGCCAAGACATGGACTAGGGTTGTTCATCATAGTCTGGCTATAGCCAAACTATTGTGCAAAGTGGCTCAATAGATAGGGCTCTAGGTATACCTTATTCTGACTCCAGTACACCAAGTACAAAGGACAAATAGATAACAACCAGCGAAGAGCACCAGTAGTTAACTCCTCTCCTTCTCCAGCCCTGTCAACCAGCCCATCACCTGCCTGATGGCCACCATAGAAAGGCAAAACCTTGCTGAAACTATAACCATCCAAGCGGTTTAATACCCATCTACAAGCAAGGACACCATCATGAACCCACTTTGCCTTATGGTAATTACGCAAAAGTGCGCCCCCCTCCTCATGTCCATCTATGGTGGCAGAAACAATTAGACCAGTATGGTATAGTAGCAACCATGCCATCAGTTAGTGATAGGAAAGCTCCGCTCGAAGGAATTCGCTATCACACCTATGATACTTAATTATTTTTTCTGAGAGCTCTCACAGGCCTCGAAGGGTATTGCATACCATAGCAGAAAGCAAAGCGAGAGAATGCCCGAAGGCCAACCTTACAGCCAGCATGATAAGCTTCCTACCAAGCTGTCCCACGGAGCCTGAGACTCCAGGAACTACAGCCTTCCTCAGCCACATCATCAGGAAGGCAGCTAGCGTCACTTTTCAACTCACAGCAGTCGGGTTCTGGTAAAAATAGCTACGGAATATGGAGTTGGGCTTTCCCTCAAAATCCAACAGAGGAGCTGACATCTTTGCCTTCACTGCCAAACCATCCACCTCGGCAGTGGTATACACCCTAAGGGAGGTAAAGTGAGTCGTTCTGCGTTCCGACGGATCCTTGTTAAAGAAATACTTTCTCCATGTATTGAAGTAGGGCTGACCCTTTGCAGAGTCATGGCGTACGCAAACTTGATGATGGCAAAGTATTTTCTTATAAATGCCTATCATCTTGGGGTGCTTGCTTTCCAACCCTATGAGCTCCTCCAGGCTAGGGCAATATTCATCATATCGGTGCTCCCCAAGGAAGTTTTGAGATGTCGAACATCTCATGAAGGGCCAATCCTGTCTCCCCATATGGCATAAAAAAGTCTCGATGTTGTGGTTATATAGCTCCAACAAAGCCAAAGACAGAGATTAGTTGATGGCGATTCCGTGCTTAGTCGCCTTTATGGTATGGCATAAGCCGGTACCGCTCAGGTCTTCCTTGAAAGTACTCAATATCTATCGGGTCAAGTTTCCCTATATTTTATCAGAGTGAACCCAGCCCTCGACCCAGTAGGCATCCGTCAGGTATGTACAACCGGCCGCCAGAAGCCTGTTGGTGAAAATAGAAGCACAAAAGGGATGTACGTCCGCAGAAACATCACTGAACCTATGACCAAGGAGTCGCAACCGTAAGGTATACGATGTGCCACCCCGAACGGGCATAAAAGTATCACTCCCTTTTAAACTCTTGTCCACCTTAAAATGGCTCGAGATGATACCCCCTGACTAGGGGTTAGGTTCCACTTCATTCGTCTTCTTTCAACAAAATAGGAAAATACAGAAAGTGGTAAATGTCTGTTAGACGTCGAAGCATACAAGGGGAGGCCATTGCTCTCAAAATACCATATTGCCTTGAGTATAAGAAGGTCCGTCTCCTTTAAAACCAACTAATCGACAAAGAGAAATTGGGGCTTTTACATCCCCGCGTTGGCATCAAAAGAAGGTATCAGCCTACCCTGATCCAGCATACGACAAAAATAGTCCAGACACTACTCCTATATTTTATCCAGTTTCCCCTTTGGTTGATCATCGATGATCTACCTCTTGGCAGGCTCAACGAGCTCCTTCTCGACGTTTTTCCCCAGTGCGTAGACGGAGAAGTCGAAAAGTACTTCATTTAAGAGGGCGGTGGTCACGAAAACTACATAAAAATTAAAAAATAGAAGTCTGAGATTTGTTTTGAGTGAAACAAACATC
Organism: Iris pallida; assembly: GCA_029216955.1. NCBI lineage: Eukaryota > Viridiplantae > Streptophyta > Magnoliopsida > Asparagales > Iridaceae > Iris > Iris pallida. The sequence continues at coordinate 8,034,639 of JANAVB010030818.1, forward strand.
TGTGCAGGTACTAACCAGATAACACTACACTTCAGCAAGACTAGCTTCTGTGTATTTGCTATGACAAAAAGTTATAGAAATTTTTTGTAATTTAAACGTAAAAAGAGTACAATCTATTCATAAACAGGAGATCTAAGTACAAAAATTCTAGAAAAGTGTAGCGGTGGAGATCGAGCACTGCTGCACCTTTACTCCATTGACGATTTGACAATGAGTTGAACTTGCTTTGGCTTTCTGGTGCTGGTGATTGAAAGTCTAGGGTTACCAATCAAGAGGATGTCGAAGTTGAAGATTTCAAAGCCTCTTAATTGAAGGAAAACTCCTTCTATTTATAGGAAAGGAAGCACATATGTGATGTTTATTAGGATTGGAGATATGAAAGAATCTGCTATCATTGTACGATGAGGGCTACTGCTGAGCTGATACATGGCAGACGTTGAGATTTCCCTCTGTCGAGATTGTTGACACAAAGTCACAGTCAACCAAATATTGAGTACATTGACCAAATAATACTTGTATTAATTCAATACGACACACGACGACTGCATTCAGTTCAAGACAGATGACAGCTCAGTCTTCAGCTCTCAGTGTGTTCTGGAGTCTGTATTTTATGATTTCATTGAGTCTAGATTTATGTACTCTGAGTTATGCTGAGCTCTTGGAACTTAGTCTACAAGCCTACCCAAAATCCCAAGCTCCACCAAAACCAAATTGCCCACAAGTCCCTCTTAGGACCATTCTGTGCTCTGGAGACAGAGTTCGGGCCGAACTCTGCCTCCACACAGAGTTCGGGCCGAACTCTGTCCCCTAGAAATCAGGAACCCTAATTTTAGGGTTAGCTGTTTGCTAGCTGTCCAACGGCCAAATTTTTGAATTTCCTTACCCGAATTCTGGCCGAATTCTGTCCCTAAAATCAGTATAAATAGGGCATGAATTCTCTCATTTTGAATTACTCAATCTTCTCTTCTCTTCTCTCCTACAAGCTCTATAAGCCATACCCTTCTCATCTACTAGCCACAAGCCTCCTAAGTCTCGAGTGCTCAGCATCTCTCATTTAGGATTCTTGTGCAAGAGTGAAGAAATCGCTTGGACAATTCCAAGCAAATCGCCACTGCGATTCTCTGTAAGAAGTTGACGTGCTCTTCTGAAGTAAAGGCACGGGTTGTAAGCTACTATTTCACAAATAGTGGATTTAATCCTGAGCTAGAGTTCTCAGGCCTGGACTAGTCCTCCACGAGGGAAACCAGGTTAAAATTGCTGTGTTTGCGTATGCTCTCTTGTCTTTCATTTACATTCCGCATTTTACTCTGATTATTCATTGTTAGTGAAAGAGTTAATTTTTAATTGGTCATTATACATATATACTCTATTCACCCCCCTCTAGAGTTGCCAAACTATTCTTCAATTGGTATCAGAGCTCTGTTCTCTTTATAAGGACTAACATCCTAAGAGCTGATCCATGGCAACCACACAATCCTTGGTCTCCAATCATGGTGAAGGTCAGTCCACTCATAGGCCTCCCCTATTTGATGGGACTAACTACACATATTGGAAAACAAGGATGAGTTTTTATCTGAAGTCTCTAGACTTTGACCTGTGGACTGTCGTAACTGACGGTTACAAAAAGCCCGCCAGAATAGTTGTCGATGGTGACCTCATTGAGAAGCCACACGACAAATATTCTGTCGAGGAGAAGAAACAGGCAAGTCTAGATGCTAGGGCTATTAATGCTTTATTCTGTGCTATAGACAGGAACGAGTTTAAGAGGGTCTCTACATGCACCACTGCTCATGAAGTATGGAGACTTCTGGAAGTGACGCATGAAGGAACCACTCAAGTCAAGGAATCAAAGATAAGCCGTCTCACTCAAGAGTACGAAGCCTTTAAGATGAAGCCAAATGAGACGATCACTCAAATGTTTACAAGATTCCTTGACATCATCAACCCGTTATCCTCGCTTGGTAAGCAGTACTCAAACCATGAGAAGATCCGCAAGCTACTCAGAGGGTTACCAAAGATTTGGAACCCTAAGGTGACAGCCATCATAGAAGGAAATGATCTCACAAGTATGTCTATGGAGACTTTGATGGGCAAGCTCATGACTCACGAGCTTGACCTCAAGGACTTCGAAGAGCCTGCTCCGAAGACCAGGGAGATAGCACTCAAAGTCCATCGACGAAAGGTTGATCACGATGAGACTGAAGACGATATCTCAGATGATGAAGACCAAGCTCTCATGGTACGTAACTTCAAGAAATTCCTTCGCTTCAATCAAAGAAAGAAGGAACCACAAGAAGACGATGAAGAAGAGCCAACTTGCTATGGTTGCAAAAAGACTGGACACGTCAGAAGAGACTGTCCGCTCTTAAAGAAGAGCAACCGGTATGAAAAGCCCTACAAGAAGAACTCATCAAAAAGATATGCCAACACAAGCATCTGGCATGAAAGCGAAGCAAGTGACTCCGAGGAAGAAAAGAACTCTCCTCAAGACAAAGCAAATGTTTGCCTCATGGCAAATTCCACCAAGGTATCAAACGAAACTTTAGATGACTTCTCTTTTGATGAACTTGGCGATGCTTTCACCGATTTACTTGATGATCACAAAAAGGTTATCGGTAAATACAAGCATGCCAAGGACAAAATCAAAAGTCTAGAAGATGAGATACAAAGAATTTCCTTGCTTCTTAATAATGTTAGAAACACATCTCCCACAAATGACACTGATGAAGTATCCAAGCTTAAATTAAGCTTACATGATGCTGAAGCACGCATTGAGCAACAAACTCAAGACATCACTACTCTCAACACATTGCTTGCTGAAGAAAAGAGTAGACACAAGATTTCTATGACTAAGATTTATGGCTTAAATATTAAGGTTGATGAATTACAAGCTGTTTCTAAAAGATTAGAAATCAAATTGGGAAAACAGGTTGCTAAACCTCAAACCCAATCACATGAGCACAACACCACTCATGCTAGTCAACCACATCACCCTCATACAGCACATAACCATGCATTTATATACACAAACTTTCACAAACCGCATGCACGTAAAAATACTCCCCATACTCATCATATTGCACAAAGACACAACCAATATCACTCTACACATAGACAAAGTCATCATACCATACCTCATCAACATGCCATGCCACGTAGACAAAATCATCATGTTATGCCACATAAGCAAAATCATCATATCATGCCACAACATCACACTATGCCATATAGACAATTTCAGCATGCCACTCCTCACAGTCAATATCATCATGCTATGACACACAGACATAATCATCATGTAACTCACTCTAAGCATAGTCATCATTACCATGCTAACTCTCCAAATCATCCTCATCCTGTTGCTCATAGATATCATTCTCATGCTCCCAGTATAAATAAAAAGGCCATCTGTACTTACTGTGGAAAACATGGACACATCTCACCACAGTGTAGAATTAGAAGACTGGTAGACAAGAAAATATATGCTTGGTTTCCAAAAACTAACTTTTCAGGACCCTCGAGAAAATGGGTACCAAAGGTCACATCTACTCTTGATGTAGGTGGACCTTTCCTCCTCAACTGAGAGTAAGTGGATTCTCGATAGTGGATGCTCGCGACATATGACGGGAGACGCAAATCTTTTTGCATCACTATCGATGAAAAGAGAAGGATACGTATCCTTCGGTAACATCTCAAAGGGCACATAATAGGTAACGGTATCATTGGTCATCCTCCTTCTCCTGTTATAAAGGATGTCTGCCTAGTGACCGAGTTAAAGCATAACCTGCTCAGCATTAGCCATCTTGCTGATCATGGATATGATATTAACTTTGGACAAAACTGTTGCTACATCTACGATAGGTCAACAGGAGACATTGCTTTTGAAGGGAAAAGAGAGGACAATATATATATTTTCTATCTCTCTATAAATACTAACAATGCAGGTAGATGTTTATATGCCCACAAAGACGAACGACTACTTTGGCACCAGCGTCTCGGTCATGCCAACATGGATGCTATATCCAGGCTTTCTACCAAGAAGCTAGTGAGAGGATTGCCTGACATCACATTCAAAAAGGACACGGTATGTGCCGAATGTGAACTAAACAAGGCAACTAAATCCTTATTTCATTCCATCAACTCTGTAAGTACTACTAGACCCTTGCAATTACTCCATATGGATTTATTTGGTCCTAGTAGAATAGCTAGCCTTGGTGGCAAACTATATGCTTTTGTTATTGTTGATGATTTTTCGAGATTTACTTGGGTTTTCTTTCTCGCTAATAAGAGCGATGCTATCTCTGTTTTCAAAGTTTTTGTAAATAAAGTTCAAAACGAAAAAGGCTACATGATTACTCGAATCCGAAGTGATCATGGAGGCGAATTCGTAAATTCAGATTTTGAAAGTTTTTGTAATGCAAATGGTTTTGATCATGAATTTTCTTGTCCTAGAACTCCTCAACAAAATGGTGTTGTGGAGCGGAAGAATAGGACTCTTGGCGATATGGCTAGAGTCATGTTGAATGAATTTTCTCTTCCGAAATATTTTTGGGCAGAGGCTGTAAGTACAGCATGCCACATTTTGAATAGGGTGCTTATTCGTCCCATTTCGAAGAAAACACCCTATGAGCTTTGGTTTGGGAGAACCCCAAATGTTTCTTATTTCAGAGTTTTTGGCTGCAGATGTTTTATCCTTAACACCAAAGACAACTTAGGCAAATTTGATGCCAAAGCTGACGATGGTATCTTTCTTGGTTATGCTGCCAAAAGTAAGGGATATAGAGTTTTCAATAAACGCTCACTTATTGTGGAGGAGTCAACTAATGTGACTTTTGATGAAGATAACAGTGCAGTAAGTACTCTTGATGATGATGTTGTGCCATCAACTTCCTCTACTCCAATGAATACTTCAACTGAAACTAATTCTCTGGAGGGTTTGCCTAAGAAATTCTCATTCAAACCTTCTCATCCAGAAAATTTAGTCATAGGTGAAGTTTCACGTGGAGTTACTACTAGATCATCATTAAGAGACTCTGTTGCTAGCACTGCCTTCATTTCACAAGTAGAGCCTAAAAACATTTCTGAAGCTTTTACTGATGAATTTTGGATCTCTGCTATGCAAGAAGAACTCAACCAATTTGAGAGAAGCCAAGTATGGGAACTAGTTCCTAAACCGGCTAATCACTCAATAATTGGTACCAAATGGGTGTTTAGAAACAAAGTAAATGAAGATGGTTCAGTCACACGTAACAAAGCTCGTCTAGTAGCTCAAGGATACAACCAAGAGGAAGGTATCGACTACGATGAGACATATGCTCCTGTTGCTAGACTAGAATCCATTCGGATGCTTTGTGCTTTTGCCAATCATCAGAACTTTAAATTATTTCAAATGGATGTTAAAAGTGCTTTCTTGAATGGCTTTATTAAGGAGGAAGTTTATGTCAAACAACCCCCTGGCTTTGAAAATCACAAATTTCCCGACCACGTGTTCAAGCTAAAGAAAGCGCTTTATGGCCTTAAACAAGCTCCCAGAGCTTGGTATGAAAGGCTAAGCAGCTTCCTGCTTGAGAAAGATTTTTCTAAAGGGAAAATTGACACTACACTGTTTATCAAATCTTTCAAAGACACCATTCTATTAATTCAAATTTATGTTGATGATATTATTTTTGGATCTACTGATGAAACTCTTTGTCAAGAATTTGCCAAGTGTATGCAGACAGAATTTGAGATGAGCATGATGGGAGAGCTCAACTACTTTCTTGGCCTGCAAGTAAAGCAACTGACAAATGGAACTTTCATCTGTCAATCGAAGTATACCAAGGACATGCTGAAGAAGTTCGACCTTGACAACGTCAAACCAATTAGCACGCCAATGGCTACTTCAACCAAACTCGAACCAGATGAGAGCGGCAAACCTGTTGATCAACGTAAGTATCGAGGTATGATAGGCAGCTTACTTTATTTAACTGCTAGTCGCCCCGATATCATGTTTAGTGTTTGCCTATGTGCTAGATATCAAGCAAATCCTAAGGAATCTCACATGACTGCGGTTAAGCGTATCTTTCGATACCTTAAGGGTACGGTTACAGTGGGCCTATGGTATCCCAAGTCAACATCATTTGACCTCATCGGTTACTCTGATGCTGACTTTGCTGGATGCAAGGTCGACCGTAAAAGTACGAGCGGCACGTGTCATTTGTTAGGAAAGGCTCTAGTCTCATGGTTTAGCAAGAAGCAGAACTCTGTCGCACTATCCACAACAGAAGCTGAATATATAGCAGCTGGGCGTTGTTGTGCACAGATTCTGTGGATGAAGCAAACCCTTGAAGACTATAAGTTATCTTTCATGCATATTCCTATATTCTGTGACAATACTAGTGCCATAAATTTGACTAAGAACCCTGTCTGTCACTCACGCACTAAACACATTGAGATCAGACACCACTTTTTGCGTGATCATCAGCAAAATGGCACGATTAACTTAGAATTTATTGACACTGATCATCAGCTAGCAGATTTCTTTACTAAGCCACTATCCGAAGAGCGCTTTAATTTTCTTTGTCATGAACTTGGAATCTTAGATGAAGCAGTCATAAATTGAAACTCACCTGCGTAAATATCGAGTATATTGTGATTCCTTTACGAAGAATTTGGTATGGGTACAAGCCGAAAGGGCCCTTCTGACAACAAGGCGTAAAAGCCTAAGCGACACGGTGCACTAGTCTTCAGGACTACTGCTAGCTGGGATCCGGCCCCTGCAGCTAACCCATGGCAAATTTGGACTATTGAACTGCAGTATATGTCCTTATTTATTATATGGCTTGTTTCGATTTAATATTGCCTAATTGACATTTTCTAAAAGTTCATTCTACTTTCTGTATACCTCTTATTTGCATTCAACACTCTTTGTTTTCCCCGACTATCATTTTGTTTATTTATTAAACATTTTCTTCCTGACTTTTGCCTATTTTCAGTTCTGGACTATTGAACCAGAACTCGGGCCGAACTCTGCCCCTATCAGAGTTCGGGCCGAGTTCGGTACCTAGGTTCCAGAATCGGGATCTGGCTCCACCGTTGGATCTTTTCTAATCCTATGGTCAATATTTCACCCGACCATAAGACAAAACCCTACTTTATGTCGGGATTCTACCTCTCTCCTTCACTATTACCACCTTTTCTCACCTATACACACTCTTTCCTTAAAACCCTAACCCTAGTTTTTGATCCAGAGTACCCCATTGCTTCTCAAATCAACAAAAAGGTGTCTCCTCTCCATTCTCCTCCATTGTTCTTTACCTGTTTGAGGTATCATTCATATTTTCTATCTTCTAGTTAAAATCTTTTAAATGGCTCCTTGCTTGTTCAATCGTGGGAAGAGGATTCGAATTGAGAGTATTTCCTCTTCAGATTCTTCTCCATCAATTGAACAAATCATTGAACTACCTCAACCACCTCACCCTTTGTTCAATCCACCTCGTCCTCTACATCCTTCCACTTATGACAATAGACTTTTTGTCTCACTTGATGCATCAAACAACTGGTTTAGTGACTTTCGGAATCGTCAGGTATTCACAGGACATCCTATCAATTTTTCAATATTCTCTCAATATGATTCTTTATTCCATGACCTTTATATTGATGAACTAATCACTACATCTTCTGCTATTTATCGTCATGCCATTCAAATGTTCTACTGCAACTTAACCTTTGATGATCTTCGTATTTATTCACGAGTTGCTGGTATCGATATCTCGTTTGATGACTTTGAATTAGCAGAATATCTTGATCTTCTTGAGCCAAGTTCTTGGGAAAGGCTTGTTGATGCTCGCTCGTTCCATTTTCCCAACGGACTTTCTCTTGAAAGCTTCAAGGACGATCTGTGCACTCCTTACACACGTCCTCGAAAGCTCATGACAAAATATCTCAACCCATATTTTTCTGATCTTCATTGGATCATTTCTAACACCATTCTACCCAAGATCGGTTCCCCTGATGAAATCACTTATCTTGAAATTTCTGCTCTTTATCATCTTCACTTTGGAATTCATTTCAATCTTCCACGTACTATGATGGACTGGATGATTCGCTGTAGGAGGAAACCACGAGCTTTGGTTTATCCTCTGTATCTTCCTATGATCTTTCGTGCTTTTCATATACCACTTGATGCCTGTCCGTTTCTGCCGGCACCTACCTTTTTATCTCCGGCACGACTCCTTCAGCCTGTTGCTGCTACTGATTTGTCTGCTGATGAGGAGCCTGACGCCCCTTCACTCGGTCAGACTGCACCTCCTGCCACTTTGGATTCACTTCAGACTATGTTTCGCGATCGTTTTGCTATTGAGGATGATCGCTGGACGCAGCATGATTACCGTACCACTCTGCAGATTAGTGCCCTTGGGAACTCTCTGCATGATATGCGGTATTCACTTGCTCGTCATCCTGATCTGCATGTGCCTATTGAGCGGGATCCAGCGCGCGCGGGTTATCGCATTGATGATCCGTGGGTCATGCAGTATATGGATCCAGATGATACTTTTGTGGATCTTCAGATGTTCCAGGACCTTTTCGTTGGATCTTTCCCTGGTCCATCAGATGTTCCAGGACCTTCTCGTGCTCCATGATGGAGATTGGCTACTATCTGCTGCTGCTGCTACTGCTGATGATCTTAGTTACTTTTGCTTTCAGTTATTTAGTTTATCATGGATTTATGTAGCTGGTTTTATGTACTCTGTTTATGAGTTGGCCACTTGGTTTGGTGGATGACATTATCTATCTTTATTATCATTCTCTGTCAGTGCTTATTTTGCTTAAAATTATACTGTTTCTTCTCTTAGTGTGGTTGCATTACTATTCATTGCTTCTTATATTGCTAACTGCCAAAAGGGGGAGAAAACATATGTATATGTTTGTTTTGGGAAACTATTACTGGTTCTATGCATTCGTATATCTGTGTATATCTGTGCTTCTTGCTCTGGAAAATATTATCTATCAGATCACAGGTACTATGCATTTTGTACGGGGGAGAGCTATAGTTTCTAGCTCGACACCGCTCATGATTTATGGGGGAGCTATTTTCGCTTAGCTCAGGCATCGTTTATGGGGGAGCTATGGAGCTATATTACAATCAACTGTGTCCAGGTATGAATATTGAAATATACATATATTATTTTGTCAATTATCAATATAGGGGAGATTGTTGACACAAAGTCACAGTCAACCAAATATTGACTACATTGACCAAATAATACTTGTATTAATTCAATACGACACACGACGACTGCATTCAGTTCAAGACAGATGACAGCTCAGTCTTCAGCTCTCAGTGTGTTCTGGAGTCTGTATTTTATGATTTCATTGAGTCTAGATTTATGTACTCTGAGTTATGCTGAGCTCTTGGAACTTAGTCTACAAGCCTACCCAAAATCCCAAGCTCCACCAAAACCAAATTGCCCACAAGTCCCTCTTAGGACCATTCTGTGCTCTGGAGACAGAGTTCGGGCCGAACTCTGCCTCCACACAGAGTTCGGGCCGAACTCTGTCCCCTAGAAATCAGGAACCCTAATTTTAGGGTTAGCTGTTTGCTAGCTGTCCAACGGCCAAATTTTTGAATTTCCTTACCCGAATTCTGGCCGAATTCTGTCCCTAAAATCAGTATAAATAGGGCATGAATTCTCTCATTTTGAATTACTCAATCTTCTCTTCTCTTCTCTCCTACAAGCTCTATAAGCCATACCCTTCTCATCTACTAGCCACAAGCCTCCTAAGTCTCGAGTGCTCAGCATCTCTCATTTAGGATTCTTGTGCAAGAGTGAAGAAATCGCTTGGACAATTCCAAGCAAATCGCCACTGCGATTCTCTGTAAGAAGTTGACGTGCTCTTCTGAAGTAAAGGCACGGGTTGTAAGCTACTATTTCACAAATAGTGGATTTAATCCTGAGCTAGAGTTCTCAGGCCTGGACTAGTCCTCCACGAGGGAAACCAGGTTAAAATTGCTGTGTTTGCGTATGCTCTCTTGTCTTTCATTTACATTCCGCATTTTACTCTGATTATTCATTGTTAGTGAAAGAGTTAATTTTTAATTGGTCATTATACATATATACTCTATTCACCCCCCCTCTAGAGTTGCCAAACTGTTCTTCAGAGATCTCGGATGGTTATCAACATAATCAAAAAATAACACGTAGAACGTGTCTATTGCTTGAAGTCTTCTATTCAAATGAAGCCGGGTAGATCTTGGATTCCATCACAGAGTTGGATTTTGTCTTTTGTTAGGCGGCCATTGGTTTAAACAAATCGATTGGATATGGCCTTCATCCATAAGAACAAACTTTGTCCTTATCCGTGATTTTAAACTAACTGATAAGATATTGCTCTTATCAATAGAATCAACCTCTGTCTTATCTATAAGAGCGATGGTTTAAACAAATCAATTGGGTGGGACCATGCTGTCTACACTTCCGGTGAAGCTTCAGTGCTGCTGCACTTCTAGGCGATGAATAGACCATTCTTTTAAAGACGACGGAGCCTCCATGCTTTTGGGTGATATAGACTTGTGTTTCGAAGACGACGGAGCCTCTGTGCTTTTGGGCGATGAGTAGACTTGTGTTTCGAAGACGACGGAGCCTCTGTGCTTTTGGGCAACGAGTAGACTTGTATTTCGAAGACAACTGAGCCTCTGTTCTATTAAGTGACGAGCAGGCCGCATTTTTGAGCCTCTGCACTTTTGGGGCGACGAGTAAGCTTTACCTCAGGTAAGGATGTCACCAACGTATCATATGAAGGGGGCCGTTGAATGGGCCGAGCTTCTGGGTTGAAGCGAAAGCTCTGCGTTTTTGAGGCAAGGGCGTCGTGTGGAGAAATCGGCTATCTGTGCTTCCGAGTCGAAGAAGGTGCATAGGTACTTGGCTGTGCTTCTGAGTCGAAGGAGCTAGTTCCTGTCAAAGTCTTTTTTAAGATCATTTAATGACTGTTCTCTGTTTCACTTAACAAAATGCCTAAAATTGGCTTTTGAAAGAAAATGAGAAAAAGTACAAAAGTACAAATTGTTTCTGGGAAGTATTGCTATGGAAGTCTGATCTGAGAGTGATCACTTTGTTCCTTGGACCATACGATGATGATGATGAGAACTGCTTGAGGAAGATGAACAATCGAAAGAACTAGGTCACCAGAAAGGTATCGACAAAATGACAATAATGGCACAGTCGAATGCTTTCCTGCTTTGCTTCACCCTGTTCTTGAGAAAAAGTTGAAGAAATACTTCTGGGAATATCACTCTGAAAGTATGAGTTTTCTCAGAATCTCCTCTTCTGTATATCTCTCTTGATGTGTCTTGTGTCAAAAATAAGTCTAATTATAGACTAGACCCTCTGTGCGTAAAAAGCAATATAATTGGGCCTCTACGCAAGTAACTGTCATCCACGATGAAAATCAACCTCTACGTGTGATGACACGTGTCCCATATAGAGTTTTGGTCTCTACGTATGGTGACACGTGTTCCACAACTTCACCAATATGGGGAGAGCACGTACACACGTTCCTCGATAAGTGTGGCATGAAAGCCAGTATGCAGACCACGTTCTCACATAGCCAGAAAAGATTGGACGTAAAAATTATCCAAAATAGACTTCCTACGTAAAGTAGCAGACTGGGCGTAAAATAACCCAAAATAAACTTCCTGCGTAAAGTGGCTGAAAAATAGCCTTGAGCGCATAATTAGCTCAAATAAACTCTACGCACACAAAAGCCTTGAGCGTAAAAATCCGAATAGCTTTCATGCGTAAAAAAGCAGTCTCTTAAGCGTAAAGTAGACCATCTGCACACTAAACGACAAGTGTTGGCTTTGGTGTAAAAAATCTTCTCGGCTTCTGTGCAATTTGTTGTGAGAAAATCATTTTGTCAGAACAGTATCACGCGCATTAAATGCGATTTGGACAGCCTGTCTCCCGCGTAAAGGATTGAGGATGGCTCTCGCGTAAAGTAGTTCACGTAGAGTTTACTCTGTTTGATCTCTACGTAAAGTTTGAATCTGACTCAGTATGACTTGCGTAAAGCTCTCAACTTCTTTCACTTGGTCTATGAAATTTATTTATGCTTCTACAAGACCCCCTTCAAAGTTTTTAAATTTTTTCTAAGATTTGAATTACTTTGAATAGAAGCGTAAAATCTGGGATATCCAACAGTCCGCGTAAAATTCGGGATACCCAACAGTCCGCGTAAATTTTGGGAATTTGAACCGATTTCAAAATTCTCTATAAATAGAGTTCAGCTGTTAGAGAGAGAACTTTACTCATTCTCGCGATTCTCAATCTCTTTTACTCTCTTCCTCTTCGAAATCTCAGTCCCAATCAATGGCCTCCAAGAGCAAAACCACCGCCGGTGCCAAAGACAAGAAGCCCGCCGCTGCTTCGTCGAGGAGCGAGTGTACGGATGCCGCCATCGCATCATCGAAAATGACTCGAAGGACCAACCCCGCTGTGGCTCCGGCCATGATATGTAGAATTCTACCTAATTTGGCCACGGGTTCGTCGGAGAAGAAGAAGAACCGAACCTTAAACTTCACGTCTACGTTTATACGTGTCAACGTAGAATAAAGATCACAAAATACGCCCACATTTATACGTGCCAGCGTAAAGAACAAAATACGCCCACGTCTATACGTGTTAGCAAAAAAATATGAACAACAAAATACACCCACGTCTATACGTGCTAGCGTAAAATACAAAATATGCTCACGTCTATACGTGCCAGCGTAAAATGTAAACAACAAAATATGCTCACGTCAATACGTGCCCGCGTAAAATGTTTAAGCATAAAGAATACGCTCACGTCAATACGTGCCAGCGTAAAAATGTTAATACGCAAATTTTATCTGTGCCAGCGTAAAAACTATATGTTTTCATGCGTATAACTTTTACTCTTTTGAACAGAGAAAAATACGCGTAAAACTTTTACGCACAAATCTTCTCTTGCGTAAAATAGCTTTTGCGTAGAGATGGGCCAATCTTAAGATTTTTGCCAATATTTTCTGAAAATGAAAAACCTTTACTCACAAACATTTTACTTGTAAAAGCATTTGCGTATAAAGATTAATTCTGAATTCTATTAACTTGATTTTTGTTTGATTTTCTTTTTGCAGTGAACTTGCAGATTCATCCTCTATCTGAGATTTTTGGTTCTCCAACTGGCATCTTAGGTTCCAGCTACTTGGAGAATCTATCTCATGTTGAGTTCCCACAATCAGACAAACAGTATCCTGAAGGGAGACAACAGCTGATAGCTGCTCAGGGAGATAGGATGCTGTTGACTTTGATAAATGGAGAGCTGCTAACATCACTGGATGGCCAATAATTCTTGAAGCCTGCCTTCATGTTTGGAGATGCCATCGACTTCAACTCTCAAACAAATCCCAAGAATGAATCCTGGATATTTAGATTTGGGAAGAGAGCGATGTACCTCCCTTCAATGTCAAGGGATTATCCTCTGTCTTCGTTCGTTCATGCTACCCACATGAGACATATGATCTGGAACTTGACTCCCAACAGTCATGGTAGACCAGGAAGAATCATATTCAAGAGAGATGAGTCCCGCCAAATAGGCTATCATACCAGTGCTCCCAGTGGTGGTGTTGTCCCTTTCTACGGTTTACTGCCTGGATTTACACCAAGTGAAGATTCAGCTCCGATCCAACCAGTACAGATACCGATGTTCATAAACAAGCTTATGAACGCCTCAGTACTACATCCTTCGGTTAACCCTAGGCTTCCAGGGTGGATGACCCCACATAATAAGAACTGGATTCAACTCAGTGCTTGGGTTATGAATCACTTTGCAACAGAGCTGCAAGCTATTGGGCTTTTTGAAGCAGTGGCCTTTACCAGTCAGGGCATACCAATAAATAATAACCTGTTCTTAGCTTTGATGGAATTGTACATCAGTTCAACAGGGACTTTCGCAACCCCAATAGGAGAAATAGGTTTTACACTATATGAGATGCAATTCATCTCTAAGCTGCCACTGGGGGAGCTCCATATGAAGAATACGTTCCCTCCAATCAGAAACTAGCAGAGATCAGGGAGAAAAATCCTCAGTTAGTTGAGGTCTACCAAGAATTGATGTGCCATTATCTGATTTGCACCACTATATATAAAAGTGGGTCACATTTGGCATATATCAATAAATGGACAACCTATTTATTCTACCACAAGAATAGGATATCCAAGATCGACAAGGGGAGATTCCAAGAAAACAAGGCTCAAACTATCAACCCTTGTTCAATAATTCCTTCAGATTTGATCCATGGTTGGATGATTACACATAAGTCTTCGAACCAGTATCTGACCACTAAGACTGGTGACATCCCTGCAGGGACTGAAACTTTAAGCTATCTGAGGCATGGCAGTCGGAAAATCTCAAAGAAAGCCTTGCTGGCGGGCTTTCTTTCCTTATGGCTGCGAAGATGGGTCGTACCCGGAACTGGTACGGTCGACAGAATTTATCGAAATGTGCTTTGGCCAGCGGTACGTTTGGTGTTTAAAAACAAACTCAGCCTATTACCAGCAATGGTATGTAGGATAAATATCGGCCTGCGGACGTTTGGTGAGAAGTTAATTAATAATGCTCCTTACCGTAAAGACTTTCCCCGGGTGGAGATGCCCTACACCTATCTAATGGGCTGGTTGCTGCATCACAACTGCAGCTTATTGCCACCAGGCCCTGAAGATCAAGCGGAGGTGTTCCTCCAGAAGTTCTATAAAGCCTCATGGGTTGCAACTTCAGTGGTAGATACCCGAGCAGCATTAAATTACTCTCATGGGTGGAACTTCTTCTACACATGGCCGCCAGTCCCAGCTGACTGCTTCGGTGTGCAATTTGAAGATGTAGGTAAAGGGAGGACGGGGCTCCCTGGGCCTGTCTTTAATTGGCTACTATACATCAGACCATCACATCTGATGTATAGAACTGATGATGACTGTGCCTTCGAACCTTACCTTCCCAGTCGGTTCGCACGTCAGTTTGGGTATAACCAACTTCACGTTGGTAATCCCTCCACCTCCTTCAACCATTATGGGAAGTTAGTTGATGGTTCAAGGGCATGTAGGTATTTCAGTGCTGGATGTACCGGTGCTAAATTTCGTGTGCCAACGGCTACCAGCACCACTGAGCTACGAATGCTGCATTCGTATGCTCGCTTCTATGCATCCATCCGCTCCTTCGCAACTAACTACCGTATGAAGGGGAGTCTTCAAGGAGTCAAGGAAGGGAATATAGAAGAACCAGTCATGGTACCTTCAGACATACCTGATGATATTGCTGTTCCAGATGAATATCTGGAAGTGATTCCTTCGGGAGTTGGAGAGGGACTAGCAGGACCCATCAAAATTTCTACCTCTAAGAAGCATAAATTCGACACAGCGGTTGCTCCTAAAGAGAAGGAGAAAAAGGTCACTGTTAAAGGGCCTTCCAGGCAGAGGGCTACTACTCCGGACAAAGAGATTCCAGTTAAGGAGCCTCAGAACATTGCATCTTCTTCAGCTCATCCTGGAGAAGGATCTTCAGCATCACAATCTACAACAACAACAAAATTTATGGGGCTCCTATCTCCTGGACGTCTCAGCACCTCTGCACATCTGACTTCTCCGCAGAAGGTGCAAGCTATTGAGGACACTGCCACGACTCATGCTAATGATCCGGAGCCCATCTCCTCAGATGAACCGGCTCTTGACTTCGATAATGATGACTGGGATCAGGATTATGACTTGCTTTTGGCACGTCCTGCACCTACTCCAGGTAAATATAATTTACACGAAATCTATACAAAATTATGTATTACGATTTTGTATATTAACTTATTTTGCTTAATCTTTCTAGGTGTCATCACTACAGTAAAGCCTGTGGCTCCTCCTCCTCCTCAGGAAATTATTCAAACGGTGTCTGAAGAAGAAAATTTTTCTTCAAAAGAAGATACTGTCCAAGAAGAATGTTCCCTATCCACAGAGGTACCACAAGATCCTACAGTAGAGGCTCAACAAGAATTGCCTTCTCTTGCTGGAGACAGAGAAGAAGAACCAACTGCAGATGAAGAAATAGCTGCAGAAGAAGAACCAGCTGTAGATAAAAAAATAGCTGCAGAAGAAGAACTAGTTGCAGAAGAACCAACTGTAAATAAAGTACTCCTAGAAGGTGATGAAGATATTGTCAACTCATCAACCGAAATTGGAGACGTAGTAGTAACATCCTCAGTTGTTGCTACTGATCCGGCACACGTTCTTAAAAAGACAGTATCTGAACCTGAATCAGTTACAATGATCACCATTCCTCTCATTACAATCACCGCCACCGAAACTTAAGTAGTTTCAGCTCCAGAAACGGCTGGAGGAATTATCCATAAAAGTGCTGATGATATTGTTTCTAATGCTCCTGGAGATCAATCAGCCATGGTAGCAACATCAACAATGGCTTTAACTCAACTTGCTACCAAGGTAACAACAACATCTGCTCCCAGCCTTCAGAAGAGGGATTTGGTAGATCTTGCTGCCACGCCGAGCTCTAATGCCGAAATGAATCTCTTAGTTGAGATCTATACTGAAACTTTCTATAAAACCTTGGCAGCTTTGATCAAGATGGTCCTGAAGAAGGGCCTTAATTATGAAAGCTTGAAGGCTGCAATTGCTCTTACGATCAGGAATGTTGCTATGTTTAATGACGCCGAGAGAGCAGCGGCGCTGGAGAAGGTTGTAGAGGGACTTGAACAGCCTATTAAAGAATATCTAAGGCTGTCGAGTGAAACTCTTGAAAGTCTCACCAAAACGAGTATGATGCTTTATCAGCTGAATACATCACTCGGGAGACTATTTTTAATGAATCTCTCCAGGAGTACAGCAGCAAAGTTGCCAAAGAAAAAGCTTTATTGAATGAAAATAAACCCCTTCTGGAGATGCATAAAGAAGCCTATGAGACTTCAAACATGAGAATTCATCAGCAAGATGATAGAATTCGTAAAGTTGAGGCGGAATTGATTCGCTTGAAGGCAGAAAGAGAGCAGATGATTGCAGCTAGAGACCAACATCTGACGCAGAGCTCAATCTTGGAAGAGAGGGTTTTTGGTGATGAAGCTGTCATTAAAATTCTTGATGATGCCAAGGATAAAATGATAGCTACTTTCGCCGAACTCTTTCATCTTTGTACTCCAGAAGCTCGTCGCACCATGGCGACTACAAATGTATTGAGTTCTCGGTGAAAGGCGTTTGGCCGAGCTGCAGAAACTAGTTAAAGATATATCTGCTCCACCTTAGGAAAATAAAGAATTTTTTGTATTCTTTTTTTTATCATCAATAAAGAATTTTGTATTCTTCTGTCTTTTCCATTCTGTAATATTTCCAGAAATGAATGAAATCATTATTTTGTGACCCTATCATTTATTTTAAATTTAAACAATAGGTATGAGATAGAAAACACTTATCAGAGGTAATATGGACATGACAAGTCTTCTAAACTCAATAAATTATATCTATCCAGAGGTAATTTGGACATGATAGATAATGAATCTTGTTTTTTTTTTAGAGTATATAATACTATCA
The DNA here is from genome assembly GCA_029216955.1 of Iris pallida. Classification (NCBI taxonomy): domain Eukaryota; kingdom Viridiplantae; phylum Streptophyta; class Magnoliopsida; order Asparagales; family Iridaceae; genus Iris; species Iris pallida. The sequence continues at coordinate 8,052,215 of JANAVB010030818.1, forward strand.
GAAGTAATATGAACGTGACAGATTATAATTACTCAAAGAAAATAGATTAATGTCTATTCAGAGGCCATATGGACATGATAGATAAGAAAAGAAGTAGACTTAATATTTATTTAGAGGTCATAAGAACATGATAAATAATAAATCTTTTTTTTAATCAGCTGGTAAGACAGAAGATCAAAATTCTCTTTTAGGAGAACAAATAATCAGCTTAACCAAACCTTGGTAGCTGGGAAATAAAGAAGAAATTCAGACATAATATTTCTTTAAGAATTTGCCATTAGTTGGCATCATGAGCAAATCACCATTAAGTTTAGACAACCTATAGGCACCATTAGAGAATACTGTCTCGACTAAATAAGGACCTTTCTATTTTGCTTAGAATTTCCCTTTGCTCTTATGAGTCATCACCATCGGTCTTCGGACAGCTAGAACTAGCTCACCGACTTTGAATACTCTCTCTTTAATTTTACGATTGAAAGCTCGAGATATGCAGGCTTGATATAACTCGATATGCTGTTGTGCTTGAAGACGCTTCTCGTCTAATCCTTCAAGTTCTTGGAGTCGTAAGCGATTATTATTCTCTAAGGTTAGCTCATTAGCAATGTTTATTCTAAGAGATAGAATCTGGATTTTTAGTGGAAGAACAGCCTCACATCCGTAAACCAGTAAAAATAGTGTAAAACTAGTAGGAGTTCAGACTGTGGTTCGTTAAGCCCATAAACATTCTTCAAGTTTCTTATTCCAATCACGTTTATTAGAAGAGACAAACTTTTTGAGAAGATTAATGATTGTCTTGTTAAAAGCTTCGGCCAAACCATTAGCAGCTAGATCATAAGCCGTAGAAGCTATATTCTGGATTCGATTCTTGTCACAGAATCGATAAAACGCCTGACTGGCAAATTGTGGTCCATTGTCATGAATTATCCTTCGAGGAATCCCAAAACGATAAATGACATGGTGTTTGATAAAGCTAACCACATTAGATATTTTCACTTCAACAATGGGAACCGCTTCTGCCTATTTAGAGAAATAATCTCTTATGGCCAGGATAAACCGATGTCCTTTAATAGAAGGAGGATTAATCGGACCAATAATATCTATGCCCCAAGATTCGAAGGGCCAAGAAGCTGCTGTAGGATGTAAAAATTCAGATGGTTGATGAATAAAATTGACATGAATCTGACATGCTTTACACCGTCTGGCATAATCTACAACATCTGCTATCATGGAAGGCCAATAATACCCCATTCTTCGAATACGGTCTTGTAATTTCGGACCCGGTTGATGCGCACCGCAGACACCATCATGAGCTTCATGGAGTGTTTACTTAGCTTCACTCTCAGAGAGACAACGCAGCAAAAGTCCGTCATAAGAATGACGATATAACATATGCAAAGAAGAATCGTAGTAGAATCGAAATGATCGTCTCTTGATTGATGCAGCTTCTTTTGGATCTTCAGGTAAAATCCTATGGATCGCATAATCAATAAATGGACTTCTCCAATCCCTTTGCTGAGAACTTGATTCTGTAGTATAACTCTGTTCGATATGCAAATTATTCTTGACACAGAATAAGTCTCGATCCAACAAAGTAATAGTATTTTGTCTTCTAATTGGAACAGCTAAGTCTGCAACTAAACCAGCAAGAGCATCAGCTTCCAAGTTTTGAGAATGTGGTACGAATTCAATGAAGAATCCTTTGAATGAAAGGACCAATTCGATTACCACTTGATGATAGGGAATGAGGTCAGGATTTTTGACTTCATATGTCCCTCTGACCTGATTAACAATCAGTTGAGAATCTCCATAAGCTTTCAGGAACTCAATGTCCAATTGTTTTGCTACTTGAACAGAGCGTTATATTCTGCCTCATTATTGGAACATGGTTCATTAAGAGAATAAGCACGGTATATGACCATTTTATCAGGAGAGACCAAGACTGCCTACTCCAGAGACAATATTACCTTTAGGCCCAACCCGCGATGCTCCATCAAAATATAGTTGCCAAATGTCATCCCTCAAAGTCATGTTACAATCCACGACTTTATCTGGAATGTCCTCATATAGCTTAGAGGTTTCAGGTATAAGGTGAGCCGGTAAGAAATCAGCTAATGCTTAACCCTTTACTGATTTTTGAGGTACATAGACTATATCATAAGGATTAAGCAACATTGCCCAGGTGGCTAACCTGGAGTTAAGAATGCTCGGCTTTCTCATCAATATCCGAATAGGATTTATTCTAGATATGACATGAATAGTTTGTCCTGACATGTAATGTCGTGTCTTTTGAACAACAAAAACCAAGGCCAGACACTCTTTCTCCACAGGAGTATACATGTGTTCAGCTCCAACCATCATTCGGCTAAGATAATAAATTGCCTGTTCATGACACTTATCACTTTTCTGTGCTAGAAGAGCACCAAGAGAATGATCTAAGGCTCGAACATATAGGAAAAATGGTCTTCCTACTACTGGAGGTACCAGAACCGGTGGATTTATAAGGTATTGCTTGATGTTATTGAAGGCTTTTTGACATGCTTCATCCCAAACAAATAATACACCATTCTTTAATAGACGAGCGAAAGGTTGACATCTCCCAGAAAGATTGGATATAAATCTCCTAATATAAGCAATACGACCTTGGAAGCCACGGAGTTTTTTCATACTACGTGGAGGAAGCATTCAAGAATTGCTTTGATTTTATCAGGATCAACATGGATACCTTGAGAAGTGATGACAAATCCCAAAAATTTGTCACTGAAAACCCCTAAGAAAGACTTAGTGGGATTCATCTTCAGTTGATGTTGACGCATTAACTCAAATACTGTCTTCAAGTCTTGAATGTGATCATCTTTTAATCGACTTTTGACAGCAATATCATCCACATAACATTCAACTGTTTTCCGTATATGTTCTTAAAAATATTGCTCATGGCCCGTTGATACGTAGCACCAGTATTTTTCAGACCAAACGGTATAACCGTATAGCTGTAAACTCCAAGGGTTATACGAAAAGCGGTATGCTTTTCATCTTTTGGATGCATTTTAATTTGGTTGTATCCTGAAAATTCGTCCATGAAAGACATGCGTTCAAAACCACATGTATTGTCTATCATGACATCGGTAATCAGAAGTGAAAATTCGTCTTTTAGATAAGCTGCATTAAGATCTCGAAAATTTATGCAAACTCAGACTTTTCTATTCTTCTTCATTACAGGTACAATGTCGGCAACCCAGTCTGGGTGTTGTTCTTTACGAACAAAGCCACATGTGATCAGCTTTTTGACTTCTGCTTCAATTGCATCCATTATATTTGGTCGAAATGCTGCTGCTATTGTTTTACAGGTTTGGCATTAGGAAGAATATTAAGTTTATGAGTAGCTACTTTAGGATCTAGACCCGGCATATCCTCATAACTCCATGCAAAGATATCAATATATTCTTTAATCAGCATTATCAACTCTTCCTTTTGGCTCTGGAATCTGGAGTTTGCCACTCTTCACAAGACATTAGAATATCCTTGGGATATCACTGTCATCAAAAGAGTACTCTTCTTTTGGTTTAGAAGGCTCTGGATTATTTGGCGTTGTTTTAGGATTTGAAAGATTAACCACTAGGATTTCCTTTCCTATTGTGATTGCCGGAATTATTACTTGAAGAGGCTTTCTTTCCTTTGTCTTCTGAGGCAAAGATCATCCCATGTTCACGAGCCAATCTATCATTGGTCTCGGCTGAAACTGCTGCTATAATGAACGAGGCCCAATCTGTGAATTGAGAGCCTGTAAAGACAACAATCGTTGGTCGCAGATTCATTTTGCATGTATCAATCAATTATAAATCTGGCATACCAGGAGGCATCTTCAAAGTAGCTTGTCGAAAATGTTCAATAAACGTCCGAGTATCCTCTTTTTCTTTTTGTTTAATTTCTATTAAGGAGGACATATTCATGTCCATTCCTCCTTCATAGAAATGGGAGAGAAATATTGCTTTAAACTCGTCAAAAGACGATATACAATTGTCAGGTAGACTACGATACCAGTCGTATGCTGAACCCGTCAAACACCCAATGAAAACTCGGGTGAGAAGAGCATCATTCTTTTACAGATGCACAGTCATAATATCAAAATAATTAATATATTGACTGGGAGAAGCCTTTCCATCAAATAACACCATAGATTGTGGCTTGAATTTTAGAGAAAAGGGTACATCATTCCAGTAAGGAGGATAAGGTTGTTTGATTCTTAACCTCTGAAGTTGATCTTTGTGCTTAAGAACCTCAAACTGTGCTTTTAACTCATGTACTGCTTAAATAGCTTCACTAGTTTGGGGAAGCACATTTGATTGGATAGTGACTGGATGTACCGTAACCCCCACCGGAGGTGGTACATCTTCTGGAATGAGAGGATCTGGAGCTGCGGAGTATTGGTTGATAACAGGCACTTGACTAAGATTATTCAAAGGTGTATCAACCCCTTGACTATCTTGAGTTTTTGCTGCTACCTGTACCGGTGTTACCACTGCTGGTTGAACAACTTGCTGAGTCACTATTATTTGATGCATATTTTGCATCATGGCAAGCATATCCTTCAGTAATTGTTCTACTGCTGAAAGACGTTGTTCTGTATTAGAAGTTGACGTCTCCGGTTCATCTTCGATAGCATAGGATTCAACCTCCCTTGAACATACAGAGGGATTAGTGTAGAGGTATGAATCAACACTATCAGTTTCTGACTCCAAAGACTGGGTACCCCCAGCTTTTGAATCTGAAGATTGCAATGATCTTTGACTTCTTGACCGATTATGCTGATATACCCCTTCAAAAGTGTCAAGTAGTCGGTTGAATTGTTATTGGCTCGGAGTCTGGGATGAATTGCGTCTTGGACGTCGTCCTCTATTGATATGAGATGCCATATTGACTGAAATATAGGATAACTCATGTTCTTGGTCATCAATTGGTTGCTGAGACACATTATAGCTTAACCGGTAAAAAACTAACCGTTTAGAAGCCGAACAGCAACATTTGATTACAATCTGGTGACACTCACAATGATGATCTTCTTGGGGGAGTGTCACAGAAGATTTTCTGTTTTTATTCTTTTGTACAAGTAACTCGCGTAAATCAGAAGGAGTGGAAGGAGTCGTCTTCTTTATTATATTTGGGACAGAGAAACGTTTAGTCCCTTGCGTATAAAGAAGATTACTGGGTGCATTAGCAGAACCAAACTATATATTTTTATGCGCCTGGAGTAACGTGCGTAAATCCTGAGATTTTTGTGCACAAAGAACTCCATCAGCATTACGCGTAATCTGAAGGTTTGGTACTTTACGTAAAGCAGTATAAGAAGGTTGTTGGTAGAAAACTGAAGTTTTACCAACAATAGAATTCTTATTTTTACGCTGCATGCGTGCAGGCAAATTCAATTTAGATGTAAAGGCATCATTGTGAATTTTATCTACCATGTCACCGACAGGAGATTTACCTTTACGCGTAGAGCGTAAAACATGAACGTCTGCCACGTCACAGACGGGAGATTTACCCTTATGCGTAGAGCTTAAGGCTTGAGTGTCTACTACGTCACAAACGAGAGACTGATTTTTACGCATAGAGCGTAAAACTTGGATGTCTACCACGTCACATACAGGAGACTGATTTTTACGCCTGAAGGCAATACTGAAGTAGAGACTGCCTCGTCACAGACGGGAGCCTCCACAATAGGAGTGGGAAGGATTCCCTTACCTTCAAAGACAGCAGAGAGATCAGAGGATACTTTGGACTTAGGAATCCAAACTTTTTGCACCTTTCATAATTTTTGAATATTTGAGTAGCGAGTGCTACCTCCAGTCCGGAGCATTTCTTCGTAAGCAGTCTGGTCGAATTGAACAACAAGAGTCTTCTTTGTCGATCCGACAGACACATCATCATATTGAGCAATTGCTTTTTCGTCAGAGGAGAAAGTCGTCCCCAGTAGAGTCGCCATTTTGTTTTACTTAACAAAATACCTAAAATTAGGTTTTAAAAGAAAACAAGACAAAGTACAAAATCATAAATTGTTTCTCGGAAGTATTGCTACGGAAGTCTGATCTGAGAGTGATCACTTTGTTCCTTGGACCATACGATGATGATGAAGAGAACCGCTTGAGGAAGATAAACAATCGAAAGAACTAAGTCACCAGAAAGGTATCGACAAAACGGTACTGATGGCACAGTCTAATGCTTTCCTGCTTTGCTTCACCCTGTTCTTGAGAAAAAGTTGAAGAAATGCTTCTGGGAATATCACTCTGAAAGTATGAGTTTTCTCAGAATCTCCTCTTTTGTATATCTCTCTTGATGTGTCTTGTGTTAAAATAAGCCTATTTATAGACTAGACCCTCTGTGCGTAAAAAGCAACATAATTGGGTTTCTACGCAAGTAACTGTCACCCACGATGAAAATCAATATCAATGCGTGATGAGACGTGTCCCATGTAGAGTTTTGGTCTCTACGCATGGTTACACGTGTCCCACAACTTCAGCAATATGGGAAGAATACGTACACACGTTTCTCGATAAGCGTAGCATGAAAGCCACGTATACAGACCACGTTCTCATATAGCCAGAAAAGATTGGGCGTAAAAATAACCCAAAATAGACTTCCTGCGTAAAGTAGCAGACTGGGCGTAAAATAACCCAAAATAAATTTCCTGTATAAAGTGGCTGAAAAATAGCCTTAAGCGTATAATTAGCTCAAATAAACTCTACGTACACAAAAGCCTTGAGCGTAAAAACCCGAATAGCTTTCATGCGTAAATGAAGCAGTCTCTTGAGCGTAAAGTAGCCCATCTGCACACTAAATGACAAGTGTTGGGTTTGGTGTAAAAAAATTTCTCGACTTCTGTGCAATTTGTTGTCAGAAAATCATTCTTTCAGAACAGTATCACGTGTATTAAATACGATATGGACAGCCTGTCTTCCGCATAAAGGATTGAGGATGGCTCTCGCGTAAAGTAGTTTGCGTAGAGTTTACTCTGTTTGATCTCTACGTAAAGTTTGAATCTGACTCGGTTTGACTTGCTTAAAGCTCTCAACTTCTTTGACTCGGTTTATGAAATTTATTTATGCTTCTACATTCTCCTTGATGGTTGAGTCGGTTATTCTACTCTTTAATTACCACCGTTACTTGGGAGAATTTGAGAAATTAGTAGACTAGGACTCAGAGGAATGAACCTATTAAATAAGGTTAGTTGTGCTGATTTCTAGGTTCATCCCATTAATCTGGGCACTTTGACCGATAGCCACGTGGCATGTTGGTTGAACCACACTTACCCTATATAAAGGGGAGTTTTTTGAAGCATCGTCTTCCTCTTAAAATGTTATGCTTGATCCTGACTTAGCTTCGAACGACTATTTGCCTTGTACAAGTCGGTTGATGGTTGTGGATCCCTTCGCTCAAAGTTTCTATGTCTTTGTAGAAGAACACCTAACTGGTCTTGGAAAGTACCCGAATGTCCACCATAAGGAGTTTGAACCTAGACGACGTCTTAGAGGTCTTCGAGGTCCAAACTATGGGGTTAGGATTTATTTCCCACTTGATGAGCCCTTTGTTCCTCTCTGCGCTTCTCATCAGCGGCTGTGTGCCTTCGTTATGCTCGAAAAGCCGTAGAAGCTGGCGTACTTTTAAAAAAAGCTAGCCGTCGTGTTGCGGACTGAGTTCTCGCTCGGATCAATAACTGCTTTATTAGCCATATTGGAGTTCCTCCGTGTCTGGCTATGAAGTGGTTTGCTCTGGCGAGGCTTTGCGTATGGAGCCATATGGGAGCAGACTTTGATGGCGACTGTATTCACATCTTCTATCCACAGTTCCCAAAGGCATTTTCTGTATTTGTCCATGACGATCACGCTGTGAAGGTTAACCCTTTGTAGATCTATAGGAGTTTTTTTAGTTATTTTCATGTAATCATGTAGTGTCTATAATAGATCCTTGTAGCCCTGATTTTCATAAAACAAACTCTTTATGATCTTTTCTGTTCTGTGACTGTATTTTTTGTCTGCACGTTTGGTCTCCTGCGCTTATGTGAAGTTGGGTGGGCAGTGGAAACACCTACCTGCACTTTTGACAATATCTACGCATTTTCATGCTTCTACAAGACCCCCTTCAAAGTGTTTCGAACTTGAATCAAGCTCGGAATACTTTAAACAGAAGCATGACATGTGTCCTTTTTGAGCGATTGCTTGGAGTGCATACAGATAGGCGATCGTCACGCTTAGGCTGCAGTATTAAATGCCTGGAGCCATCGCTTCATAAAGTTGATCTTAATTTCTTGTTTCTAGGGAACGGTCATCATGATCGTGACTTTTCGTTCCCATATTGTTCGAAGAGTTCTCTTGATAACAAAACTTTTCATCTTCTTTCGCTGACATGGCTACACCCTATAAGTAGGGTTTGTTGGGGGAGATAGAAAACTTTTTTGCTTTCGTTTGTCTTCACACAGAAGCTTTTTGTCAGAGTCTTCTTCCTCTTTCAAACCCTACCTTTTCCTGCCATGGCTCCGAAGAAATCAAGAACTCCAAAAGCACCTACGGCGAGCTCGAATAAGGCTAAAAGAAAGCGGCCTACTTCTGACGCCTGTAATCTTAATGACATACCGAACATTGGTGTGGTAGTTCATAGCGACGTGCGGCCGCCTGTCGTAGGTAATAAACTTTGACTCCCTGCTCTGCTGATGCACGTGAGCAGTTACTTCTCGAAGTTTCGTCTCATAGATGTGCTGAAGCTTTTCTTGCTGATGTGCGTGGTCAATCGTTCTTTGGATGAGTGTCTGTAGTTGCGCTGAAGCTTTGTCCAACCGATGCACATCGTTGTTGCTTTTAACAAAGTAACCACTGTAAGATGTACGGGGATTCTCGCTGACGTGCAGGACGCAGTATCTATGCGGATGCTCTACCGTAGATCTACTGGGTAGTATCTGCACAAAACCTCACTTGCCGAAGCGTAGTACCACTAGGTGATGTAACACACAGTTTTCCAAATGAGGGTAATTTTGAAATTTTGTAATTATAATTATTATTTATTAATAATTATTTCATATTATGATTTTTGGTAATTTTTAATCATTTTTAAACTATTTAAAATTATGACTTGTGATTTTGACATTTTACTATTGTTTGGTTTTTATTTCGAGGAATTTATCACCCCCAGTTTTCAGAAATAGGAGTATTTTTATCATTTTACATTTTTGAATATTTTTAAAATTTATTTTATTATTTATGATATTGTTTTGGGGTTCTTTGAGTCGGGTTCGAATTTCAACTCAATCCGACTTGAAACGGGGACCCGGGGGTAGTGTTGACTTTAGTGGACCCACACATTAGTTAGCCATGGCCCACATGATAGAAATATTTTAGTTAGAGGTTAGACTAATTATTATGGATAAGGTTAGTGTGATTAGAGACTTTAGAATGACTAATTTAGCCCCAACCAATTAGCCCTTTCCTAATACTAATAAAATAGGTTAGTGGGGGCATTTTGGACCTTACCAAAATAGGACAAATAGCACCATATGGCCAGCCACTTTGGGAGAGGATAGGCTCAAGTTCATTTCATTATTCTCATCCACACTCTCTCTCTTGTTCTTCCCCAAATTTCTAGAGAGCAATCACTTGCAATTTCTCTACCAAATCCTTCCATTTCGCCACCAAATCTTCTTCTTTCCTTCTTCATTCTAGCCAAGGAGGAAGCTACCCAAGTTTGGGAGGATTCGGAGCTCGTTCGTGTCCTTTTGGAATCTCTACGTGTCGGTGTCGCTCCGGGAAGGCTTTTCTTCGATTCGATCTACCGGGAGGTATAAATCCCTTCTCCGTTTTATTTCCTCATGTATATAGGTCTATTTTGAACCCATAGGAATGACCCCCATGGTTGTATCTCCATTTGTGTCCATTTTGTGTCCATTTGGAGGTCAGAGGAGTGTCCTTTGTGTTATGGTTGTGTCCATGCGGGAAAACCCCAAATTTGGACACACTATGTGTTGTTGTTATGTATGAATAAATTATTACATGTTTAATCTCATATTTTTGTATTGGAGATGTGTTCTATAGTGTCTCATATATATATATTAGTGTAGAGAGTGACTTCTTGATATATTATGTTATATACTTGTGTTTCTTTTGTCTCAAACTACCTAAATTCGTCATAATTATTATCCACGTTTTTAGTAGCTAGAGCAACTTAGAAATGCCATAACTTTTAGCTCATAACTCCAATTAACCTCCCATTTTTTTAAGAAGCGTATCGAAGCTAGCTTTCCAAATATATATTTTAATAAGCCAAATTCGTTCTAAAACTTTCTGTAGAATTGTTTGAGTGTCAGCTGTATGAAAGACGAACGCGTTTCGGTATTTTTGCGATTCCGGAAGCTTCCGGACACAGAAATGTGATCCGTTTAAAGTTTCGGAAAGCTAACAAGATGAGCTAAAACATACTGTAATCCTAGAATTTAGTGAAGGCCCAATTTGTACAGTATTGATTTTAAGTAGAAGAGTGACTATACGATATATGCATTTTGTGTAACCTATGAGCCTATATAGTATGGATATTAAATGAATATAGAGTATGTAATGCATGATATGTTAGATGAATGGAATAATATATATATGATATATATTCTTTTTACATTAATGTATATATATGGTTGAATGCAAGCATGTAGGAATGCAATTAATATAATGCATATAAGAAATGCATAAATGCATGAATGAAAGAATGATATACAATGTATTCATATGTATAAAACATGTAGGTAATGCATAGATGCATGAATGAAATGAATGTTTGCAATATGTTAATATAAATACAAGTATCTAATATGCATGAATGTATGTATAATATAATACAAGTATACATGTATATATCATGTAATATAATATACATGATATGTATGTATGCATGTATACAATATAAATATGTATGTATGTATGCATTTCTATAAACTGAGTTAACCTATAACCTTTTACACACATTCATTCATACACCCTTTGACATCATGTATCCCATGTCACATACACCTACCTATCACTAAATTTTAGAACATTAACACATCCTTTCACACATGCCAAACACACACATACTCACTTACTCTTTTACCTCTCTTTCTCTCTCTATATATATATATGTATGTGCCTATATATATAGCTTTCCTATATATATCTATGTGTAAAATGATATAGTAAAGTAAAAGGGTAAGTTGAAATCAATATAGTATTTTCTATGAAATGTGAGTGTAATGTATATAGCCTAATATTGTTAGCCTAATATAGAGTGCCTAATTGAATGTCTGTATATAATGCAACCCATAACCCTTAATTTGAGATGCTAGTTAAATTCAGATTTTATATGTAAACCACCATGCCATGTAACCCTCCTCTGATGATTTCCATGATGAAATTAGATGTAACCTTGTTAAATTGTGCCATGTTCTAGTGTAATCTATAACTAGTATTTGATTTTCCCCTTTGTTGTGCACCTCCATGTTCACACACACACATAGCAATACATGCAACCCTTTCTCTCTCATTATACAATGTTGATTATAGCTCAATGTGAATGTACTCTTGATGTGTGGCTTGATGTGTTTGGCTTGTATAGCCTTGTGATTGGTATGTGATTGCTAGACTAGGCTTGGTTAGGCCTAGTGAGACTTGTTAGACTTGTTTGGCTTAGGCATGACCTAGTTTGACCAGTCTAGTTGACTAGAGTTGACCGAGAGTTGACTTTGGTCTAGTTTGACCTAGACAGCATGCAGATGCATAGTAGATTACATTTATCATCCCCTGTATACATCTTGACTTGTGTTCCTCTAACTAGGAGTTAGGTATCTCATCTCGGACAGTACATTTACTTCAGACATTCAGATACGAGGCGAGTATATTCTCTGATCATTTCATATCCTGCTTAGAATTATTTCCTGCATTAAATTACTTTACTTGATACTGTCACGTTGGTCATACAGATTAGTACTATATGGATCCCTTCTTGAGATGTTATCCCTTCAGGGAGCATCGGGTACTCTATGTTCTGTGCGTTTCACTTACATGGCGTATCATATGCTTCTTTGGTTCTTTGATCACTTGTGACATATACTCATATGATCACAGAGTCTTCTCTGAATCCTTATCCCATTTATTGGGTCTATCAAAATCCCTATTTATGGGACTACTATGTACCACCCTTCGGGGGCTTATCACCCTTTGGGGGCATATCACCCTTCGGGGGCTTATCACCCTTTAGGGGCATATCACCCTTCAGGGGCTTATCACCCTTTGGGGGCATATCACCCTTTGGGGGCTTACCACCCTTCGGGGGCTGTTACATAGAATCATAACATAACCTGGTTGGATCCTTGTGTATTAGTTGGGGGTACGGGGGAGTATAAATAGCCATGTGAACAATTCCAAAGTAGAATAGCCATGTACGCCTCTTTAGTATAGCCATGTACAAATCAAGCCGTTCACATGTCGACTTTGTACTCTGAATCACTAGTCACTGATAGCTCTCTACTTATAGTAGATATTTCTGTTACAGTTCTCTCTCTGTTTACAAACTGCATTTCCTTCAGTATCTATATCTTACTTTACTGCATGATTATATTTTCTAACCTGCTATGAACTGTTGAGATATATTGTGCTCGCTCCCGTCCTGACTGGACCTATTGAAAATTTTACAGAGGATGATGAGGAACCCTGCACCCCTTACTTGGAGCTTGCCTAGATGACACTCGCAACCTGGACCCCTGGGGAGGTTCAGGCAGCTGCTCAGGATGATACCTTGTATAGTGTAGATAGCTTAGACTGTCCTTTCTTTTCATGTTTAGCTGTTGTCTTATTTTAAGAGTTGTATATTTTAGAGATGTTGAGACTTGTTATTTCTTTCTGCTGTACCTCAGTTGAGGATTTCTTATCTATTTTCCATCATGCTAAATTCTACCTTAGATTGTGATTGAGTTGTACCTCTGTGTTGGCCTCCTTATGGAGAGTATTCATATTATGTTAGTTATAGTTCATGACCTAGAACAGCGTTCTACCGCCGATACTGCGGCGTAGGCTGGGCGCTGTTATGTTCTCGTACCCTCACAGTGGGTGCGGGTCGTGACACATTTTTAGTAGTGACCCATGCAGGTCAAGTTTATGTAGTGGTATTCGAACTAGAATATCACTACAGCCTGCAGTAGGATTAGGATTATTTTTGGAGGTACTCAATCACATTAGGAAAAACTCTTAATCAGATTCCTTTTGTCTAAAATTGTTGCTTATTGACTTCCCTTGAATATAAACTGTCCTCCTTTGAATTTTTGCTTCATTCTCAGAAATTGCTTCTTGTTTTGATCTGTTCTCATGATGGTTATGAAGACACGATCTCATCGTTTCGGGGGATACTATCGAGAGGCTGGCCACCTTTCGTCCTGTTCATCAGGGCCTCGAGACCGCAGCTTCTATTGTGCCGACTCAGGTTGGCGTTTCTGCTACATTGGAGGTGCACCTCTGTCTGTACAAAGACTTTTCCCTTCATTTCCGGTTTCTCTCAGTAGCAGCGATTCATGCAGCATCAGCAGCAGAGATTTGTGCAGTATCAGCATCAGACTGGAGGAAACCAGCAGGGCGAGCTATCGTCAGGACAGTCGAGGATGCACAGACCGTTGGAGATCTTGCTGAAAGTTCCGTTCTTCTCAATTCCATTCCCGTAATTTTCTTTTATAATTACCTTGAAATCCGATTCCATCTGTTCCTTGTTGATTGATTAATTTTGTCATGTTACTCTTTTGTTGTGTTTGTTTTTCTTCTGAGAAAATCATATGGGCTAGGTCGCCTAAATCATGGGATCTAGAATCCTCGATAGTCGTGTTAGTTGGCATAGTGATGACATGTAGTCAGATTTTGGATGTATTCTCGGGTATGGGAATTTAAGGTTTTTGCCGTCGCATGCGGCAGTGTGAAAATTTTAAATACCATGAACCTAGAGATACGTACCTTAGTCAAGGACTCTGTAATTATCGTAGCCTTGCTCACTAGCATGATGAAGACTCTGGACAACATAATTTTGGACAGACGCATATGATTAACAGATTGTATCTTGAGAAGGTTTAAACATCATACCCTTTTGATTGTTATAAATGACTTAGGAGTAGGGATATTTAGTTTTGTAGAGCTTATTCATAGGTAGTTCCTTCATAGTATAATGGTATGATGACTTGTAGAGTGTCTGTACCCTAGAGGTGATAGTTAGCATTGGTGTTAGAAAAGTAACCTATTGCAGATAATTCTCCTGTTATCTATAATACCAACCAGTTACACATAGGATGTTAGTATGCCTTACAGCCTTGATGATTATTACTACTTTCCCTTACCTTTTCCAGTGAGGCACCTATGACCAGAGCCTGCCTTTGAGTATAGTTGTAGTTTCACCTAAGACCGAGAGGTCTATTTGCATAGATAGATTGCAGATGATATTAGCATATGGGATATAGGTTAGTTGGTATCTATAGGCCATTGTTGTATAGGGTTATAAACATGTTGTTTAGCCTATACTTGGTTCAGTTTTTCATTTTAGTTAAGTTCTCTTCGTGTTGAGTTCCTTTGTGTTGATCACCTTTATAGGCAGTGTGCAGACCCTTTACTAGATACCATGTCCCCTTGATTCAGACCATTCATCCTTAGCCTAGTTCTAAGCATTGTTCAGACCCTTATAAGTTTAGTCTGCCTTAACCCTTGGTTGATCAGTCATGTATATATATATAGATGATATACTTAGGATATATGTGATGGGTTGTTGTTCTTGAGCATATATATATATGTGGTATTTGGTGTTCATGTGCTTAGCTTGTAGGTATTTAGTTATAGGTGACTTGATAGGATTGGGAAGTTAAGAGCTAGTCTATTATAGAGTTTCTCTTTTGCTAAATTCTAGTTGCCAACACCTAGATAGCTAGCATAGGTAAAACCCTAAGAAGTTGACCAGTTGATGACCAAGTACTTGGATGTTGAGAAATTGACTAGTGATTGACCCTTGACTATGTTTGACCTAGAAGGGGGTACGATCATCTTAATTTCGAGGACGGAATTTTTATAAGGTTGGTAGGATTGTAACACACAGTTTTCCAAATGAGGGTAATTTTGAAATTTTGTAATTATAATTATTATTTATTGATAATTATTTCATATTATGATTTTTGGTAATTTTTAATCATTTTTAAACTATTTAAAATTATGACTTATGATTTTGACATTTTACTATTGTTTGGTTTTAATTTCGAGGAATTTGTCACCCCCAGTTTTCAGAAACAGGAGTATTTTTGTCATTTTATATTTTTGAATATTTTAAAATTTATTTTATTATTTATGATATTGTTTTGGGGTTATTTGAGTCGGGTTCGAATTTCAACTCAATCCGACTTGAAACGGGGACCCGGGGGTAGTGTTGACTTTAGTGGACCCACACATTAGTTAGCCATGGCCCACATGATAGAAATATTTTAGTTAGAGGTTAGACTAATTATTATGGATAAGGTTAGTGTGATTAGAGACTTTAGAATAACTAATTTAGCCACAACCAATTAGCCCTTTCCTAATACTAATAGAATAGGTTAGTGGGGGCATTTTGGACCTTACCATAATAGGACAAATAGCCCCATATGGCCAGCCACTTTGGGAGAGGATAGGCTCAAGTTCATTTCATTATTCTCATCCACACTCTCTCTCTTGTTCTTCCCCAAATTTCTAGAGAGCAATCCCTAGCAATTTCTCCCCCAAATCCTTCCATTTCGCCACCAAATCTTCTTCTTTCCTTCTTCATTCTAGCCAAGGAGGAAGCTACCCAAGTTTGGGAGGATTCGGAGCTCGTTCGTGTCCTTTTGGAATCTCTACGTGTCGGTGTCGCTCCGGGAAGGCTTTTCTTCGATTCGATCTACCGGGAGGTATAAATCCCTTCTCCTTTTTATTTCCTCATGCATGTAGGTCTATTTTGAACCCATAGGAATGAACCCCATGGTTGTATCTCCATTTGTGTCCATTTCGTGTCCATTTGGAGGTCATAGGAGTGTCCTTTGTGTTGTGGTTGTGTCCATGTGGGAAAACCCCAAATTTGGACACACTATGTGTTGTTGTTATGTATGAATGAATTATTACATGTTTAATCTCATATTTTTGTATTGGAGATGTGTTCTATAGTGTCTCATATATATATATTAGTGTAGAGAGTGACTTCTTGATATATTATGTTATATACTTGTGTTTCTTTTGTCTCAAACTACCTAAATTCGTCATAATTTTTATCCACATTTTTAGTAGCTAGAGCAACTTAGAAATGCCATAACTTTTAGCTCATAACTCCAATTAACCTCCCGTTTTTTTTAAAGAAGCGTATCGAAGCTAGCTTTCCAAATATATATTTTAATACGCCAAATTCGTTCTAAAACTTTTTGTAGAATTGTTTGAGAGTCAGCTGTATGAAAGACGAACGCGTTTCGGTATTTTCGCGATTCCGGGAACTTCCGGACACAAAAATGCGATCCATTAAAAGTTTCGGAAAGCTAACACGATGAGCTACAATATCCTGTAATCCTAGAAATTAGTGAAGGCCCAATTGGTACAGTATTGATTTTAAGTAGAAGAGTGACTATACGATATATGCATTTTGTGTAACCTATGAGCCTATGTAGTATGGATATTAAATGAATATAGAGTATGTAATGCATGATATGTTAGATGAATGAAATAATATATATATGATATATATTCTTTTTACATTAATGTATATATATGGTTGAATGCAAGCATGTAGGAATGCAATTAATATAATGCATATAAGAAATACATAAATGCATGAATGAAAGAATGATATACAATGTATTCATATGTATAAAACATGTCGGTAATGCATAGATGCATGAATGAAATGAATGTTTGCAAAATGTTAATATAAATACAAGTATCTAATATGCATGAATGTATGTATAATATAATACAAGTATACATGTATGTATCATGTAATGTAATATAAATGATATGTATGTATGCATGTATACAATATAAGTATGTATGTATGTATGCATTTCTATAAACTGAGTTAACCTATAACCTTTTACACACATTCATTCATACACCCTTTGACATTATGTATCCCATGTTACATACACCTACCTATCACTAAATTTTAGAACATTAACACATCCTTTCACACATGCCAAACACACACATACTCACTTACTCTTTTACCTCTTTCTCTCTCTCTATATATGTATGTATGTGCCTATATATATAGCTTTCCTATATATATATCTATGTATATGAATATGTGAATGTGTAAAATGATAGAGTAAAGTAAAAGGGTAAGTTGAAATCAATATAGTATTTTCTATGTAATGTGAGTGTAATGTATATAGCCTAATATTGTTAGCCTAATATAGAGTGCCTACTTAAATGCCTGTATATAATGCAACCCATAACCCTTAATTTGAGATGCTAGTTAAATTCAGATTTCATATGTAAACCACCATGCCATGTAACCCTCCTCTGATGATTTCCATGATGAAAATAGATGTAACCTTGTTAACTTGTGCCATGTTCTAGTGTAATCTATAACTAGTGTTTGATTTTCCCCTTTGTTGTGCACCTCCATGTTCACACACACACATAGCAATACATGCAACCCTTTCTCTCTCATTATACAATGTTGATTTAGCTCAATGTGAATGTACTCTTGATGTGTGGCTTGATGTGTTTGGCTTGTATAGCCTTGTAATTGGTGTGTGATTGCTAGACTAGGCTTGGTTAGGCCTAGTGAGACTTGTTAGACTTGTTTGGCTTAGGCTTGACCTAGTTTGACCAGTCTAGTTGACTAGAGTTGACCGAGAGTTGACTTTGGTCTAGTTTGATCTAGACAGCATGCAGATGCATAGTAGATTATATTTATCATCCCCTGTATATATCTTGACTTGTGTTGCTCTAACTAGGAGTCAGGTATCTCATCTCGGACAGTACATTTACTTCAGACATTCAGATACGAGGCGAGAACATTCTCTGATCATTTCATATTCTGCTTAGAATTATTTTCTGTATTAAATTACTTTACTTGATACTATCACGTTGGTCACACGGATTAGTACTATATGGATCCCTTCTTGAGATGTTATCCCTTCAGGGAGCATCGGGTACTCTATGTTATGTGCGTTTTTCACTTACATGGCGTATCATATGCTTCTTTGGTTCTTTGATCACTTGTGACATATACTCATATGATCACAGAGTCTTCTCTGAATTCTTATCCCATTTATTGGTTCTATCAGAATCCCCATTTATGGGACTACTATGTACCACCCTTCGGGGGCTTATCACCCTTTGGGGGCATATCACCCTTCGGGGGCTTATCACCCTTTTGGGGCATATCACCCTTTGGGGGCTTACCACCCTTCGGGGGCTATTACATAGAATCATAACATAACCTGGTTGGATCCTTGTGTATTAGTTGGGGGTACAGGGGAGTATAAATAGCCATGTGAACAATTCCAAAGTAGAATAGCCATGTACGCCTCTTTAGTATAGCCATGTACAAATCAAGCCGTTCACATGTCGACTTTGTACTCTGAATCACTAGTCACTGGTAGCTCTCTACTTATAGTAGATATTTCCATTACAGTTCTCTCTCTGTTTACATACTGCATTTCCTTCAGTATCTATATCTTACTTTACTGCATGATTATATTTTCTAACCTGCTATGAACTGTTGAGATGTATTGTGCTCGCTCCCGTCCTAACTGGACCTGTTGAAAATTTTACAAAGGATGATGAGGAACCTTGCACCCCTTACATGGAGCTTGCCTAGATGACACTCGCAACCTGGACCCCTGGGGAGGTTCAGGCAGCTGCTCAGGATGATACCTTGTATAGTGTAGATAGCTTAGACTGTCCTTTCTTTTCATGTTTAGCTGTTGTCTTATTTTCAGAGTTGTATATTTTAAAGATGTTGAGACTTGTTATTTCTTTCTGCTGTACCTCAGTTGAGGATTTCTTATCTATTTTCCATCGTGCTACATTCTACCTTAGATTGTGATTGAGTTGTACCTCTGTGTTGGCCTCCTAATGGAGAGTATTCATATTATGTTATTTATAGTTCATGACCTAGAACAGCGTTCTACCGCCGACACTGCGGCGTAGGCTGGGCGCTGTTATGTTCTCGTACCCTCACAGTGGGTGCGGGTCGTGACAGGTGATACCTGCGCGGAAGATAACTTGCTGATGTAAACTCCCTAAAATTTTTACTATTTTTTTTATAATTTATTTGATTGATTATGGTTGTTATAAAAATATATATATAGATTATAAGAGTTTATTATGATGTTTCATTTTCGTAGCTTATAGAGAAATAAGTATTAGATATTTTAAGATATGGAGAAATTGCATTATACACATGGAAAATATTTTTCTTTTATTTTTTTGATTTATTTAGAATTTCTATTACCTTATTGCAAATAAAAGACTATATCTAGTATACGCAAAATACTATTTGTATTAATACATAGATTTGTTTTATCTTTTAAAAAATATATGTGCACATATGGGAAGTTTTGTAAAAATATATATATTTAATATTTTATGATTATATTTAAAGTTATTTTCATATTTTTGGTATTGTAAGGTTTATTAAAAGAATTGTTATAGTAAAAAAAAGAAAAAAATATATATATAAAAGAGAGAAAAGGGAAGTTCTCATGAGATATGAAAATCTCGTGAGATTTTCATATATCACGAGTTGATTAAACCTCCTTAACCGTTCACAGCCAGCCGATCCCCAAAAGGAAGTTATCGACCTATTTACAGGAAGAGAGGGATGGAGAAGCGAAACCCTAATTTTAATCGCTGCCAACCACCCCTCCACGATCCCAACGCCCTGGCGCACCGTCTGACGCGCCTGTACCACCGCGGGAGGCCGACGATCGCCGAAATAGCACCCGTGCGCGGCAGCAGCGTACAGTGGCAGCAGCACGCCCAACTCATGTACCCTCCTTTTTGGTCCAAATTCTTTTTGTATACTCGATCGATTCTCGATCCGTAAAATCCTAAGAGTAGTCTAGTTGACCCCCTATAAATCACTTCTATTAGATTAATTTATTTCTCCCAGGATTACTCGTAAAATTTCTCCAAAGAACGAGAAAAACCACCAAAACATGATACCCAAAAACTATTTCGAGACTAGTTTTGGAAGGCGAATTGCGCGCAGGATATCGACAGGTTTCAAAACCCACTTGAAGAGACTTATAGACAACATAACCACTATTAATACCCAATAATTAGTTTATTTAATTGTTTATTATATTCTGTTTAAATTGGATGAAAATTTACTAAAAACTATTTTTAAAATAATAAGAATTTTAATAACTTTCATCGATACGGCGTATGCCCCGACAAACTGGGCGACGTGTTCGCAACCCATAGGCATCGAAAGACGCATATGAATGTTGTCTACGTGTGGAAACTGACGAAACTTGCTTTAGTTGTGCGTGTACGATGAAATCAATGTGTATCCGCCGAGATACCCCGTATCGGGCCGTTTGCAAACTAGCCCAAAACTTCGTACACGTTTGTCGTATCGAGACGAAACTTGCACCAACATGACCGAATTGTTTTTCTGATCTTGTGTGCGAAGTTTTGTCCGATTCTGAGAAGGTCTACCAGAACGCCTTTTTGGTGGGCCCACGACCCGATCCAATTGGCAAAATTATGCATGGTCCGTCGAAAACCATCTTTGGACATAAGGTTGGGTTCGTCTCATCAAATAGGACCCGTAGACATGTAGTTTGATGACTTTATAGACTGTAGGTACTGGCACGCTTATCGATACAAAATGGGTCCAACGGCGGACATCGTTTTGACCGAAAATTATGATTTTGCCCCAGTATTCAGGAATTGGACTTATGGGTAGTCTATTCTAGCTATTTTTCTTATTCTAGAAATGTTCGTGGTGTTTATTTCAACACCCGAGGACGTTTGTGAGATTTGACTTTCTATGCTTCACTAATCTGTTGATTCGAGCTATTGGACGTCGCACTTTCTGCACACAACCGCAGGCGAGATACCATACCATTTGGTGTCTATTTATTTTAGCACATATTTCATGCATTTACTTATTATTTACTTTCTGCAAAATAAACTGTTATACATGGCATAATTAAATAGAATTTTACTGTTCAGTTCTATTTTTTGCTATGTACTAATTTCATACACATTGAACTTAGATTTGAGGGACCATGTGTGTTGCATTCATAGTCCTTGACACATTGTACCATGGAGTTGCGGGTCACATATAGAACTCGAACATGCGTGACTGGCTGGCCATATGTACGTTTAAACCGTGCTATAGGATTAACCGCTAATAGTATTGCATGATAGTTTGACTTAGCGGTTATAGAGGTTATGTGTTGTTAAGGCAACATATAGGCATTGGGTGGGGAGAACATATCATTAGCGTATGGGCTACTACACACATTTTTCTTGTGACCATACGCTCCGCCGGAGATGCGGGTTGACGACCTCTTATTTATTGTTGGCCACTAACGTTCGAGAAACGGTTATGCCTGAGGCCTCTGGTGCCACAAGTGGGGACTATGTCGATCCATTGTTAGCCAGAGAGCCCATGCGTTGGAGGGATGTTCTTAAACTGCATTCACTAGAACTGTTAGGCGACCCTACCCGTTAGGTATGGGTACTTTTGGTTTGAGTATTTATATCTGATCGCGGCTTGGAACAGAAACTTGTCATGGACTAGTTTGTCACATCTTGTCCTTGTTTGGTTGAAGGTGTGGCTCACTACTCCGATGAGAAGGTACTGAACCCTATTGTGGTCCGGATACCATATCGGATTCGTAGCTTGGAAAGATACTTCATCGTGGGTTAGTGTGCCATCTTATGTCCTTGTTTGGTTGGGGGATAGTACACTAATTCAAGGGTGAGTATTAGACCATGTTATGATCTGATTGACTTATTATTGAGCAATATTTATTCAGTTTATATGGCAAAATATTATATATCTTGTTATGTCCCTCTGAGTACCTGGTGATCTCTCCAGGTGTGTATTATTGTCTTTTCGCAGGTGTTCTAGCCAAGGCCGTGATCTTCAATATCCCTTCAAAGATGATTGCTCTTGGATCGTCCTTTACTTCGTTTATCAAACTCTTCCATTGTTCAGGTATTCCTCCTTTTTAAATAGTTGGTAGTGGATTTGTTTCCGCCCAACATATTGTACAAAGACATTTCATAGTTGATTATATGATATCTTTTATTCCTTTATTTTATGGATGAGAATAGTGTGTCGTAGTTTACTGCATTTTACAGCTTATGTATACATACAAGGATTACATATACTTCGTATGTATGCAGTTGGCATGTCTACGTACTTAGCCCCAGGTATTTTGGGACTACGACGTTACATGTTTTTGTGGTGGCCCATGCAGGTCAAATAAATTGTTTGGTTACTTTACCGTACCAAACAAGCCTGTGTATAGAATTATAGTCTAGGATCTCAACCACATAGTTTATCTCCTTTCTCGATTCTATTTTTCCAACTATCGTTTGACTCCCTTGATTTGCATCTTGCCCGATTACTTCTATCATAATTCTTATCCCTTCCTTTGTGCTTGATAAAGGTTAGGAAAATGACTTGTACTAGGTAGACACATTCTATTGTACCATCACACTACTAGTTTAACTCTTATAAGTTAGGAAAAATGCCTCACAACCTAGCATCCCATTATCCTTATGATCCCTTTAGGAAGTATAGTTGAATAATAATGGCTGATTACCTAGGCCTTGGAGTTTTAGAGGACCCTAACCCATCTAGTCAACCAAAGCCTTAGACAAGAAGAAAATATGACGACAGTATAGGCAACAATACTGGATAAGACTTCGAGTTTCAGTTACTTGAACTATTCATATTTTTTTTCATCATTATATCGCGTACTTACATTTTAGACTAGCTTTACTAATGCCGCTATTATAGCCTAGTTTTTGCAAGCTTGCTCTTTTATCGAGCTTGATCAAGGACAATATTTTATTGGAGGCCTCCACTAACATATTGTCTAATCAGAACCGGTGTATGATGGTCTGATCAACCTAGTGCACTTGGTTCGCTCTTCGTATAATTACTCTACGTGGATCGAGATATAGTTAAACTTGTCCTTCAGGATCTCATCCGCAATGGTCTTTACAAACTCCTTTTTGAACTATCCAATCGTCTTTGAAACCCGTATTTGAAATTCGATTTCGTCTCCTTCAAACTCTTATTATTTTCGTCACCCATTTCGAGAAACAAATACTGGTACACACGAAGTATTCTTCTATGGCCTTGAAGGCTATATATACACAATGTTTCCATCTATTCAAAATCAGAGAACTAACTTCAAACTTGATTCATATCTATCGCATCATAATATCTATTACGTCGGGTAGTATTCTTTTATAATCAAAAGTCGTGGAACAATGTCATGACTTTGAAAATTTTTCTAACCTCATTAATCCTAAACCTTGTCTTAGTTTTATAGTGTATAAATTATAAGCCTCCTTAATTTTAGAAATTCATTAGGACTACCGATTGACTAGGATAAGTTAGTTTCTATTAGGATGATAAACTAGTACCTCATGATCACCCACTTTCTACCTAGATCACTTTGTGTCCTTGACGGTGATGTTATTCGGATCACGAGACCAGCTGCTACCTTCCAACAAATTCCATATACAAGACCTAGTAGAGTCCACCTTCATTTAGGCATATCATGTCCCACTCAAACACATCCTCTTGTATTTTATTTTTAGGATACGACTTTCAGGTCAAAAGGGCTAGCCATAACCCTTACCATGATACCGATGTACTTACCGACCTCAATGATCCAACCTTGACTCAAATTTTTTGACCAATATATGGTTGTGACTTTCTTGAAGCCTACTACGCACATGCCACCACTGTGCCACTCAATGAAGTCCCTGTGTGCTACTTATACACAAAAGTCACGGAGGGCACATCTTCAAGACTTATAGAGCCTACTTAACCAACCCGCCTGGTAATTAGCCTAACCACATGAGTTGGAACTTGTTCTAGGCTACCCTCACCTAGTAGAAATGGGTCAGATAGATTTTGGGAGCTTGTCCGGCCAATCCAAGATTTAAATCTTTCCCTAGATTGGTTCCAACGGGACTAATAGATCATTGGTTTATAACGTTTAGTTCTATCCATATTATCTTGATACCTTTACTGTGACTTTGATGTTTGGAACAAAACACTAGCCATTTTCTTGCAACAAATTTTACCCTCGTGAACTAGACAAGCTATCCATATTATCTTGATACCTTTACCGTGACTTTGATGTTTGGAACAAAATACTAGCCATTTTCTTGCAACAAATTTTACCCTCGTGAACTAGACAAGCCACTCTACACACATGACATACATGTCCCACATAAACACACCATCATGTGCTCCATTTCGGTTACGCTATAGGTATGACTCATTTTCCCTTAGAACAAACGAATGAGGCCTATTTTCGTCCTATTTGATTTTTTAACCATGCAATTTTGACCCATTCCCTAAAACGACTGAATAGCCATGAGCCATGTCGGACTAAGAACACACTATCTTATAGAATATGGTGTCAGTTTGGATTCCTTCTATAACTATCTCTCCCATCCTTATGGAAATTGAGTTATGATTGATATATTTACTCTCCTTCCGTATTCAGCCTCACTATATATATATATATATATATATATATATATATATATATATATATATATATATATATATATATATATATATATATATATATATATATATTTTGATTTTTTGATATATTTTATATATTAAGTTTTATTTAATTTCGAGGATAAAATTTTTATAAGTTGGGTATGATGTAAACTCCCTAAAATTTCTACTATATTTTTACTATTTTTTTATAATTTATTTGATTGATTTGGTTGTTATGAAAAATATATATATATAGATTATATGAGTTTATTATGATGTTTCATTTTTGTAGCTTATAGAGAAATAAGTATTAAATATTTTAAAATATGGAGAAATTGCATTATACACAAGAAAATTATTTTTCTTTTATTTTTTTGATTTATTTAGAATTTTTATTACCTTATTGCAAATAAAACAATATATCTAGTATACGTAAAATACTATTTGTATTAATACACAGATTTTTTATCTTTAAAAAAAATATATGTGCACATATGGGAAGTTTTGTAAAAATATATATTTAAGATTTTATGAATATATTTAAAGCTATTTTTATATTTTTGGGATTGTTAGATTTATTAAAAGAATTGTTATAGAAATATATATATATATATATATATATATATATATATATATATATATATATATATATATATATATATATATATATATATTATATATAAAAGAGAGAAGAGGGAAGTTCTCGTGAAATATGAAAATCTTGTGAGATTTTTATCTCTCACGATTTGATTAAAACCCCCAACCCGTTTACAGCCAACAGACCCCCAAAAGGAAGTTATCGACCTATTTATAGGAAGAGAGGGATGGAGAAGCCAAACCCTAATTTTAATTGCTGCCAACCACCCCTCCCACGGGCCTGATGCCCTGGCACAACGCCTGACACGCCTGCACCACCGCGGGAGGCCGGCGATTGTCGTAACAGCACCCGCGCGCGACAGCAGCGTAGTGGCAGCAGCACGCTCAACTCAGGTACCCTCATTTTTTGTCCAAATTATCTTTATATATTCGATCATTCTCGCTCCGTAAAATTCTATAAGTAATCTTCTTGTCCCCCTGTCAATACCCTCTATTAGATAAATTTATTTCTTCCAGGATTACTCGTAAAATTTCTCCAAAGAAAGAGAAAAACCACCCAAACAGGATTCCCAAAAACTGTTTCAAGACTAGTTTTGGAAGGCAAATTGCGCGCAGGATATCGACAGCTTTCAAAATCCACTTAAAGAGACATATAGACAACGTAACCACTATTGAAACCCAATAATTAGTTTATTTAATTGTTTATTATATTCGGTTTTAAATTGGATAAAAATTTACCAAAAACTATTTTCAAAATAATAAGAATTTCAATAACTTTCATCGATACGGCATACGTTCCAACAAACCGGGCGACGTGGTCGCAACCCATAAGCATCCAAAAATGCGTATGGATGTTGTTGACGTTTGGGAACTGACGAAACTTGATTTCGTTGTGCGTGCGCGACGAAATCAATACGTATCCGTCGAGATACCCCGTATCGGGCCTTTTGCAAACTATCCATAACTTCGTGCATGTTCATTGTATCGAAACGAAACTTGTACCAACATGACCGAATCATTTTTCTGATCCTGTGTGCCAAGTTTGGTCCGATTCTGAGAAGGTCGACCGGAACGCCTTTTTGGCGTGCCCGCGACCCGATCTAACAGGTAAAATTGTGCTCGGTCCGTCGAAATCCAACTTTGGACATACGGTTGGGTTCATCTCATCAAATCGGTCCCCTAGACATGTAGTTTGACAACTTTTGAGACCGTAGGTACGGGCACACTTTTTGGTGCAAAGCGGGTCCAACGGCGGATATCATTTTGATCCAAAATTATGATTTTGCTCCTGTGTCCAGAATTGGACTTATGGATAGTCCATCCTAGCTTTTTTTATTATTCTAGAAATATTCATGGAGTTTATTTCAGCATTCGAGGACGTTTGTGAGATTTGACTTTCTATGCTTCACTAATCTGTCGATTCGAGCTATTGGACGCCGTCCTTTCAACACACAACCTCAAGCATGATACCTTGGCATTTGTTGTATATTTATTTTAGCTCATATTTTTTTACTTATTATTTACTTTCTGCAAAATAAACTATGATAAATGGCATAATTAAATAGAATTTTACTGTTCAGTTCTATTTCGTGCTATGTACTATTTTCATACACATTGAACTTAAATTTAAGGGACCACCCTTTGTGTGTTACATTCATAGGCATTGACACATTTGTACCACGGAGTTGCAAGTCGCATATAGAACTCGGACATGCGTGACTGGCTGGCCACAGTATGTATAAGTTATACAATAGGATTAACCGCTATAATATTGTATGATAGTTTGACTTAGCGGTTATAGAGGTCTTTTGTGGTTAAGATAACATATAGGCATTAGGTGGGGAGAACATATCCTTAGCTTATGGACTACTATGCATATTTTTCTTGTGAACGTACGCTCCGTCGAAAATGCAGGTTGACGACCCCTTATTTATTGCTGGCCACTGACGTTGGAGAAACGGTTATGCCTAAGGCCCGTGGTGCCCCAAGTGGGGACTATATCAATCTCATTTTTAGCTAGAAAGCCCATGCGTTGGAGGGATATTCTTAAACTGCAATTGTTAGAACTGTTAGGCTACCCTATCTGTTAGGTATGGGTACTTTTGGTTTGAGTACTTATATCTAATAGCGGCTTGGAACAGTAATTTGTCGCAGACTAGTTTGTGACATCTTGTCCTTGTTTGGTTGTAGGTGTGGCTTACTACTCCGATGAGAAGGTACTGAACCTTGTTGTGGTCCGGATACAATATCGGATTCATAGCTTGAAAAGATACTTTATTATGGGTTAGTGTGCCATCTCCTGTCCTTGTTTGGTTAGGGGATGGTACGCTAATTCAAAGGTGAGTATTGGACCATGTTATGATTTGATTGACTTATTATTGAGCAATATTTATTCAGTTTATATGGCATGATATTATGTATCTTGTTACGTCCCTCTGAGGACCTGGTGATCTCTCCAGGTGTGTGCTATTGTCTTTTTGAAGGTATTCTAGCAAAGGCCGTGATCTTCAATATCCCTTCAAAGATGATTGCTCTTGGATCGTCCTTTGCTTCGTTTATCAAACTCTTCCATTGTTTATGTATTCCTCCCTTTTAAATAGTTGGTAGTGGAGAACATATTGTACAAAGACATTCATAGTTGATTATATGATATCTTTTATTCTTTTATTTTGTGGATGAGATTATTGTGTCGTAGTTTACTGCATTTTACAGCTTACGTATACTTACAAGGATTCCATATACTTCGTATGTATGCAGTTGGCATGTCTACGTACTTAGTCCCAGGTATTTTGGGACTGCATCGTTACATGTCTTTGCGGTGGCCCATGCAGGTCAAGATAAATTGTTTGGTTACTTTACCGTACCAAGCAAGCCGGCGTATAGGATTATAGTCTAGGATCTCATCCACTTACTTGATCTCCTTTCTCGATTCAATTTTTCCAACTATCGCTTGACTCCCTTGATTTGCATCTTGCCTGATTCCTTCTATCGTAATTCTTATCCCTTCGTTTGTGCTTGATAAAGGTTAGGAAAATGACTTGTACTAGGTTGACACGTTCTATTGTACCATCACACTACTAGTTTAACTCTTATAAGTTGGAAAGAATGCCTCACAACCTAGCATCCCATTATCCTTATGATCCCTTTAGGAAGTATAGTTGAATAACAACGGCTGATTACCTGGGCCTTGGAGTTTTAGAGGACCCTAACCCATCTAGTCAATCAAAGCCTTAGACAAGAAGACAACAGGACGACAGTTTAGGCAACAACACCGGATAAGACTTAGAGTTTAAGTTACATGAACTATTCATATTTTCTTTCATCATTATTTTGCATACTTATATTTTAGACTAGCTTTACTAATGCCGCTATTATAGCCTAGCTTTTGCAAGCTTGCTCTTTTATCGAGCTTGATCAAGGACAGTATTTTATTGGAGGCCTACACTAACATATTGTCTAATCAGAACCGGTGCATGATGGTCTGATCTACCTAGTGCACTTGGTTCGCTCTTTGTATGATTACTCTACGTGGATCGAGATATAGTTAAACTTGTCCTTTAGTATCTTATCTGCAACGGTCTTGATAAACTCCTTTTTGAACTATCCAATCGCCTTTGAAACCCGTATTTGAAATTCAATTTCGTCTCCTTCAAACTCTTATTGTTTTCGTCACCTATTTTGAGAAACAAACACTGGTAGACAAAGTATTCTTCTACGGCCATGAAGGCTATATATATAATGTTTCCATCTATTCAAAATCAAAGAACTAACTCTAAACTTGATTCTTATCTACCGCATCATAATATCTATTACGTCGGGTAGTATTCTTTCATAATCAAAAGTCGTGGTGCAATGTCATGACTTTGAAAAATTTTCTAACCTCGTTAATCCTAAACCTTGTCTTAGTTTTATAATGTATAGATTATAAGCCTCCTAAATTTTAGGAATTTATTAGGACTACCGATTGATTAGGATACGTTAGTTTCTATTAGGATGATAAACTAGTACCTCATGATCACCCACTTTCTACCTAGATCACTTGGTGTCCTTGACGGTGACGTTGTTATTCGGAGCACGAGACCAGCTGCTACCTTCCAACAAATTCCATATACAAGACCTAGAGGAGTCCACCTTCATTTAGGCATATCATGTCCTTGACGGTGACATTGTTACGTCCCTCTGAGGACCTGGTAATCTCTCCAGGTGTGTGTTATTGTTTTTTTGCAGGTGTTCAAGCCAAGGCCGTGATCTTTAATATCCCTTCGAAGATGATTGCTCTTGGATCGTCCTTTGCTTCGTTAATCAAACTCTTTCATTGTTCATGTATTTCTCTCTTTTAAATATTTGGTAGTAGATTTGTCTCCGCCCAACATATTTTACAAAGATATTTTATTGTTGATTATATGATATCTTTTATTCCTTTATTTTGTGGATGAGATTAGTATGTCGTGGTTTCCTGTATTTTACAGCTTATGTATACATTTGAGGATTCAATATACTTCGTACGTATGCAGCTGTTATGTCTACGTACTTAGTCCCAAGTATTTTGGGACTGAGCGTTACAGCTGAGGCGCAGTGTATCTGGTAGTACCTGCGTAGATTCTTGGCTTTTAATAAACACAAGTCTTAGACTCCAGTTTCTTGCTTTGTAGTTTTTGTGACTACCTCCATAAATGAGATTCTTTACGACTTCTCTGTCTGAGTGCTGGGGACAAACGTCGAGCAAGAACTCATCGATCCAGCTAGAAGGTTGATTGCAGAAGACCAACTGGCGGAACGATTGGATTTAATACAGGATCAGTATCTAGGCTATTTTTGTCGCATGCTAGATTAGGGTAAGCTGACTCCCTCTTTTGGTGCCAACGCGGGCATGTTAAAGCCCCAGTTCCTCTTTGGTGATCAGTTGTCTCTGAACGAAGCGGAGCCACTTATGCTTCAGTTTGCCTGGTATTTTGAGAGCAACGGCCTTCCCTTGTATGTTTCGGCGATTGACCGTCATCTACCACTGTCCATTTTCTTCTATTTCGTCGAAAGACGGCGTTTGGAGTGGGATCTGACCCCTAGCCAGGGGGTCTAATTGCAGGTCCTATTAAAGTAGATAAGGGCTCCAAGAAGAGAGTTCCTTTTATGACCATTCGGGGTGGTTCATCATTCTCCTTCTGGTTGTTACTCACCGGTCGTTGGTTTAGTAATATTCCTGCGGATGTGCATTCATTTAGTGCTTCGATTTTTGCAAATAGACTCATGGCGGCCGGTTGTACATATCCGACGGGCGCCTACCGGGTCGAAGGCTGGGTTCATTCTGATAAAAAGTAGGGTGACTTGATTCAGTGGGCATTGAGAACTTTTAAGGAGGATCTGAGCGGCACTG
The DNA here is from genome assembly GCA_029216955.1 of Iris pallida. Classification (NCBI taxonomy): domain Eukaryota; kingdom Viridiplantae; phylum Streptophyta; class Magnoliopsida; order Asparagales; family Iridaceae; genus Iris; species Iris pallida. The sequence goes on from JANAVB010030818.1 coordinate 8,082,933, forward strand.
ACCTTCACCGTGCAATAAAGGGTACTCAGTATGGAATCCCTATCAACCAGTCTTTGTACCTGGCATTGCTGGAGTTGTTTAATCACCACACCGGGACTTTCTTCCTATTGTGTGGGGAGATGGGATTGGCTCCTCATGAGATGTTTGCCATCTCGAAGCTGCCAGGGGGTGAACACCCAAACGAGGAGTATTGCCCTACTCTTGATGACCTTGCGAGTTTGGAAAGCCAGTATCCGGAGATGATGGCAGTGTACAAGGAGCTGCTTTACCATCATCAAGTTTGTGTACACCAGGACTCTGCAAAGGGTCAACCTCACTTCAATACGTAGAGGAGGTATTTCTTTGCCGACGATCTGTCGAAACGTAAATCGGTTCGTGTTTTCTCTCGTAGGGTGTATACCACCGCTGAGGTGGAGAAGATGGAGGCAGAGGCCAAGACGCGAGCTCCTTCGCTGGATGCTGAGGGAAAACCCGGCTCCACGGTCTATTGTAGATTTTACCCCAATTTAACTCATGTAAGTTCGGAAGCGACGCTAGCTGCCTTCCTGATGCTGTGGCTGAGGAAGGCTGTAGTGCCTGGCGGCTCAGGCTCTGTGGGGCGACTCAGTAGGGAACTTATTTTGTCGCCCGTGAGGTTGTCTTTTGGTCACTCTCTTGTGCTGCTTCCAGCCATGGTTTGCATTATTCTTTGAGGCCTACGGGACCTCCCAGAAAAGACCATAGAGTATCGTGGGTGTGCCAGCGAGTTTTCTCGAGCGAAGTTGCCCTATCATTATTTGATGGCCTGGTTGGCATTGCATCATACTAGTTTGATTATCTCTGCCTATAAACCCCCTAAATTTTTACTATAAATTTTAAATTTATTTATTTTGCTATTTTTTTATATATTGTCCTTGCACCTCGAGTGCGAATATGTGCGAGGTACATATTATCAGAAAACATTTTATTTATAGATTTTATTTTATGAGAAGCATAGTTTCAAAATAATGTAGGATAAATTTTTTTCCTAAGTTGTGAAAAGTATCGCATTGAGATTTTTTTTTTCAAAATATTATATAGTAGTAAATTTAGAAAACGATGATTCGTAAATATTTGCATACGAGATTCATGAATTCAATTCATGAATATATTCTAATTTCTAATTTTCGAAATTATTATTAAATTATTTTTATAAGTTATAAAAAGATATTTCTAAATTAGAATATTGTTATTTAAATCAAAATTTGATTTTTAGATAATTTTATATAGTTTTGAAATAAGAATAAGATTACATAAGTTGTAATTTCATGGATATTATTGAATTGAATTTTTAAATTATTTAAGTTAAAGAGAGGAATTATCCATATACGATTTGGAATGGATTGTATTGGGTTTTAGATCGACTCAAATTAAATTATAAATTATCTGTAGAAAATTAAGCAATTCTAGCCCTTATCCTAATAGGAGTCCTCAACCCTATATAAAGGGGAGCTATGTCATTGTTCTCGACAAAATTCTACAATCAATTCCTCCATCAAAAGGTTGTGCATCGTGTCTATGTCTCCTTCCCATCCACTAAATTTTTTGTTACAAATACATATTTCCCGTGTCCGACAATCCCAGACACCACCATCCTCCATACCCTAACTTCCCTGCCACCAATTCTATAACTACCAGCACCTCCCCACTGCCGACACGTCTCAGCATGTAACCTCCCAGTCCCAAAATACATAGGACTAAGCACGTGAACATACCAACTGCACATGTACGAAGCATACTCCAATATATGTAATCCTAATATATGCACATAAGCTGTAAATAAAATAATCACATGCCAGAATAATATAATCTAATCTCATCACAGCTCATCACAGAAGATAATAGAGTACAAATAATAAATAAGTATGTCAAAGATAGCCGGGTGAACATGCTCACTCCAAACAGCTATGAAAATAGTCTTACAAGATCGGAGTCCAACCTCCACAAAATAGAAAGAAAAAAGATGTAAAAATAATATCCACTAATATCTCAAATAAGGAATAGACTAGAAATCAGTAGGAACTGCTTCGTCATCGATGTAAGTTGGATCCAATGTCCCTCCATACTTCTGCGGGAAGTCATCTAATCTTGGAGAGATAACCAGGTCCTCAGAGGGACGTAGCAAGTTACAAGAAAATACCATGCCGTATAAACTGTGATAATATAATAAGAAGAAGGGATACATGCAATAGGGTACCTACTAGTTCTACAGTAATAATGTAGTTAAGAACAGACCTTCAACGCATGGATATCTGGCTCAGGAGCAGGTAACTCAGGTATGGCCCCATCAGGATACCAGGGACCTCAAAGCATAACATTCCTCGAATGTCAGAGGCCATCAGGATCAGTAAAAGGAAGGTGCATAAGGGACCCATACGTTTAGGAAACTGTTCTCCCCATCCAATGCCTAGTAGGGTCACATCCATGACTCATAAAACCTCTAGTAACTGCCAAGTTTACTAGCATGCAATTCTACTAGCAGTTACTCCTGTCCGTCGCACGTCTCGTACATATCGGTGGCCAGCCGACTACGCGAGTATGTGTCCTACATGTGACTCACAACACGTGTTAAATCAAGTGTCAAGGCCGTATGAGATATGCGGATACCTCATCAACAAGGGGTGGTCACTAGACTAGGTCAATGCGAGAGAAATAAATAAAAGCGAAAAAGACGACCGATAGAGTCGTCTGCACCCAAGTGTGACTTGGACGCACAGTTTCATACTATTAACAAATAATAAATACTAAAAATAAGAATACATAAATCACAGAGTAAGGTGGCAAGGTATCTTGTTTGATGGTGCAAAGTGGCAAGTCCAGGAAATTACAATGTCAGCCAAGAAACGTCACATTCTCCAAACAACTATGGTTACTGAAACAAACACCAAAAAGTACTCGGTGTATAAGGTATACCTAGGAAATGCCTGTCCAAAAGTCTAATTCTGGAACAGGGGCAAAATTAGAATTTTGGGTCAAAACGATGTCTGTCGTTAGACCCGCTTCACACCGAAATGTGTGCCAAAGTATATGGTCTCTAAAGTCGTCAAACTACATGTCTACGGATTCACTTTGAGGAGGGGAACTCAATGGTATGTCCAGTTTTAGATTCCGATGAGCCGCGTACAAAATCGCCCGTTTGAGTGGGCCGCGGGCCCGCCAAAAAGGGGTTCCGGTCGACCTTCTCAGAATCGAACCAAACTTGGCACACAGGATCAAAATTTCGATTCGGACCTGTTGGCGCAGGTTTCGTCTCAATTTGACGACTGTACACGAAGTTAGGGCAAAGTTTACAAATTAGCGATATGGGGGTATCTTGACGGATATGGACTGATTTCGTCGCACACACACGACAAAATTGAGTTCCGTCAGTTCCTACACGTCGACAACGTCCATACGTGCCTTTTGGTGCGTATAGCGTGCGACCACGTCGCCCAGTTTGTCGGAGCACACGCCGTATCGAAGAAATTTCATACGTTTTTAATATTTAAAAAACAAATTTGTCAACTTTAACTATAAATTTCTTTCAGCATACTGATCGAGACCTCGATTCGAAAGATGCATTTTAATCTTGGTTATGTGGTTAATGACTTTTTGATTGGTTCATTGAATTCTTCAGTGTATGGGTCGAAAATCGGCTTTCAAGTCGTGGGTTGGGACTGTCCAAAACTGCCCTATTTCGACAATTTTCTTGGGAACTTTGGTTCGAATTCTCGAGCAATATATTAGGTTTTACTAGATCCTACATGAAAGGGTTTTGAGAGGGTCAGCTAGGCTCTAAACCACAACTCGCAGAATCAAAAAATACGAATTACACGCAAAGAGTTTTGACGGGGAAGAGGGGTACCTTTCGGTGAATTCCTGGAGATAGTGCTCTGTTCCGCGCACACGCGACGGCGCCCAGCGGCGGTCAGCGGCGTGCAGGCAGATGGATGAAGTCGCCTGGGTGTCAGGGTCGCCCAGGGGTTGCTGCGCGGGAGTTTGGTTTGAAGTCGAGGAAAGGTCCGAGAAGGAACTCCGGGTCGGCTGTAGTTTTTCATATAGGATTTAAATCCTATACTAGTTCCATCTCTATATCCAATCCTATTTCGGTTGGCATTCAATTTGATGCAATCCAGGGAACTTTAACTTAGATTAGGATGTATTTGGAAGATTTGGTGAAATCTTTCTTAACAAGATTTGATTCAAATCTTGTTACCAACCCTCGTTTCTCCGCAGAAGGGAATAGAAGGGGGGCTCGGGTTAAAGCCTGGTACTGTTCACTTCGTGAACCGTGCTTGACTTGTTTCTTTTCTTTTTCTTTTTTTAAAAACACTTTAAACACACACATACACACACACACACACACACACACACACACATACAAATATATATATATATATATATATATATATATATTTATATATATATATATATATATATATATATATATATATATATATATTAAAAAAATATATATTCTTCCTATACATTTCAAATTCTACTATTAGAACTAAAATACGATTAATTAATTTATAACCGAAATTTATATATATAAATAAATCTTTTTTTATTGTGGTACTATTTTTAAAGGGTAACTAAAACCATGAGATTATAATTTGATATTTTATAAAGTATAAAAATAATACTAAAATTCTAATATTCTCAAAATATTTATATATATTCTAATAATACTTGGTAGCAAATACCTTTCTAACAAATTCTTTTATTTGACTATGCATTTACTATATATGCATATTCAACAAATATGTATACATAATTTATTCAAAAAGAATAAAAAAATATACAAATATTGAGAGAGAGAAAATAAAATTAGGAATAAAACAACAACAAAAAAATATTTAACAAAATTTTTAGGGTTTTACGAGGCAACCCCGGCCATCACCCTCGCAGCACCTTCCCCAACTCCGGACACTGCTACGGCCACCGCATATCCATCTCCCCGCCAGCACTATTACTGTCGTCACTACTGTGCCAAAAACAACCTCCACACCACCAGCCCGACAACCATCTTCACCACCACCGCCATATTAACAAACCCAAAGTCTCCACCATCCTTCACCATCATGTCCCTGCCGTGGCCATCCCCGGTCGTGTCCACCCATAAACCAACATAACCACCACCAACAAAAAATTCGTCGTCACCACCGACGTCACCCGAGGGTGAAATCAACAAGTAAAGAATGGAAAACCCTCACCTCTCCGTCTTGCCGCGACAGCCACCGCCACGTCCCCGACTCGAGCTTGGTGCCGTACCAGACTTCCCCGTACGTGTTGCTCCACGACGAGCTCACTGCAGCCTCCGTGCTTCCTCCCTGCAGCAGCGTCGGCTGTACCCACGTGAGAGCCATGGGATCTCTCTTTCGCCAGCAGGCACCGACCATCGCCGCTCTCTCCACCGTCCGTCGCATAGATCTCCAGTGCGCCACCTCTTCGACAGGGCCCAATGCAAGTGCGTGCACCACCAGCACCGTACAACTGCGGCAGATCTTCGCTTTTCAGTGCATCTGTGCCGTCGAGCACAGAAGTACCGAGGTGAGTCCGCCCCCCTCTTCCCCCTTTTTACTGAACCGCTCCCTTCTCCTTCCTTTCCTTTCCGCTCGTCTCTCTCTCCCCTTTTCTTTTACTCACCAACCCATCCCCTCTTTAATGTCCTTCTCTATCTTCTTTAATGTTATTTATTAGTTACTGAGAGGACAAATGCTCTCCTAAGAGAACAGGAATAGTTGTTCTACTATTTACTTCTTGTTTTATTAAAGTTTATGAGTATCATAGTTATTGTTATTATTATTATTATTATTATTAATAAACCATATATATTACATTATATATATCCTAGTATATTTAGGTAATATAGACATAAGTTATATGTATATTATTTTCCTTTAGCTATAAACAGTTTTCTATATACATACCTCTAACTTGGTGAATAAAAATATTTTCAAATATTGTCTTGGTAACAAACACAAATTTTAGTCTTGATCGTATATGAAATTCCAAACTAAATCTCAAGGCCTAATAAATTTTACTATTTTTGTGGTATTTTAAGATCTAAACTATTATCCTAGTATTTTACCTGAAGTTAGTTTTGAAACAATTTTTCTAGTATATTTATCTACAAATATTTTTACTCAATAAAAATATAGTTTCCATTTAAAAATTATACTTTCACGATCTTAGAGTTTAGCCTTCAAAATGAATCTTGCGATTTTCAACTATACGGTTTCTAAGAAAATATTATTCGGTAATAAAATCTAGTTTTCAATAAATTCAAAAAAAATTAGCTTAAATACTTCTTTCACAAATTCTCACTGTCTGTCTATCATGGTCGTAACTGATAAAATTCCTATTCTTCCATGATTTCGGACCTGTACATATCGATCTCGTCTATTGGACCAAACAAGACTTGTCGGAACATATCACCACACCAGGCGACACCCCAGGCAAGATACCTTGCCATAATTTACTGTTTATAATTAGTCTGCATTTTGTTTTAGTTATTTCATATTTCTGTCTTTATTTCCAGTTTCTTCTAGTTATATCCTTATGACAGAATATGATTTACTTGCTTTGACCTTATGCTTTCTATTGTATCTTACAGTTGCATGTGGACCTAGAGTTAAGAGACTTCCACTAGTTTAGTACATTACATAAACTTTGACACTGATGTACCATGAGATGTGTGCGTTGAGAGTAGCATATAGCCTCCGAAGTTGCGTGTTGGCTGATCACTGATGCGTATGGTACATGCGTTAGGTCTAACTGTCAATAAATGCACGTTAGAAGACTTGACGGTTAGTAGTGTTACATGGTCGTGGATGCGACTTGGATAGGTGCATCGGGTGGGGAGAACATTTAATGTCTTATAGGATTCTATTACACATTCCCTTGTTACCTGGAAGCTCCGCTGGAGATACGGGTATGTATACCCCCTCAGGTTGGCCACTGACGTTTTTGAACGTTTTGCGCTTGGTCACCGGTGCCCAAGAGGGGACTATACCGGATCCCATTATTAGCCAGGGTTCATGCGACTAAAGGTTTGTTCTTAACTGCATGTACACCGTAGAAAGGTTAGGTGAGCATATTGTTGTCTTGTCACTTAATTTTATTTGTGTCTTATTGGCATATTTTATATTCAGTTTATATGGCATGTTGTTTATTGTATCTTGTTACGTCCTTCTGAGGACCTAGTGAACTCTCCAGGTGTGCTTTTGTGATTATTGCAGGTGCTCTAGCCAAGCTCATACTTTACTCTCTTCCTTCGAGATAATTGCAATTGGATCGTCTTTGCATCACTCGACAAAATTCCTTTATTACGTATTTCCCTTTTCTTAGTTGGTAGTGGATTTGTCACCGCCAATGACTTGTGTAAATGACAATTTATAAGTTTATTATAAATTCTATCTTCTTTATTTTTGGATGAGATTAATGTCGTGGTTTACTACATTTTAATATGATGGTTCCATATATTGGAGTATGCTTCGTATGTATGCAGCTGGCATGTCGACGTACTTAGTCCTAAGTATTTTGGGACTTGGATGTTACATGTTTTTATGGTAGCCCATGTAGGTTGAGTTTATCACTTTGGTTAGATTATTGTACCGATGTGAGCCTGCAGATAGGATTGGAGTCTAGGATCTCATCCACATACTTGACCTTCTCCCTTGCCTCCAAAATTTGAACTCTCGTTTGTCTTCCTCGATTTGCATCCTGCTTGAACTCTTACTACCGTAATTCTTATCTTTCTTTTCGTGCTTGATAAAGGTTAGGAAGATGACTCGTACTAGGTATACGCTTATATGTATAGGAACAAAATTGTAAAGCAAAATACTCTAGGGGGTGAATAGAGTAGGCAGTGGAATATTGCTAATTAAAACTTGTTAGCAGTTAGATCACAGAAATAATAATAATCACAAAGTAAATAACTGTAATGAAAAGAGTGATCAGAAGGCAAACACAAACACGGAGATTTATACTGGTTTTTCTCTTGTGAGGACGAGTCCAGTGTCGAAAGAACTATAGCTTCCAGTTGAATCCACTATTGAAAAATCTCGCAAGTTTTCATACGAAGTCCTTGCAACTTCACAGACACGAGCTTTGATACGAAGAACTCGACCAACTTCAGTTTTGAAGAGTCTTTCTTCAATCAAGCCTCTGATTACAATTTCTCTGAAATCTTCTAGACCGTACCGTACCGACAAATTGACTAGAGAATTGTAACTGGCTTGGGATTTAAAAATAGAAGCTTTTTAGAACTCTTTGGAAGAAACGTAAGCTTTAGAAGAGAAGAGATGAAAGTGAATGAGTGTGTTAAAATGATCAGAATTCCTATCTATTTATAGTTTTTCCAAAGACAGAACTCTGACAGAATTCGGACAGAACTCTTTGTTACAAACCGCAACTGAAGGGAGACCAAGTTCAAAATCCAACGTTCACATAATGTTCACCTTGGCCGAACTCTGTCCGAGTTCTGTCAGGGTTTGGTCATGTTTATTTTATGAAAATTATTTTTGGCTTTTTGAAAATCCTTCAGAAGCTTTTTGTAAAAGTAGATGTTTTTCAAAAACATAGGTCATTTTAAAAAGATAGGTCAGTTTTGAAAAACAATTTCGGATAGCCTATTTGCCAGTATGACTTGGTGTACAATGTATTCCTAGACTCAATAAAATGAAAATTATATTGCTTAAGGAAATACAGTCTTGAATGGCAAACAGAGCTTCGGTCTTGAACTGAGTAGATATCCAATCTTGATCAGTGTCCAAAATGTCTTTAGTAAACATCTGAATTGATTCGTATATCGAGACAGAGTTTAATCAATTATTAAAATTAGGTTTGACCATGACCATTGGGCCAACAATCTCTTCCATTTTGATAATTGACAAACCTTGACCTATATAACATCTTTGGTCGATATCAATTCAAAATAGTGCCGAATGTACTGAGAGTTATAAAAAAAATTATTCATAACCTGTATTCATGAAGATGTTAGATCTTATTTCTCCCCCGTTGTTACTTAGCAAAATAATTACAAAGAGAAAGCTCCCCCGCAATAAATGTATAAGTAACAATCAGTGAAGAAACACAAAAAATAGGAATAAATTCATTCAACACAGGCATGGTATAAACATCACAGACGAAAATAAGATAAACAGATTGTCACAGGCACTTTATATGGAAGCATATAAATCAAAGATAATGCTATAATAAGATATGAACTGAATAAAATACTAAACTGAATAATAAACTAAACTGAATAATAAAAAACATGTCCATCAAAAGTCATAAATCATATCCGAATAACTAATAAGAGTACTGATACTATCTTGGAATGTCGAAACATTTCCAAGTAAACAAAGGACAAAAATCATCAGTCTCAAAAGTATGACATCTCAAAAGTCATCCTCATCATCATCATCATCTGCTGCAGTGCCAGCATGTCCAGATGGACCAGCTCCAGATGTGGTTTGGAAGAGATGAAGAAGATGGGGGCCTCGGGTTCTGACTTAAAAACATATACCACCAGCCGAACTCTGGCCGAATTCGGACCGAACTCGGGCCGAATTCGTCTAGGTTCTCTTTTTTTAAAAAAAAAATTGTGGCCACATCTTTTTCATCAACTCATTTCAAATATTTAATTCAAAGTTTAGTATATTTAAATTTTAAATAATATAAATAATATTATTTTATAAATTAATATTCTTTACTCAGTATCTGTTTCAGATTAGCTGTAGGAGTACTGTCCCAACTAATGGAGGTTCACCGGGGAACTCTTAAATACCGCTTTACTTCGACCGTAGTCGTGGTGACAGACAGACTCTTTTTAGGCTTGTCTCGAAAACAATTATTGAGTATTAAATAAATTAATTAATAAAACAAAATTAATTAATATTATTGACGTCTAAAATTCCTAATTCTCGACGTAAATAATTGAAACGATCTTCCGCTAGAGATTTTGTGAGTATGTCAGCAAATTGATTCTGTGTGTCTATGTATACAAGGTCTATATCTCCATTTTGTTGATGATCTCTAAGAAAATGATGTCGAATCTCGATATACTTAGTACGAGAGTGACATACTGGATTCTTCGTCAAATTAATAGAACTAGTATTATCACAAAAAATGGGTATGTGTGTGAAATGCAATCCATAGTCTTCTAAAGTTTGCTTCATCCATAAAATTTGTGCACAACAACGTCCTGCGATGATATACTCAGCCTCGATTATTGATAATGCGACATAATTTTGCTTTTTGCTGAACCAAAAGACTAGAGCTTTTCCTAGGAAATAACATGTGCAGTTGGTACATTTTCTATCTACTTTGCATCCGATAAAATCAGCATCAGAATAACTGATTAAGTCAAATGACGTGGTTTTGGGATACCATAAGCCGACAGAAGAAGTGCCTTTAAGGTATCGGAAGATACGCTTAACTGCGCATAGATGTGATTCCCTAGGATTGGCTTAAAAATGTGCACACAAGCAAACACTAAACATAATGTCTGGTCGACTAGCAGTTAAATACAGTAAGCTACCGATCATACCTCGATAATTACATATGTCGACGGATTTGCCTTGTTCATCAATATCAAGCTTGGTTGAAGTCGCCATTGGAGTGCTAAGTGGTTTGACTGCTTCCAGGTCGAACTTCTTTAATATATCTTTTGTGTACTTTGATTGATTTATGAACGTCCCATTGTTGGTTTGTTTGATTTGCAGTCCGAGAAAGAATTTCAGCTCTCCCATCATGCTCATCTCAAACTCATTCTGCATACACTTTAAAAATTCTTGACAAAGAGATTCATCAGTAGATCCAAAAATAATATCATCTACATAAACTTGAATCTTCAAAGATTTTATAAACAATGTGGTGTCAACCTTTCCCTTTAAAAAATCGTTGTCAAGTAGAAAAGAGCTTAGACGATCGTACCAAGCACGAGGGGCTTGTTTTAAACCGTATAAGGCTTTGTTCAACTTGAAAACATAATCAGGATTTTTGAAATCACTAAAATCTGGAGGTTGAGCTACATAAAATTCTTCTTTTATAAAACTATTTAAAAATGCGCTTTTAACATCCATTTGAAATAACTTGAAATTATGAAAACATGTAAATGCACATAACATGTGAATGGATTCTAATCTCGCAACTGGGACATAAGTCTCATCGTAGTCAATACCTTCTTCTTGATTGTATCCTTGAGCTACGAGTCGAGCTTTATTACGAGTCACTAAACCATTCTAGTTTAGTTTGTTTCGGAATACCCAACGGGTGCCAATGACCGGATGATCAATGGGCTTGGGAACAAGTTCCCAAACTTGATTCCGTTCGAATTAGTTTAATTCCTCTTGCATAGCATCTAACCCAAAATTATCACTATATGCTTCTTCAATGTTTTTGGGTTCAAGCTGTGAAATAAAAGCAATACAAGAAGCTATATCTTTACTAGTGGAACGAGTACTTACACCCTTGGTAATCTCACCAATTACCAAGTCCTTTGGATGATCTGCCAAAAATCTCATCTCTTTTGGCGTATCCTCAGGATTGCTGGTTTCGGCTTGTTTGCTTGAAAGTTCTATATTTTTTTGTGAAGGTTTTACAGTTGCTGTACTTGGTGTAATCATGTCTTCATTGTCGTCATCGTCTAACTGTTGATTTAGTTCATCAAACTTGACATTAATTGATTCTTCGATGATCATTGTTCTCTTGTTGAGGACTCTGTATCCTTTGCTCTTTGCTGCATAATCTAAAAATATACCTTTATCGTCCTTTTCATCAAATTTACTCAGATTGTCTTTAGTATTAAGAATAAAGCATTTACAACCAAAAATCTTGAAATAAGAAACAGTGGGTGTTCTATCAAACCATAGTTCATAGGGAGTCTTCTTCGATATAGGTTGAATGAGAACCCTATTGAGAATATAGCACGCTGTGTTGACAGCTTTAGCCCAAAAGTATCTAGGTAGACTAAACTGGTTTAACATTACTCTAGCCATTTCAGATAGAGTCCTATTCTTACGTTCCATAACTCCATTTTGTTGTGGAGTCCTAGGGCAAGAAAATTCATACAAATAACCGTGTGTATCACAGAATTACTTGAACTCTGCATTCTCAAATTCGCTGCCATGATCACTACGAATGCAAGTAATCATGAAACATTTTTTATTCTGTACTTTCTTGCAAAAGGTGACAAATTCTGACAAAGCATCGTTCTTGCGTGCAAGAAAATATACCCATATGTATCTAGAAAAATCATCTACAATAACAAATGCATACAACTTACCACCTAAACTAGCAATTCTACTTAGTCCAAATAAGTCCATATACAATAATTATAGAGGTCTAGAAAGACGGATCGGGTAGCTTTGTTCTTTTCACATTCGCTACATACCGTATCCTTCTTGAAAGATATGTCCGGTAAGCCGCGTACCAACTTCTTTGTAGATAGTTTTGAAATTGTATCCATGTTTGCATGACCGAGTCTCATATGCCATAGTTGACTCTCAATGCTTTTGGCTATCAAACATCTACCTGCTTTGTTAGCATCTTCTAACAGATAGAAAACATATATGTTGTCTTCCCTGATACCTTCAAAGATAGTACTACCAGTTGAACGATCAACTATAGTACATTTGTCTTTGACGAAGTTAATGCCACAATCGTGATCAGCTAAATGGCTTATGCTGAGCAGATTATGTTCTAACTCGGTAACTAGACAGACATCTTTAGTCACAGGATAGGGAGCCTTACCAATGTCACCGATACCGATTATGTACCCTCTTAAATTATTACCGAAGGAGACATATCCTTCTTTATTCTTCTTCGACAGTATTACGAATAATGAAGCATCACCGGTCATGTGCCATGTGCAACCGCTGTCGAGGATCCATTAGCTCCTAGCATGTGAAGGGCGTTCCACCTACAAAGTAATTTGCAGATGAAACTCTTGGTACCCATTTCTTGTAGGGCCCTAACTGGTTAGTTTTTGGTATCCATGCATAAATATTTAAATCTACTAACTTTCTAATTCTACATGCAGATGATATATGACCAATGGGGCCACAATAATGACATTTTGCATGTTGAGTGTTAAAAGTTGTGTGAGGTGCATGATTGGTAGGTTTTGGTTTTCTAGTATAAAAAAATGTATGCCTATTAGTCTTCTTGGGCATAGGTTTGGTATGGTTTGGTCTGACAATGTTTGGTTTGGGTGTGTTCCGATGAATCGGTAATTGACATGTGTTAGAATAGGAAGCAGCAACTTCAGGCCATTTTCCTAAACTAATTTCCAACTTTTTGGAGGTGTCATATAATCTAGTGTAGTCAGATGTAAGTGTTTTTATTCTGACTTGTGCACACTGGAGACTCTTTATCTCCTTAGATAGGTCTTCCTTTAGCTGGATGATAGTTTGGTCTTTTTCTTCGAATAACTTGATAGTCTCGTATAACAACAGCTTAATAGATGAAAGCTCACCAGACTTAATAGAAGTGTCACTATTTCTAACATCAGCTAGTTGGTCGGTAAGTCTTTCTATCTCACCTTTGTACTCTTTGAGTACCTTCTTAGAGGTTTCATATTTACTACGCAGTTTTCTGTAGTCATTTAACAGGTCACTGAAAGCCTCTCCTAGTTGCTCAAAGGTGAAATCATCAGAAGGATCAAACAGAGGATTAGTGATTACCTGATCGCAAGCCATCAAGCATACATTTGCAGCGTCATCTGATTGTTCGTCTTCTGAATTGCTGGCTTCGCTTTCATGCCATATGCTTGTATTGGCGTACTTCCTTGATGTAGATCTCTTCAGGTAGCCTTTGTCATATTTGCTGCTTTTTCTTGTTGATGATGATTCTATTGGACAATCTTTTTTCATATGTCCTTTCTTCTTACATCCGTAGCAGATAGGATCTTCCTCGTTGTTGTTGCTGTTGCTATTTTATGTTCTTCTGTTGAATCTCATGAACTTCTTAAATTTTCTTACCAGAAGAGCTTGATCTTCAGAGTCAGAGTCGTTGTCGTCAGAATCATCTTCGACGGTTCTTCTATGTTGAACCTTGAGAGAGATCGACTTTTCTGACTTCTCCTTTGGTGTAGCATCTTCAAAGTCTTGAAGTTCTAACTCGTGAGTGAGTAGCTTACCCATGAGTGTTTCCAGAGACATTGTTGAGAGTTCGTTTCATTCAATGATTGCTGTAGCCTTTGGAATCCAGTTCTTTGTGAGAGCTCGTAGAAGTTTGTGAATCTTTTCATGGTTACTGTATTCCTTGTCTAATGAAGACAAAGGATTTATAATATCCAAGAATCTTGTAAACATCTGAGTGACTAATTTACTTGGCTTCATTTTGAACGCCTCGTACTATTGAGTAAGTCTGCTGATCTTGACTCCTTGACTTGTGTTGTTCCTTCGTGGGTTACTTCGAGAAGTTTCCACACTTCATTTGATGTTGTACAAGTTGACACCCTGTTGAATTCAGTTCTATCTAAAGCACAAAATAAAGCGTTAATAGCACGTGCGTCAAGACTGGCCTTTTTCTTTTCATCCTCTGTATATTTATCATGGTATTTTTCATCTAAAACTCCATCAACATTAATACGAGGAGGCTTTTTGTAGCCATCAATAACTATAGGCTATACGTCAAAATCAAGAGATTTTAAGAAGAAACTCATCCGTGTTTTCCAATAAGTGTAGTTTATGCCATCAAACAGTGGAGGTCTGTTTGTGGCTTGGCATTCACTTGTGAATTTTACAGTTGCCATATGTATTGCTGTGATCTATATAACAATTTAAAAATAACTGAATATAGCTACAGTTTTACCTTGCTTTACCTATATAACTCGCTCTGATACCAATTGTAGGAACGAAATCGTAAAGCAAAATACTCTAGAGGGGGGGTGAATAAAGTAGGCAGCGAAATATTGCTGATTAAAACTTGTTAGCAGTTAGATCACAGAAATAATAATAATCACAAAGTAAATAACTGTAATAAAAAGAGTGATCAGAAGGCAAACACAAACATAGAGATTTATACTGGTTTTTCTCTTGTGAGGACTAGTCCAGTCGGAAGAACTCTAGCTTCCTGTTGAATCCACTATTGGAAAATCCTGCAAGTTTTTATACGAAGTCCTTGCAACTTCTACAGACGCGAGCTTTGATACGAAGAACTCGGCCAACTTCAGTTTTGAAGAGTCTTTCTTCAATCAAGCCTCTGATTACAATTTCTCTAAAATCTTCTAGACCGCACCGTACCGACAAATTGACTAGATAATTGTAACTGGCTTGGGATTTGAAAATAAAAGCTTTTTAGAACACTTTGGAAGAAACGTAAGCTTTAGAAAAGTAGAGATGAAACTAAATGAGTGTGTTAAAATGATCAGAATTCCTCTCTATTTATAGTTTTTCCAAAGATAAAACTCTGACAGAATTCAGACAGAATTCGGACAGAACTCTTTGTAACAAACCACAACTGAAGAGAGACCAAGTTCAAAATCCAACGTTCACATAACGTTCACCTTGGCCGAACTCTGGCCGAACTCTAGCCGAGTTCTGTCAGGGTTTGGTCAGATTTATTTTGTGAAAATTGTTTTTGGCTTTTTGAAAATCCTTTAGAAGCTTTTTGTAAAAGTAGATATTTTTCAAAAACATAGGTCATTTTAAAAAGGTAGGTCAGTTTTGAAAAACGATTTCGGATAGCCTATTTGCCAGTACGACTTGGTGTACAATGTATTCCTAGACTCAATAAAATGAAAATTATATTGCTTAAGGAAATACAGTCTTGAGTGGCAAACAGAGCTTCGGTCTTGAACTGAGTAGATATCCAATCTTGATCAGTGTCCAAAACATATTTAGTAAACATCTGAATTGATTCGTATATCGAGGCAGAGTTTGATCAATTATTAAAATCAGGTTTGACGATAACCAATGGGCCAACAATATGTTGCTCAAATACGTTATTAGTAGAACTCTTATAAGTTGGGTAAAATGCCTCATGAGCTATCATCCTCTTTGTCCCTACGACCCCTTTAAAGAGAATGCTTAGAAGATTACCTAGAATATAAAGCTTAACGTTCCATACCCCATTAGTTCAACCAAGGCCTTAGATAAGAAAATAGTAGGAGAACAATGGAGATACGATCATCAGACGAGTCTCAGAGTTTGATGAACTTGAACTAATTACGTTTTCTTTCAATCATAAATCTTGCGTAGTTATATTTTTGATTATCTTTACTAACGCCGCTATTATAGCACATTTTTTGCAAGCTTATTATTTATCGAGCTTGTTCAAGACATGTGTTTATTGGGGCCACCCACTAACATATTGTCTACTTAGAATAAGTGTATTATGGTCAGATCAACCTTAGTGCACTTGGTTCGCTCTTCGTATGATTATCCTACGTGAATTGAGATATAGGTGTCTCTATGAACTCATCCGTAACTGCCTTAAACAACTCATTTTGAATTATTCAATCGCCCTTGGAACATTGTACTCGCACTCGATCCCTTCTTTCTTGAACTCCTTATTGTTTTTTCGCCTCCACTTATTTCGTAAAAACAAATGCTCGTATTTAAGGCAAGATAGACATAAAATATTCCCTTTAGTTCACCATACCACTCATGGCTATGAAAGCTACATATACATAGTTGTTTCCATCTATTCAAAATTGGAGAACCACCTTCCAAACTGATATATGTCTACCATATCACGTTATCAATTACATTGTGTAGTATTCTTTTATAATCAAGAGCCGAGGTACAATACCATGACTTCAAAATTCTTTCTAACCTCATTATTCCTAAAACCATGTTCTAGTTTGTAGAGTGAATAGATTGTAAGCCTTTTCCATTTTGGGATCCACTAAGCTTACGATTGAATAAAGTAAATTGGTTCTCACTAGAATAATAAATTAGTGACTCATGAACTCTCACTTTCTATTTAGATCTCTTGGTGTCCCGTACCGTGACTTTGATATCCAGAGCGTAATACTAGCTGTTACCTTTCTATAAATTTCACATTCAAGATCTATACGAGCTCACCTTCATGTAGGCATATCCGGTCCCACTCAAGCACGTCCCTTGTACTCTATATTTGTGATACGACTTTCAGGCCAAAAAGGACTAGCTATAACCCTAACCATAATATTGATGTACTTCTCCGACCCCAATTAGGGATCCAACCTTGACTGAAATCTTTTGACCCAATATATGATCGTGATCTATTAATTCCTTAAATGCTTAATTTTGTGCTTTATTTTTTATTGCTTAACCCTTATCCTTTTATTTTCGTGCCTTATCTTGATTCACTTAGACCCATAATATCTTTTACTCTTCATGCAATATTAGCGACCCTTACGTTTCTTCCTTCCAATTATATTGCTTCTTCCATATTTTACTATGATTCCTCTATAGATTTATGCATCCTTATTCCTTGTATGATTCCTTGTTCAAAGAATAGAAATTGAATCATGACACCATTCGGCTATACATGGCTAGATTAGAGAATTTATGGAAAAGATATGGTATAACTGATCATGATGGTTATCCGGTTACAAGGTCTATATCAAAGTGGTCATTAACTGAAACATGAGGACAACCCTACTAGATGAATGGAGGAATGTAATGTGAATCAAAGGTAAATAGACTCCACGGTATTAATCAAACTTTGAGTGCAAATTTTTTTTATTTTGATATACACTTCTAATATGAATTTGAGATGAGTTTCATTTCTACCATCGTAAATTAGAGATTATTGAATTCAAATTTTCGAGAGAGGAAATTTTTATTTATGATGATAGAAGATTTAGTTATGAAGATATACTTTTAGTTTTTGAGACTTATCGAACATTGAAGATGGACTGTTATTTTGGTAACTATGGATATACCTTATATTGATAAATAAGTACAAATTTGTAGTAAAAAGATTTTGACTTTTACATAGACTAAATCAATTAAAGGTTTGGAATTTTAATTTTCGAGATTATGGCTTGAGGAGATATATATATATGTGTGTTAGTATGTTAGGGATTATGGAATTCAAAGTTTCGGACTAGCTGAAATTTCTATGATGAGATATCGAAAGTAGAGTGCATTTTAAGATCAAATTTTATTTTTCAGGGGGACGTAAAACGAAAAGCGTTGTAAAGAACAATTTATGGAATATAAGTTTTATAGATAAAATAAATTATGATGATATCAAAGGTTGAAGAGGTCATTACCTATTTATGAGGTTGCCCTTTTATAAGGTTAATGGTAGGGTTGATCGAGCTTAGTCATTGATCGGTTGTCATACACATGATCGTATTCTAAACTAAAACCATCAAATTTTCCTTTCTAGTCATTCAAATGACATATTGCCATTAAAATGTCGCTCGCCTTCTCGTCGAATATTTTGTTTGCGTTCTCGTCCAAAGAAGATCTCGTACTTCTATTCGAAAAAACTCTTCTGCCCTTCCTACCCTAATTATTCCTAAATTTTGAAGACAAAATTCTTATAAGTTGGGTAGGATGTAACCCCCCTAAATTTTTACTATAAATTTTAAATTTATTTATTTTGCTATTTTTTTGTTTTACTTTTTATTGTCCTTGCTCGTCGAGTGCGAATATGTGTGAGATACATATTTTCAGAAAATGTTTTGTTTATAGATTGTCTTTTACGAGAAGTATAGTTTCAAAATAATATAGGATAAATATTTGTTTCCTAAGTTGTCAAAAGTATCGCATGGAGATTTTTTTTTCAAAATATTATATAGTTGTAAATTTAAAAAAATGATGATTTCTAAATATTTGCATGCGAGATTCATGAATTTAATTCTTGAATATATTTTACTTTCTAATTTTTGAAATTATTATATTAATTTTAAAAGTTATAAAACGATATTTCTAAATTAGATTATTGTTATTTAAATCAAAATTTGATTTTTGGATAATTTTAAATAGTTTTGAAATAAAAATAAGATTACATAAGTTTATAATTGCATAGATTTTATTGAATTAAAATTTTAAATTATTTAAGTTAAAGAGAGGAATTATCCATATACGATTTGGAATGGATTGCATTGGGTTTTAGATCGACTCAAATTTAATTATAAATTATCCATGAAAAATTAAGCAATTCTAGCCCTTATCCTAATAGGAGTCCTCAACCCTATATAAATGGGAGCTATGTCATTGTTTTCCACAAAATTCCATAATCAATTCCTCCATCAAAATATTGTGCATCGTATCTATGATTCCTTCCCATACACTAATTTTTTTTATAAATACATATTTCATGTGTCCGACAATCTCGGACATCACTATCCTCCGTACCCCGACTTCTCTGCAACCAACACCATAACCACCAGCACCTCCCGCCTCCGACTCGTCCCAAAAACCTCGGCCATCACCCTCGCAGCACCTTTCCCAACTCCGGATACTGCTACGGCCACCGTACATCCATCTTCCGCTATCACCATTACTGCCGTCACTATCGTGCCTAAAACAACATCCACACCACTAGCCCGACAACCACCTTCACCACCACCACCACATTAACAAACCCAAACTCGCCACCATCCTTTACTGTCACGTCACCACCACGACCATCCCCGGCCGCGTCCACCTATAAACCAACATAACCACCACCAACAAAAAATTCTTCGTCACCACTGACATCACCCCATGGAGAAATCAACAAGTAATGAATAGAAAACCCTCGCCTCCCCGTCGATCAGCGGCACCTACCACCATATCCCCGACGTAAGCTTGGCGTCGTACCAGACTTCCCCGTGCGTGCCCTGCCACGGCGAGCTCACTGCGGCCTCCGCGCTTCCTTTCCGCAGCAGCGTTGGCTGTGCCCATGTGATAGCCACAGGATCTCTCTTCCGCCAGCAGGCACCGACCATCGCCGCTCTCTCCACCGTTCGACTCAACGATCTCCAGCGTGCCACCTTTTCGGCAGGGCCCAACGCAGTTGCGTGCACCACCTGTGCCGCACAACTACGACGGATCTTCGTTGCTTAGCGCATCCGCACCGCCGAGCATAGAAGTTTCGAGGTGAGTCCGCCTCCCTCTTCCTTCTTTTTACTGAACCGCTCCCTTCTCCTTCCTTTTCTCTCCGCTCGTCTCTCTCTCCCCTTTTCTTTACCTACCAACCCATCCCCTCTTTAATGTCCTTCTCTCTCTCTCTCTTTTATTGTTATTTATTAGTTTACTTAGAGGACATATGTTCTCCTAAGAGAACAGGAATAGTTGTTCTATTATTTACTTTTTGTTTTATTAAAGGTTATGAGTATTATAGTTATTCTTATTATCATTATTAATATTAACAAACCATATATATTACTGTATATATATCCTAGTATATCTAGGTAATATATACATAAGATATATGTATATTATTATCCTGTAGCTATAAACAGTATTGCTATATACATACCTATAACTTGGTGAATACAAATATTTTCAAATATTGTCTTGGTAACAAACACAAATTTTAGTCTCGGTCATATATGACATTCCAAACTAAATTTCAAAGCCTAATAAATTATACTATCTTAGTGGTATTTTAAGATCCAAACTATTATCATAGTATTTTACCTAAATTTAGTTTTGAAATGATTTTAAGTATATTTATCTACAAATATTTCAACTAAATAAAAATATAGTTTCCATTTAAAAATCATACATTCACGAGCTTAGAGTTTAGCCTTCAAAACGAATGTTGCAATTTTTAACTATTTGGTTTCTAAAAAAATATTTTTTTGGTAATAAAATCTAGTTTTCAATAAATTCAAAAAAATAGCTTAAATACTATTTTTGCAAATTCTCACTATCTGTCTATCCTGGTCGTAACTGATCATATTCCTATCCTCCCATGATTTCGAACCCGTACGCATCGATCTCGGCTATTGGACCAAACAGGACTTATCGAAACATATCACCACACCAGGCGGCACACCAGGTAAGATACCTTGCCATAATTTTCTGTTTATAATTAGTCTACATTTTATTTAGTTATTTCATATTATTGTCTTTATTTCCAATTTTTTCTAGTTATATCCTTGTGACAGAACATGATTTACTTGCTTTCACCTTATTCTTTCCATCATATCTTATAGTTGCATGTGGACCTAGAGTTAAGAGACTTCCGCTAGTTTAGTGCATTACATAAACTTTGATACTGATGTACAACAAGATGTGTCAGTTGAGAGTAGCATATAGCCTCCAGACTTGCGAATTGGCTGATCACTGATGAGTATGGGTTGTGCGTTAGGTCTGACTATAAATAGATGCATGTTAGAAGACTTGATGGTTAGTAGTGTTACATGGTCGTGGATACGATTTGGATAGGTGCATCGGGTGGGGAGAATATTTCTTTGTCGTATGGGCTTCTATTACATATTCTCTTATAACCCGAGAGCTCCGCTGGCGATACGGGTATGCTTACCCCATCAAGTCGACCACTGACATTTTTGAACGTTATACGCTTGGTCACTATTGCCCAAGTGGGGACTATACCGGATCCTATTATTAGCCAGGGCTCATGCGACTAAAGATTTGCTCTTAACTGCATGTACACCGTAGAACGGTTAGGTGACCATATTGATATCTTATCACTTACTTTTATTTGTGACTAATTGGCATATTTTATATTCAGTTTATATGGCATGTTGTTTATTGTATCTTGTTACGTCCCTCTGAGGACATGGTGAACTCTCTAGGTGTGCTTTCATGATTTTCACAGGTGCTCTAGCCAAGGTCATACTTTACTCTTTTTCTTTGAGATGATTGCACTTGTATCGTCTTCGCATTGCTCGACAAAATTCCTTTATTATGTATTTTCCTCCTTTTAGTTGGTAGTGGATTTGTCTCCGCACAACGACTTATGTAAATGACAATTTATAACTTTCTTATAAATTCTATCTTCTTTATTTGTGGATGATATTAGTGTCATGGTTTACTACATTTTGCAGCTTATGTATACATACGATGGTTCCATATATTGGAGTATGTTTCGTATATATGCAGTTGGCATGTCGACGTACTTAGTCCTAAGTATTTTGGGACTGGGGTGTTACACTGCGGTTACAAGGAGGGGGATGTGCTTTTGTGTAACTACCATAGGGCAAAGTGGTCTCATGACGGTGTTCCTGCCTATAGGCGGGCATTGAACCACTTGGACAGTTATAGTTTTAGCAGTGTTTTGCCTTCTATGGTGGCTATGAAGCTGGTGACGAGCTGGTTGACCGGGCCGGCGGAAGGTACGAGTTAACTGTCAGTGCCTTTCGTTGGTTGTTATCCAATCGTCCTTCGCACCTGGTGTTCCGGAGCCACAATAAGGCATATCTGGAGCCCTATCTGTCGAGTCACTTCATGCGATAGTTCGGTTATAGCCAAGCAATGATGGGCTATCCCAGTCCGTATCTTGGCTATGAAGGAAGTTTGTTGGACGGCGTACGTGCTTAGAGTTATTATAATGCCAAATCTATTGGGGCAGCATTTACATTCCCAAACATGCATGGGGAGCCCCATGTCTTGTATTTCGCTGTAAAGTTCCACAATTTGGTTAATAACTTCTCTTCAGGTTATGACCGAGAACAGAGCTTTATTGTGGGTACGAAGTGTGAGAGGCCTCAGTGGCAATCGCAGGAGTCTGAAGCTGAAGGATATGGGACTTCGGATGACTCTAGTGCCTCTCGGGAGCGAAGGGAACAGTAGCGCCCTTGAGTTCCCTATTGAAACATCGAGCTCGTTCGACGGCAAACCCTCCTTTTGGCAAGAAGGTAAAAAGAGTGGCATCCAAGGGTCATGCTTCGTTATGGCCTAGCATACCGCCTGTTGTGTCAACCTCAAGAGAGTTCCCTTTTTTATTCGAATTTTTGCTTGCAGCTTTTATTTATCCTTGTTTTGCTGGTGCAGGCGAGGGAGACGTTGTTGCGATCAGAGGAGTACCATATCCCTGGGGGGGCCCAACCACTAAGGAAGAAGGGGTTCCCTTCCCCCCCTATTTTGACAATGAGGTAGTGGCTTCCAGGGGTGGCTCCATGGCAATACTTGGAGTTGGCCTTGTGTTTCGTAAAAGTACCGCTCGGGAACCCGGGCTTGAGACGGGCCGTACGACTAAGGATGCTGGAGGCACTTCTACTGGTTTCTGGGAGCCTCCTTCTTATGGAGGCATCGAGGGACCAGTATTGGAAGATTTAGCCCTAGCGTATATTGCACCTCAACCCCGAGTGGCAGTTGATGACAATGTCATAGATCCGGTGGTGGGCATCGCCGACGAGCAGACTAGTCGAAGCGACGTGGTCACTAATGAGCCGCCCCCAGGCTCCAGCTAGGGCGGTCACTATCTACGGTGTTATTGATGAGCCTATCGATCTAAAGGTCCAATGGGGGAGGATGAATTGGTCGAGGAGGCTGCTAACGAATCCGTTGAAGAACCCTTCAATGTAGTCTCTCTAGGACCGTCTAAAGAGATTATGGTCGAGCCACCCGTTCTGGGTTCGTTCGAGGAGACTATGGACGAACTGGTTACTGATGTACCAGTTGAGAAGGCTGTTGAGGAGTCGGTTACCTTGACCATTGAGACGTCGACTGCTGTGATTGCTCTGGCCCCAATTAGCATAGTTTTGGCTGAAGGACCAGTAGGGAAGCTTACTGATGTCTCAGTCACACGTCAGACAGTGTTGGCTCCTACTGTCTCTGTACCGCCAATGACCTCTGGTACGATGACGGTGCCTACTGCTTCAGTTGTGATCTCTAGGCATACGATGGCTGCTGCTGCTGCCCAGGGGCCTTCCATTATGTCCAAGATCTGTTGGCTAAATTAGAAGCCGCTACCTTAGAACTCCAGAATATGGAGCGTGGTCTTCCGACACTAGCCACTGTAAAGTTAGAGAAGATGGTCTCTGAGGCATCTCAGTATAAGCAAAAACGTCAGGCACTAACTGATCGGCTTGTCGAGATTAAGTTCGAGATTGAAGAAGTGACTGATGCAGAAGAGGCTCGAATTTGTCACCATATAGCTGTAGAAGATCATTGCAAGGTCCTTCGGTAGCAGATCTATAAGTTAGAAGAGACCCTAACCCTTGCTGAGAGTGAACTGGTCAAGTCTGAGGACCAGAAGGAGATCCGTCGCCAATGTTTCGAGACCCTGGCTCGAAAAAAGGAAAGCATTGGCATTCTTCGGGCCGAGCTGGCCCTTGTATGCCAAAGCCTCTCTTTTGTTAAAGATGAAGCCGCTCACCGTCAGGAAGTCGAGCGTTGAGCTCGAGCATTGCTTGACCCCCAGGTTGCTCTTCTGAATAGTCAGCTGGAATAATTAAAATACCGGTCTTCTCAGCTTTGATTTTCTTTCTGTCTCCTTGTCTCTCAGTTTATAAGAGAGAAATTTTTGTAATCAAACCTTTTCGCTTTGTAAAAGAAAACATTGGTTTGTTCCTCTGCTTGTCTTTTTACTTGTAAAATTTTCCTCTCACAAGAACGAGGACTCCCTCAGAGGTAACATGTCTTGAGGGGATGGAGATAACTTCGTTGGGAATAGGGTGTATACTCAGAGGTTATATGGACATGCCAAACACAGAATTCTTTGGTGGTAGACTTTTTCTTACTCTGAGGTAATATGGACGTGGCAAGGATAGACTCTACGGGCGTATAGAACAACTCAGAGGTAATATGCACGTGGAAGGTTCTATAGATGAATATGACAATTATGGTGGGTTGTCATGGAAGAGACGTCTACTCAGAGGTAATATGGACATGGTAGACGCATCTTCACTAGGGTATAGAATGACAATTCAGAGGTATTATGGACGTGAAATATTTTCTAGAGAGTTATGACAACACGAAGTCATCATCGAAGAGACGACTACTCAGAGGTGATATGGACGTGGGAGACGTGAACGTCACTAGGGTGTAGGAAGACAACTCAGAGGTGATATGGACGTAAATTATTTTTCTACTGGGATGAAGTATTAAAGGGGTAAATTGTCATGACCCGTACCTAGTATAGGGGCACGAAAAGTGGGTATGTCCAGCCTATGCCGCAGTGTCGGCAGTAGAACGTAGTCCTAGTCACATACAAATTACACAGGTCACAATGTATCCACAATTGTAATAATGAAGTTTATAATACATTCTATATGATTCTAGGTCATTCTAGGCCAAAGTCATCTCTTGGTCAACTTTGGTCAATGATCTTATCAAACTAGGTCAACTATAGTCAAACTTGTCTAGGTTTAGCCAAACACAAGTCTATGAGTCCACTAGGCCTATCTAGCCAATTTCTAAGGTTAACTAGCCTAAACAAGTCTCTATGAATAGATAATCACAATAAATACTAGCTAGCTAGTATATAGGCAAGGCCTATATAGGAAGCCTACCTATACTAGTATAAACACTAAGCCTATATGAAACAACCCACATTCAAATACTAACTAGCATACAAACATAACATATTTTCATATGTTCATTCACATCAATCATATATATATACATACACATACACACACACACACACACACACACACACACACACACACATAAATAAATAAATATATATATATATAGAGAGAGAGAGAGGGAAGAAAAGGGAATGCAAGTATATGAATGTGTGTGTGTACTGTGAGTGAGGGGTGCTGCTGTGGCAAGGGGCTGACCCCAAACTGAGAATGAGACTCAGGAAAGGGGAAAGGACCTGAGATTACATGACAGTTCAAGTAATAAAAATTGGGAATCATGAGTTCACAGTTCACAAGTGAGTTAAATGCAATTCAATCTCAAAACCAAAACCAAAAGTAAATATCTGAGAATATATATCAGTTCCAACAGGATTTCAAATCTTAGGAACACAAATGATACAAAATCCCAACTCATCAAAACATCCAAACCTGAGATACACTATGCTCATGAAAAATATCAATTCGAAAGCTAATTAATGCAACCAAAACTCAAAATAAATTGGTGATACAAGTGTCCAGTGTTAGGGACAAACCCTACATGTCCAAGTGAGTCCCTACGTGTCCCTGGACTGGAAAATACTCAAAAGACAGTATCGGGTGGCCATGTCGGCCTCGATTGGGCTCGACATGTGACACGAGGAAGCTCGTGCTCGTACACATGGCTAGGGGGGTCTAGGGCTAGGTTCTAGGGTGCCTTTACAGACCCCAAGATGTGTCGTGTCCAAATGGTAAAGCCATATCAGAGCCACTAATCGACTGTGCACGGTGTGTATAAAATATGTGTCCTTAATTGCATGTCCGATACGACACCAATCGCCCTAAGAGTTTGGGGACACGATGTCAGTCGTGTCCCCGACCTCTGTGCCAAGTGGCACGTGTCTACGTGTCCAGAATGGGGAGAAAACTGTGTCGGGTAACAGGATAGTCGTGCGAGGGCTCGTGCTGTGTCCCGTTTCCACGTTTGGATACGAAAACGAATTAAAAATCAACTCAGTGCCCATAAATATCAAATCACATATGAAGGGCTACAGGAATGTGAAATTAGTTTTGAAAAACATAGTAAAACAATTCTTTGAGGCATTTCATCAAACATTTATACTAGCACTCCGATACACATGCAGCACGCATACCAAATGGACTCTAAATCCTATCAAACTTGGTCCAAAGGTCCATGGTGCCTAGGTGCATACATTCATGAAGAGAAAACAGAAATTTGAATGAGTTTATGGCCATTACCTATTGAGAGTTAGATCTCAATAAAAAAGCTTAGGAATGAGGTGCTTATCCAATTGCTATGGTGCAAAGAGCTCCCAAATCCTTGCTAGCTAGCCTCCAATGGTCTCCTCTATATCAAGGGAGTGCAATGCAAAAGACTAGGCTCAATTTGGAGGAGATTTGAGGAAATAGGAATGATTTAGGGAAGAAAACAAACTAGGATTAGGTTTCGATACAAACGAGGCAGGGGCTAATGATGACTTATATAGGGGGGATTGAGCCTCTCTAGCTGCTACGGCCGGCCACTGGTGTTGGGATAGGGTTTAGCCAAGTCACAAAGGCCCAACTCCTCTTCCTATGTTGTAAAAACAAGCCCTCAAGCTAAAGGCCCAAGCTAACACCTTAAATCAAATCTCCAAATGGTCTTTAAGTCATTCCTAGCTAGATTAGGATCTAGTTACTAATCTAAACATGCTAGCTAGGTCTCTATGTCATGGTTAATCTCTAGGCTAAGTTGTGCTAAGGCTACACTAGCAAAATGCTAAAATCACATTACACCAATTAAAATAAAATTAAAATAATCAAAAATTCGTATTTACTAAAATACTCTCATTCTAGAAAGTGGTTGTGACAAATCTACCCTCCTTAAAAGAATTTTATCCTTGAAATTAAAGGCAAAACTAAACTGACGAGAAGGATAGAAAATTATACCTCAAGATCCAAAAAGATATGGGTATCGCTCGCGCATCTCATCCTCCCTCTCCCTGGTAGACACTCCTGGAGAATGATGCCTCCATGCGATACGAACCAAGAATATCGTCTAATTCCTCAGTACCTTCTCTTGTCGATCCAGAATCTCCATAGGTTGTTCTAGATAACAAAGAGTAGGTCCCACCTCGATCTCGGAATAATCGAGTACATGGCTAGGGCCGCCACGTACCGTCTCAACTGTGACACGTAAAATACGTTATGGACTCCTTCTAATGCAGGTGGCAAGTCTAGCCCGTATGACACGTCACTGACTCTCCAGCTGATAAAGAAAGGTTCGATGAAGCGCGGGTTAAGCTTTCCACCTCCACCAAAGCGTATAGTACCACGTGTCGAAGATATCCTTAAAAAAACCAGATCTCCAACCTATAACAAACAAGGTCTCAAATTATTAAACATGATCAAACAAAATCACAAAATCAAACCAATCCTAATTCTAATCCTATGTCTATACTGTAACTCAAACTCCAAAGGTCTGTAGTGGCTATCAGCGCAATGCCGATGTCTGTCCCGCGCCATGCGAAGTCGATCTCTGATGAGCTTCACCTTCTCGACTGCGTCCACAACCATCTCAGGTCCCAATAATGGTCGCTCTCCAATGTCATCCCAAGACAAGGGAGTACGACATCTACGCCCGTATAATGCCTCGAATGGTAACATCTCAATGCTGGCCTAAAAACTGTTGTGGTATGTAAACTCCACCAAGTGCAAATGATCCTCCTGGGAACCTCCAAGTCCAGGACACAAGTCTGCAGCATGTCCTCGAGTGTCTGAATAGTCCTCTCTGATTGTCCTTCCATCTGAGGGTGGTATGCAGTACTAAACTTGAGCTGAGTGCCAAACTAATATGCAGACTCTGCCAGAAATGGAAAGTAAAGCGACTATCCCGATCCGAGATAATGCTCACCAAAACTCTATAAAGTCGGACAATCTGACACACGTACATCTCTGCTAGCTTCTCCGTAGACAAACCTAATTTGAATAGCAAGAAGTGGGCTGATTTGGTCAACCAGTCGACGATGACCCAAATCGCGTCTTTCTCTCCTAGTGTATACGACAATCCTGAAACAAAGTCCAACTTAATGTGCTTCTACTTCCACTCCGGACTGGGTAATGGCTGTAACTGACCTCCTGGCTTCTGTCTCTCTGTCTTTACCTGCTGGCAGATGAAACATCTGGCTACGAAGCGTGCTACCTCCCGCTTTATCCCATACAACCAGATATGCTCCCTCAAATATCTATACATCTTGTTGGTACCTAGATGCTTAGAGTAATAAGAACGGTGGCCTCCTGCATAACGTACTTTCAAAAGTCTCCACTGGACACATACAGTCTGGAGCCGTGCCTCAATATGCCATCCTCTGCAATGACAAACACATCAACCAGCCATGTTCAAACCTACTCTCGGATACATCGCAGAGCAACATCGTCAAACTGAGTCAACTTGATCCTCTCTATCAAGTCCGACTGAATCTGTACACCCCACATCTGCATCTCAACCCCGATACTATTACCTCGATCTCCAGGCTCTCCAGATCTGCTAACAAGTGACGATCTACCGTCAAACACATGGCTATCGAATTTCTGCTCAAAGCGTCGACAATTATGTTGGCCTTTTCTGGATGATACTACAATAAAATATCGAAGTCTTTCATCAACTCCAACCATCTCCGTTGCATCATATTGAGCTCTTTCTGTGTAAACACATATTTCAAGCTCTTGTGGTCTGTAAAGATCTCCACTCACTCTCCGTATAAATAGTATTTCCACAACTTCAGAGCAAAAGTAACTGCTGCTAACTCCAAGTCGTGGGTAGGATAGTTCTTCTTATGCTGATGTAACTTCCTGGAAGCATAGATAATTACCTTCCTATGCTGCTGTAAGACACAACCCAAACCCTTTCCTGAGGCGTCACTGTAGATAGTGAACCCGCCGGATCCTGATGGCAATGTCAGAATCAGAGGTATCGTCAACCTCTTCTTCAACTCACCAAAAGCGACATAAAACACCTCTGACCAGATAAACTATACGTCCATCTGGGTCAGCCTAGTCAACAGCTCTGCAACCTGGGAAAAATCTTGAACGAATCTCCTGTAGTAGCCTGCCAATCCCAGGAAGCTCCTGATCTTAGCAACTGAACTCAGTACTGTCCACGCCTCAACTGCCGTGATCTTCCTTGGGTAAATTGAGATCCCTTCCCCAATCACCACATGACCCAAGAAATCAAACCAATCCAGAAAGAACTCACACTTCAAGATCTTGCTATAAAGCTCCCCCTTCATGAGAGTCTCCAGAACCACTCCCAAGTGCTCCTCTGCTCCTTTGCGGTCTTCGAGTACACCAAGATATCGTCGATGACACGAACTTGTCCAAGTATTGGTGGAACACCTTGTTCATCAGGGTTATGAACACCGTCGGGCGTTAGTCAACCCAAATGGCATCACCATAAACTCAAACTGGCCATACCGCATCATGAATGTTGTCTTTGGGATATCTTTCCTTTTTACCTTCATATGATGGTAGCTGACCTCGGATCAATTTTAGAAAATACCTTCGCTCCACTCAACTGATTGAAGAGATCATAGATCCTCGGCAGGGGATACTTGTTCTTGATCGTGAGGTTGTTGAGTGCCCTGTAGTCGATACATATTCGTACCGACCCATTCTTCTTCGGCACAAAAAGCACTTGTGCACCCTATGGTGACGAACTCGATCGGATGAAGCCCGTGTCCTACAACTCATCTACCTGTTTCTTCAACTCTACCAACTCGCTATTGTTTACCCTATAGACGTGCTAAGATATCGGTTCTGCACCGGACACTAAGTCTATAGAGAACTGAACGTCCTTGTCCGGTGATAGTCCTGGCAAGTCCTCCGAAAAGACATCTATGAACTCTGCTATCAATGGATGTGGCGCCATCTGCTTCTATACTAAAACTCTGCAGAAGACTCCGCTGCTCTGTTCTGGCTCCCATCTGGCAAAATCGAACTATGGTTCTCCTGGCACTCTGAAAAGAACTCTGCCTCCACGACAATCTATGCCGGCGTGATGTCGGCTCAACCAATCCATACCGAATACAATGTCGTAGTTTAGTAGAGGCATACGAGCAAACTCACATCCAGCTCTTGGCCTCCCAAAATAACTCTCCGTTCCTTGTAAATGTCACTAACTAGGATAATGTCACCCCCAGTCATGATCTTGTAAGTCCTAGGTAATGATTCAGAAACAAGATGGTGTCTAATAGCAAAAGATACAGACACAGAGCTATGGGAAGCGCCAGAATAGAAAAATACAAAAGCTGGAATAGAGTCGAGAAGAATAGAACCTGCAATCAGATCTCCAATGGCCTCTGCATCTTCAACTGCCATGGCAAAAGCTCGTCCATACTGGCCTCCCCTGGCCTACTGTTGGTGCTGGATGAACCTCTGCTACTGTGTCTCCAACGATGGTCCCTTCTGCTGTCCTGTCGGAGCATTGGCTCCCGCTCCCTGAACTGTACGTCCCAAAAATATGGGACACTCCCTCAGCTGATTCTTCGCTGAACCGCAGAATAGGCACTTGTCTAGCCTCTTTCTGAAATCGTTCAACCCATACCCCAGCTTCTTACAGAAGGTGCAACTGGTGGCCTGCTGATGCCAGGGTGCCTGCTGCTGCCTCGGCTGCTGTTGTACCTGCTGAAAAGGTGTACGGCCCTGTCCCTGAAACTGCTGCTGGAACGGCCTCTGCTAGAAATGCTGTTGCTGTTGAAAATGGGGCCTCTTAGCCTGTCCTCCACTGCTACTGGCTCCATGCGCATCCCGACCTCTCTTCAGCTTCAGCTTAAGGTCGTCCTCCGTTGCCATGGCTCCCGACAAAATTTTCTCGAAGGTAGCGCCTCTATCGCTCTTGGTTAAGGACTTGACTTCCTTAACCAAGCCCTTCTTGAACCTCCTAGCCTTCGCCGTCTCGCTAAGGCTATCAACGAATCTACCCAGGCAGTATAACTCACTGGCAAACTTCTCCACGGTAGAACCAAACTCTCAAAATGCATCTCCAAGGCGCCGAGTGATGTATCCGGGAAGAACTTCTTCTTGAAGAGCTTATTGAAAACTCCCCATGTATGCCCCTTCGTGCCTACTCTAGGTCTATCTGGTACCATATGTGGGTAAGGTCCTACATCTGGCTGCCCGTCGCCTCTATCTGAATACCGGTCGGTATCTGTGCCAGTCGAAAGATCTCCTCTATATGTTCGATCCTGTCGTCGGCATATAGAATCCCCTTGGAACCTCGGAAGTCTCGTAGCTACATCTTCTGGAAGTCTTGGATTCCCTGGGTCCTCGGCTGATACTGCTATACCTGCCCTCCCTGCGGCTTGACGGTAACCCTCTCCACTGTCGTCATAGCCAATTGGTGGGCATTGTCTATGCCCTGCCTAAAATCAGTTGACTGGCACTGCTGGGCCTCCATCATCTGCTAGAAGAAGGCAAGAAGCTGAATGGCATCGATCGATCTCGAAAGTGGCTGCTGTTGGCACACATATGGGATAACTGGGGTCAGCCTCCGAACAAGTGGAGGTGCACCCCCGAATGTGGCAGATGCTCCAACATGAGATAGAATAAGGAAAGCCGCGGCCCCAAGGCCCTACTAAATTGGAAGAGAAGTAGCAGACCTCTCGGTGGTATCCCTTAGGCCGGAATAATAAGATCATGTCTGCACCATCCTAGAGACAGATCAAACAAGGAAATCAATACTGAGAAAGAAGCGATTTAATCAAAGGAAGACAGTTTATTTCAAAGGAAAGCAATTAACAACAAGAATTTAGATGCCAGGAATTAGATAAGAGTTTTTCCTAAATGTGATTGAGTACCTAAAACTATATCCTATATCCTACTGTAGGCTGTAGTGATACTCTAGTTCGAGTGCTACTACGAAATCACACTAGTTGCGACTCTCGATCTGTATGGGCCACCACTAAAAATGTGTTACGATCCACACCCAGTATAGGGGCACGAAAAGTGGGTACGTCCAGCTTACATCATAGTGTCGGTGGTAGAATGCTGTCCTAAGTCACATACATGTAACACAGTATAAATGTACTTGTACAATATATACTCTCCAATCGGAGAACAATACAGAAGGTACAACTTAATCACAATTCTAAGGTAGAAATAGCACGAATAGATAGATATGAAATCTCAAAGAGAACATACAAACAGAAGGGAATAAGTCTAAGTACCTAAACGACACAATATCTCAACATCCAAAAATAAATACAACTCAGATGTCAAATACAAATAGCATACTGAAATAAGATAAATCTTAGCTATCTAGTCTGACTATAGAGATGATCTCCTCAGCTAGAGCTGGATCCTCTAGTTGGTCCAACTCACAGGTGTCATCTAGGCCTGCTCCATAATAAGTAGGGCAGAACTCCTCGATGTCATCTGTAATATTTTCAACAGGTCCAGTCAGGACAGAAATGAGCATGTATCTCTCAAATAGTTCATATTATGACAGAAAATATAAAACAAGCAATAGAGTAAGATACATGAAATACTGTATAACAAGTACATAAAATTAAGAGGGATATCTGAAAACAGGAGACAGTTTATATGGAAAGTAAGACTATAAGTGAATATATATATATATATATATATATATATATATATATATATATATATAAGTGATTTAGAGGACAAGATGGTTATGTAATCGGGATAGGTTGCACATGATTATTCTAAGGTAAATCCATTATACGTGAAGATATAACAGGCATGTACATGATTACACTACTTGGATTTAACTACATAACCACTTCTACTCCCCCTACCCCAATCAATACACAAGGATCCATTCAAGTTACGTTATTATACATGATTACGCTACTTTATAGAAGACGCTCACGTGAACATGAGTGGACATAAAGGCACATGAGAACATGTGTATACATGAATAGATACGAGTCCAAGGAGTTCGTGATACACATGGTAGAGTACATGAACATGAAATACCCGATGCACCCGCTTGGGGATAACATCTCATAAAAAGATCCATATAGTACTAATCCATAATAACATCGTGACAGCATCAAGTAAAGTAATCTAGAGCAAGAATATAAGTCCCAGCAAGTATAAAACGATCAGAGAATGTACTCGTCTGATATCTTGAATGTCTGATGAGAATAGATGTCCAAATCGGAGTAACTGAGTCCTATTTAGAACAACACAGGTCACAATGTATCCATAATGGTAATAATAAAGTTTACAATGCATTCTATCTGATTCTAGGTTATTCTAAGCCAAAGTCAACTCTTGGTCAACTCTGGTCAACAATCTAGTCAAACTAGGTCAACTATAGTCAAACTAGTCTAGGTTTAGCCAAACACAAGTCTATGAGTCCACTAGGCCTATCTAGCCAATTTCTAAGGTTAACTAGCCTAAACAAGTCTCAATGAATAGATAACCACAAAAAATACTAGCTAGCTAGTATATAGGCAAGGCCTATATAGGAAGCCTACCTATACTAGTATATACATTAAGCCTATATGAAACAAGCCACATTCAAATACTAACTACCATACAAACATAACATATTTTCATATGTTCATTCACATCAATCATATACACACACACACACACACACACACACACACACACACACACACACACACACACACACACACACACACACATATATATTTTTTAACCCCCTCTCTCTTTATTAAAAAAAGCTCAAAATGCCGAAGCCTGAACACGTATACAAGCCACAAAAGGGGCAAAAGCCTATACAAGTATACCACCAAAAGGGGAGAGGATGGGAGGAGCGGATCAATCACAAGGATCTAGGAAAGGAGCGACCAGAATCCCCTAGGACAGTGGGAGCACCCGATGCTCCTTTTACGGCATTGGTGGAAGACTTCTCGGATGAGCTGGTCAGCTGAGTATTGGTGCCCTTCGTATCTCGCCTTGTTGCGATTCTTCCATATCGCCCACGTGGCGGCCGCTGCGACGATCTGGTGGCCGTGAGATGCTGAACCCCAGGAGACTGCGAGATCGTAGAAGCGTCTACCCATCGGCTCAATGCTGTAGTGCTGGTTAAGGGTCCGCCAGATATCGTTCGGCAGGCTTTCCTTACAGAAGATGTGGTCAATAGTCTCCATTTGACGCTCGAAGCAGCACGTACAGGCTGATGCTAGGCTGATTCCAATGGTGTTGAGGATATCGTCAGTTGGTAATTTCTGACTAATGACTCTCCATATTAGGACCGACCACTTTTTAGGGATGCAGTATTTCCAATAGTGTGCACTGGCATGGTGCGGCTGCCCGCTTCCATGGACAGCGATTCTCGTCGATCACACGAAAAAATCTCCCGTAGCCTTGAGAGTCCACTTCAGATCGTCTACCTCGCTGTCGATTCTCAAACTGCGTACTCTGATGCTATCTGCCATTTTGTTGCCTGACTATTCTAGAATTTTGTCCCAGTTCCAGTCGTCAGTGGTGGAGTCCTACAGGTCTTTAATCCTGCTGTCTCTCGAGGTTTTGGTGTGACTCGGAATCATGCTATCCCCAACCCATCGCTCCAGGAAAGGGTCTGAATCGCCTGCCCCTAGCTGGAGTCTAATAGCAGGCTCGGCTAGGTCACGCCCGAAGAGGATACGATGCCAAGCTGCCGAGGATCTGCTGTTGGATATGGCTAGTGAAGGGTAGATGTGCTTGAAGTATCTGGCCTTCAAAAACCTGGTCCATAAGTTGTTGCACGTGCGAAGTTTCCACCACAATTTTATCGAGAAAGTTTTAACGATATGGGTGAGTTTGGTAAATCCCAGCCCCCCATGTTGGGTTGGATGAGCCATTGAGTCCCAACTAGCCCAGTGATGCTTATCTTGGCCATTGGAATGCCCCCAAAAGAAATTGCAAAAGATCTGTTCGATCAAAGACAGAACCTTCTTGGGCGGGGAGCATGCTGCTAGAGTATGGATGGGGATAGAGGTTAGCACGTGATTGATGAGGATCATCTTGCAGCCTGGGGATAGCGTGGCATTATGCCACCCTTCAAGTTTTTTCCTGATTCTTGTGATCAAGTTCTCAAAGATGTCGGTGTTGGACTTCCCGTACACAAGAGGACAACCAAGATAGTTTAACGGAGGGTGGTTAATGAAAAATGATGTTATATTGGAGAGGTTGATTGCGTGCTCTCTCTTGATGTTTTGGTGGGCGTAGATAACGCTCTTGTAGGGGTTAATCTTTTGGCCAGAGCATCTTGAGTACCTCTGCAGGATGTTGTGGATCACTTCCACTGTTCCTTCGTCCCCTGATGAGAAGATGAGTAAATTGTCGACGAAAGCCAGGTGGGTGATGATAGGGCAGCCGCTGGATGTGTGGCAGTGCTGGAAGTGTAGGATGTTGACCATGTTGTTAAGATTTCTACTCAGGGCGTCTACTGCAATGATGAAGACAGTAGATGATAGGGGTCACCCTGTCTGACCCCGCGATTGGCTTTGAAAAACCATCTGCTTGGCCGTTGATGACCGTAGAGAACCAGGAATTGCTAACAGATCTCCATACGATATTGGTCCAAGTTTCCGTGAAACCAAATGCCCTGAAGACCCAGATCATGAATTGCCAATCCAGTCTGTCATAAGATTTTTTCATGTCTATTTTGACAGTGATGTTGCCCCCTCTAACTGGAAATTTCATGCAGGTGATTAATTCTTGGGCTAACATAATATTGTCCTGGATGTTTCTTCCGCGAAAAAACCCGCTTTGCTCTTCTGAGATGATCTTGCGGAGAATACCTGTCATCCTGGTTGCGATAATTTTGGAGATGATCTTGTTGGTGAAGGTGCAGAGACTGATTGGGCGGATGTCACGGAAGGACTTCGGGTTGTCTTTTTTCGGAATAAGGATCAAATTGGCACTAGAGATGGCTTTTGGGTATGTGGCTCCTTCGAAGAAAGCAATAGCCGCTTCAGTAATGTCCTGTTTGATAATATCCCAGCAAGTGCGAAAGAATACCCCCGAGAATCTGTCCGGGCCTGGACCGCTATGCTCATTCAGAGCCCACACAGCATCTTTCACTTCCTGAGCAGTGAGGGATCGTTCTAACTAGGCATTGTCGGCAGCATTAATGAGGAGGGGGATTTGGTCAAGGAAGGAGTTATCTTTGTGGACCATCTCGTTGGAGAATAGTTTGGAATAGAACTCCGTGACATATATATATATATATATATAAAGAGGGAAGAAAAAGGAATGCAAGTATATGAATGTGTGTGTGTGTGTGTGTGTGTGTTGTGAGTGACGGAGGTGCTGCTGTGGCAAGGGGGCTGACCCAAAACTGCAAATGAGACTCAGGAAAGGGGAAAGGACCTGAGATTAGATAACAGTTCAAGTAATAAAAACCTGGGAATCATGAGTTCACAAGTGAGTTAAAGGCAATTCAATCTCAAAACGAAAACCAAAAGTAAACGTCTGAGAATACATCTCAGTTCCAATAGAATTTCAAATCTTAGGAACACAAATGATACAAAATCCCAACTCACCAAAACCTCCACACCTAAGATACACTGTGCTTATAAAAAATATCAATTTGAAAGCTAATTAATGCAACCAAAACTCAAAATAAATTAGAAAAACAAGTGCCCAGTATTAGGGACAAACCCTACGTATCCAAGAGAGTCCCCATGTGTCCCTAGACTGGACACAAAGTGTCCAAACACCAAATAGCAATGTATCAGTAAAATACTCAAAATATAGTATCGTACGACCATGTCGGGCTCGATAGGGCTCAACACATGACACGAGGAGCCTTGTGCTTGTGCACATGGCTAGAGGGTCTAGGACTAGGTCCTAGGGTACCTGCACAGACCCCAAGATGTGCCGTGTCCAAATGGCAATGCCGTATCAGAGCCACTGAACGTGTGGCCCCGATTGCGTGTCCGACAAGACACCAATCGACTTGAGAGTTGGGGGATACGATGTCAGTCGTGTCCTCGACCTCTATGCCATGTGACACATATCTACGTGTCCAGAATGGAGAGAAAATTGTGTCGGGTAGCAGGACTGCCGTACGAGGGCTCGTGCTGTGTCCCATTTCCACGTTTGGATACAAAAATGAACCAGTAATCAACTCAGTGTCCACAAATATCAAATCATACTTGAAGGGCTACAGGAAAGTGAAATTAGTTTTGAAAAAGATAATAAAATAATTCTTTGAGGCATTTCATCAAACACTTATACTAGCACTCCGATACACATACGATACGCATACCAAATAGACTCTAAATCCTGCCAAACTTGGTCTACAGGTCCATGGTGCCAAGATGCATGCATTCATAAAAAGAAAATAGAAATTTAAATGATTTTAGGGTCATTACCTATTGAGAGTTAGATCTTAATGAAAAAGCTTAGGAATGAGGTCCTTCTCCAATTGCTATGGTCCAAAGAGCTCCATGTCCTTACTAGCTAGCCTCCAATGGTCTCCTTTACAGCAAGAGAGTGTAATGAAAAAGACTAAGTTCAAATTGGAGGAGATTTGAGGAAATAGGGATGATTTAGGGAAGAACACAAACTAGGGTTAGGTTTTGATGCAAAAGAGGCAAGAGGGGCTAATGATGACTTATATAGGGGGATTGAGACTCTCTAGCTGTTATGGCTGGCCATTAGTGTTGGGCTAGGGTTTGACTAAGTCATAAAGGCCCAACTCCTCTTTCTATGTCGTAAAAATAAGCCCTCAAGCTAAAGGCCCAAACTAACACCTTAAATCAAATCTTCAATTGGTCTTTAAGTCATTCCTAGCTAGATTAGGATCTAATTACTAATCTAAACATGCTAGCTAGGTCTCTATGTCATGGTTAGTCTCTAGGCTAAGTTGTGCTAAGGCTACACTAGCAAAATGCCAAAATCATATTACACCAATTAAAATCATATTAAAATAATCAAAAATTCATATTTACTAAAATACCCTTATTCTAGAAAGTGGTAGTGACATGTATTCCTTTTAACGGAGTCCATGAATACCTGCAGGGGATGTGGGCACGTATGCTAGTTTGAAAGTCAGATATTGTATTTCTTCAGGAACTTGTCGTTGATTGCATCATTAGCAAGTCGTCGTTGGATTTGGCCATTCGATATGCACCATTAGAGTAGACCATCTCTATGATGAATGGTCCCTTCCACTTAGGCTTGAACATTTTAGCCGTCTTGTGAGTCATTATCAACGGTCTTCGAACTGACAAGACAAGGTCACCCACTTGGAATGTTGTTTCCAGACTTTCTTGTTGAAGGACCCTGAAATCCAAGCTTGGTAAAGCTCGATTCGTTATTGAGCTAACAGACATTTTTTATCCAATGCTTCTAACTCTTGCAGCCGCCGGTGTTGATTGTCTTCATCAGCCAGCTGGTTGGTGATAGCTATCTGTAAGGACGAGATCTGGATGTCCAGGAAAAGCACGGCCTTTCTTCCATAAACAAGAGAGAATGGCGTATTGCCCGTGGGTGTTCGAACAATAATATGGTAAGCCCACAGACATTCATCGAGCTTCTTATTCCAGTCACACTTATTAGACGGAACGACTTTCTTAAATAGCTTAATGATAGTTTTATTGAACGCTTCGATTAGTCCATGCGCTGCGGGATTGTCAGCTATTGATGCCATATTCTGTATTTGATTTTTATCGTAGACCGATGGAAAGCATAGATCATGAACATAGGACCATTGTCGTTGATGATCCTTTGAGGAATACCGAAGCGGTACATGACGTGATGTTTGACAAAGCTGATCACATTTACGGTTTTTATCCCAACCAGAGGTACTCTTTCGCCCACTTAGAAAAGTAGTCGGAGATGGCAAGTATGAACCGGTATCCTCTGGAGGATGGTGGGCTAATCGGCCTAATGATGTCCATTACCCATGCTTTAAATGGCTAGGTGGCCGTCGTGGGGTATAGGAACTCTAAAGGCCGGTAGATGAAGTCAGCATACAACTGACATATCCGGCACTTCTTTGCATAATCCATGGCATCTACCGTCATAGTGGACCAGTAGTAGTCCATGTGTCGCAATCGGTCTTAAAACTTAGGGCTAGGCTGATGGGCTCCACAGGTGCCATCGTACGTCTCTCTGAGTGCTTCTTGTGCTTCTGTCTTAACTAAATATCGCAGGAGAAGTCTGTCGTATGAACGACGATACAGCATCTTGGTAGCAGTGTCGTAGAAGAATCAAAGAGAGCATCTCTTGATAGAAGTAGCTTCCTTCGGGTCCTCCGGTAGGATTTCGTAGACTACATAGTCTATGAACAAAAATTGCCAATCTCGAACGTCCATATTAGTGTCTATTTGTACTAAGTAACTCAGACACGTATGTATAGATTCTTCTTCGGGCAAACCAGCGCCTGGCCATTACCGTGATGGTATATCGGGTTCTCACGGGAGTTGTCAGAGAAGTGGTGAGGCCAACTAGTGCATCGGCCTCCAAGTTTTCCAACTGAGGTACATGTTCTATAAAGAACCCTGTGTAGGTAGAGATGATATCGATTTTCGCTTGGTGGTATGGAATCAGATCTTCATTCCGGACTTTGTATTATCCTCGAACCTGGTTGATAATCAATTTTGAGTCGCTATAAGCTTCGATGCAGTCAACCCCTAACTGTTTAGCGAGCTGGAGCCCGATGATGAGAGCGTTATACTCAACGACATTATTGGTGCATGACTCCATAAGAGAATATGCCCGTTGATGACCAAGCCGTTAGGGGTGATGATGACCACTCCGACCCCTGCGATGATTCGCCTTTGGGCCCTGTTCTTGAAGCACCATCAAAGAACAAGCACCAAACTGAGTTATCTAAGATGGCATTGGACTCTAGAACTTCACCAGGAATGTTGTCATAGAGCCTTGATGTCTCTGGCATGGGGTGTGCTGCTAAGAAGTTGGCCTATGCTTGGCCTTTGACTGCCTTTTATAGGACGAATACCATGTCATAAGGAGTCAAAAGTATTGCCCATGTGGTTAGCCGTAAGTTTAAGGCCCCTGACTTGATCATGAGGACCTTGAGGGGGTTGACTCAAGAGATGACGTGGAGCGTCTGTCCGGCCACATAGTGACGCATCTTTTAGATGGCGAAGAACAGGGCAAGATACTCTATTTTGACAGGATTATACCGATGCTCGGCCCCAATCATAGTCCTACTAAGGTAGTAAATTTCCTGTTCGTGGCTGTTATTGCTCTTCTGGTCTAGCAAGGCACCGAAAGAATGGTCCATAGCTTAGACGTATAGCAGGAAGGGTCTCCCCACGACTGGTGCTACTAGTACTGGAGGACTAGTGAGGTACTGTTTGATGTCGTCAAATGAGCGCTGCAATTCTTCTGTCCAGATGAAAAAAACTCCTTTCTTCATTAGTTTGGTGAAAGGTTAACATATACTAGAGAGATTTCCTTTGAATATTCTGATATATGCTAAGCGCCCTTGCAGGCCTCGGAGCTCGCGGAGGTTCTTCAGAGGAGCCATTCCAAGATCACCTTGGTCTTCTTAGGGTCAATATGAATACCCTTGGCTGCGATGATAAAGCCCAAGAATTTGCTACTGGAAACTTCCAGAAATGACTTAGTTAGGTTCATCTTCAGTTGATGTGCTCATATTAAGTCGAACATTGTTCTCAAGTTGTCTAAGTGATTGGATTTCTTTTTGCTTTTGACGACAATGTCATCAACGTAACATTTTATCATCTTTCGGAGGTACTTGCAGAATATGGTGCTCATTTCCTGCTGGTATGTTGCTCCCGTATTCTTTAACCCAAAGGACATAACTATGTAACAGTATATCCCTTTTGGAGTCCGAAATAAAGTATGCTTTTCATCATCAAGAAACATATTGATTTGGTTGTAGCCTGAGAAACCATCCATAAAGGACATATGATCGAAGCCACAAGTGTTGTCGATCATCACGTCAGTGATCGGGAGAGGAAACTCATCTTTTGGGCAGGTCGAGTTGAGATCCCTGAAGTCTATACATATCTAAATTTTTCTGTTCTTCTTAGTAACTAGGACATTGTTGGCCACCCAATCTGGGTGTTATTCTTCGCGAATAAAGCCACTATCTAAGAGTTTATCGACTTCTTCCTCGATAGCATCCATGATGTTGGGGAGGAAGCGTCGTTGTTTCTATTTGACAGGCTTAGCATTGGATAGGATGTTGAGATAGTACAGGGCGACTTTTGGGTCTAAACTCGATATATCTTCGTAGCTTCATGCAAAGATATTGATGTATTCTTGGATAAGCTGTATCAGAGATTCTCTGTCTTTCCCTGTCAAGATTTTGCTAATGAAGATAGGTTTAGGGGAAGCCTCATCTCCTAGCTTGACTTGGACGACTTCGTCATCAGTAGGAGGTTTGTGTTGTTCGAAGTGCCATTCCCATCGGGATCACAGGCGTTGAGCCTAAGGTTCATCCTCGAAGTATTCGTGTATTTGGTCTTCATCCTCGACTGGAAGACCTGCAGAGGCATATTAATGGACAATATCTTCTTGAAGGCCAGGCCGATACTAGTATCAGAGTTCCAGGTTGAGGAATCGAAAGAGTGTGAATGCATCATCGCCTCCGACTTCGAGCTTTCTAAAGTTGTTGTGGGTGTAACATAATCCTACCCCAACGAGTGTGCTGATAATAGTTTAGGGACTTTCCCTTTGGAGCACGAAGTCGCAAGGGAAGGTATCGTCCTTTGCCATAGTTCAGCCCTCTGTCAATATTCAGGTCGTAACCCATTTTTTGGATAAGGTTTTTGGCTTGAGTAGTGTAACGGTAGAGTTGTATTTTTCCGTTATCGGGTTCTGGTTCTGCCGGTGCCAGTCGTTGAGGATGCTCCAATCGGACAAAGATGATGGGTTCCTCCTTCTTCTTCCTTGTTGGAACTACGAAGTAGCCATTTTGAGAAGGGACAACTCGTCTTGCAAATCTGGCGGTTGTCACTTTGGTTTGCAGCATATATAGAGCATTGTCTAAGAAATACCTAGTGCTCCAATGCACACAAGTGTAATTCAGAGACAACTTTCTATTATTGAAATGTGAAATTTTATCCCGAGCGATTACATCATCTAAAGAATGCATTTCGGTATTGGCACATATGTAGTCTCCCAACTCTTCATCCGTGAGCAGCAGGGCTATTGTGGGAGAAGGTGGAGGACGTTTCCCCTTCAGCTTGACTACCAAGGGGGTTGTAGTCGAAAGTTCGTGTGACCTCAAAGTTTCCTTCGAAGCCTTTTGAAGAAGCCTTATTTGCATAGGATACTGGCTATCCTCTGACATGCTCGATGATGATCTAGCCGGAGCTTTGCCTTAATGCTTGATGACGAGAGGGGCTAATATCTGGGAAGATTTCTCCCTCAATCGAACCCTCAATGGTTCTTCAGCAATAACTGTGCTTTCTGTCTCATCGTCAGCATCATTAGCATCATCGTCTGATGGTACTGGTTTGTACATATCAGCATCCATACAGTATGCTTTGAGTCCTTGGAAGGGATCGATGTTAGTAAACTCGATCGTGATAGTCCCGTCGTTGGCCACATACTTCATGTACTAATGGAGAGTGGAGGGCACGATCATGTATTCATGAATCTATTGTCGTCCCAAAAGAATGTTGTAGTTTATATCGGCGTTAATGACGTAGCAAGTAACGTCAGTCTAGAGATCACCTATTTGGCATTTCAGGCAGATCTTGCCCATGGGTTCACTTTTCCAGCATTGAAATTGCTGATTGTAGTATTCGATGCAGTTAGCCGATGCATCAGGATCCCTGCAGCTTAGAGAAAACTCCAAGGGATGATGATGATCAAAGCGCCATGGTCGATGTGGATGCGATCGACCTTAATGGCACCAACATACCCTGTATAGTACAGGGGTTGGTTGTATCGATTGTTCTTCAGTAGCATGTCCTGCTGAGTGAAGGTAATGTTAGGGATCACCTCGACCATACTATGACAATGTGAACACTCAGCAGGGTTCTCCTTGGACGGTTGTACCTTAGTGAGGAAAGAGTTAGCGTTCGGTAAAGCTTCGCTGAGGACATCTCGAGCCTCTTTGAAGAGACGGAGAAGCTCAAAGAGTAATAGTCCAGTAGGAGTATTGGCCAGTTGTGCCAATATGTCAAAATTGTAGGACTTGATTGGCCCTACTGTCGAGTCTTTTCTCAAAGGCTTGCCAAAAAACCACCTTATATTTATGTTTATCTGCAATAGGCGCTTGGGATGGGCTTGCTTTCGATGTTTCGAGGATGTTGGTCGTAACGGGCGGAGGTATCTCTTCCTCTGGAGCTTGGTTCTCTTCTCGCTGGTGAGCCGAGCGAGTGGTAACCAGGGTGTCATCAGTTGTCGTAGAGACCAAGTGACACGACCTAACCTTCTTTTCCTTGACAAAGCACGCTGTAGGTGTCATCATGTCTGGAGCAAGATCAGGATGGATCCACATAACTTTGCCTCGTAGTGTTGTAAATAGGATGAGTCCCTGAGAATTATCACGAACTGGTGGAAGATTGACTACTTTCATTATCGCCCTTGTAATAGGGACTATGCCGTCTTGCGCCTCCATGGTTGGAAAACTTATGAATTGGAGAGTAACCATGTTGGCAGTAACAGTCTTTTCCTCATAGTCCAGTGAGATGACTTTGGCGTCGATGAGATGTTGGATTTGTCTTTTCAACACGTAGCAATCACATGTTGAATGGTGGACGTACTGATGATAGTGGCAGTACTGTGGGTTGTCTAATTTTTCAACTGCATCGAGGCGCTTTGGCGGTGGGAGTGAAAGCTTGCCGCTCTTCGTTAACATATCAAAGAGTTCTAGTGTATCTTCATCGTTAAAAGAGTAGGTCTCTTTCGGCCTCTGCGCTTCCGTAGGCTTCGCTGATGTCGAACCTTTGGAAATGTTGATGGTCATGGCTTGCTTCCCTTTTTTCGTCTTTGGGGTTGTTATTGGACGAGCGCATCCTTGACTTTGGCGTCGAGGAGATGCGCGTCTTGGGCCTTTCTTTAAGCCATATCCACCTCTATAATGAAAGATATCCATTATGTGCAAGGAGCATTGTGCCACAACTTGATTGCAAGAAGCATGTTCTTGCGGTACGAGTCCATGATCATGGGCTAGGGTATACCAGGAGGTAACCTCAAAGCTGTATAGCAAAAACGCTCAATGTATACGCGTACAGGCTTTTTCTCCTTCTGGATGATGTCCATGAGAGTCGACATCGTCATGTCCATTCCTTCTTCATAGAATCGATTGAGAAATAGAGTCTTTAAGTCTTCAAACGATGTAACACAATTGTCCGAAAGTCTGCAGAACCATTTGTAGGCCACCCCTGCAGGGCCCCTAAGAATAGGTTGGTGAGGAGAGCATCGCCCTTCGGCAGATGCTCTGTTACTGAGGTGAAGTACCTCAAGTATC
Organism: Iris pallida; assembly: GCA_029216955.1. Lineage (NCBI taxonomy): Eukaryota > Viridiplantae > Streptophyta > Magnoliopsida > Asparagales > Iridaceae > Iris > Iris pallida. The sequence goes on from JANAVB010030818.1 coordinate 8,127,761, forward strand.
ATCGGGAAGACTCCTTCCTATTGAAGGGCGTGAGCATCTGTGAATTATATTTGGGAGGATAGACCACATTATCCTATTTGGCAAGATATGGTTGCTGAATCCCCATCTTTTGGAGTGCTGCTCGAGGGCCTGCTGCATCTCAGTTGACATCGTAGATCCTATTGTCGACGGAGTAGACGACGACGGTGCTGTTTGGTTCACGAGGGGAAGCCTATTGGATCCACTGTTAGCTGCTGGGTTAGAAGCAGGAGTAGAGACAGCGGGAGTCACCCTCTTTTTGGTCTCTAGGACGACAGAAGCTAAAGACAGCATAGTAGTATTCAACGTATTTAGGCTCATCTCAAGAGCTTCCATATGTTTCAGCTGACTGGAGCCCTCGCTGCTTTCTACGTTGTCTTTGTCGGCCATGAACACGGACACTATGTGTAGATGAGTTGAAGGGACAGTGGATCTCTCGCTCCCCGGCTCGGACGCCTGACTGAAAGGTTGCAATCATCCTCAGGCTCATTATAGTTGCTACCCCCTAGTTTGTTGGCTAGCTGTGCCCTGGAGGCATCTATGTCATACAATCCTTTGTTGGATTGGAATGCGAGATTGTCATGGATGGTGGAGGACTAGCTACTCCCAGCAATTGACGTGGCATCTCCTTGCGACAAGAAGCCAGACTTGGCATGCGTGTGTTGGAACACACCTGTGCTGGGTGCTTACGTCTTGCTACTCCTAGGTTGCCTCTTGGGTTTGTTGGCTGAGGTGGAAGGATTTTTGGATAGCTGCTTGAGAGATGGAGAATCCCGTGCCGCGTTGCATAGAGTAACACAAAGTTCCCCTTCTTCCTCGCTCATCAGCCCCCAGTCGAGTCCCTGATGTACAGCCACCATTGGTCGCAGTTATTGGAAGACGGACTATTTTCTCGACAGAGATGTGGCTGCCGGGTCACAGCAACAATTGATGGTGATCTGGGTGCAAGTATACCTTAGTTTAGGTATTCCTTGCACCGCAAGCTCCACTTTTGCTTTACGCTTGTAGGAAAGCGTTAGGGTCTTCATTTCTGCACTCCTATTGCACGCACAGGGAAGCTCCGTACATGAGTGAGGATACGGAGATAGCTTCCCTCCTCTGATTTCTGGCATATGAAGTATGTTCAGGTCCTGATCAGAAATTGCTGATGAGGTAGACTCCTTCCATGCTTACAGGAACATTGTTCGCGTGAGTCTTTCTCAGTGGAGTGTACCCCCTGGCTCAAGTTGTGCACATGAGTGCTCAAGCGATAGCAGAGTTCTACCAGTCGAGGCATTAAGGCACTAGGAACAGTTTTTTATAGCTTTCTATTGGCTGCACGTGTGACTGTCAACGTGGGCCTTTGGTTGACTATTGGCATAGCACGTAGGTTGCACAAGGCGCGTGCTGCCTTGGATTTCTTTCTACTACCCCCAGAGGGTGCATAGTATTCAGAATCCAATGTAGTGGTTACAATAGCACTTTGGTCGCGTAAGGCACGTGCTGCCTTGGATCTCTTTAACTTACCTATAGGGGGTGCGTAACGTTCAGAGTTCAATATAGGCTAACCCGATGGATAGGCAATTTTGTTAGGCCTGTCACAGGAGAGCCGCACTCTTTGCTACGCTTTTTTAGAGTAGGAATCGAGCGAGGCAGCGTGGCGGCAGTAGCAGAAATCTTCTTCGAGGCTTCGTCGGTCAGAGGGTCCTTGAGCGTAGTCTCCTCCGTCGTGTTGCTCGTCGCAGCCGTCTTCGGCACCCAGGTACGTCGAGTCTTCTTTGGTTTTACGAACCAGTTAGAAGGACTCGACTTTTCCTCAGAAAGGAGATCCTCAAAAGCTTGTTGGTCGAAACGTACGAGCAGCATCTTCTGGAAAGATTCCAGCAAGTTATCGCCAGATTGCGCTACTACCTTCTCGTTGGAGGAGAAGGAAGTCACCAACAGAGTCTCCATCTTGTTTTCTATGACAAAAGGTTATATGAACTTTTTATATTTTAAACGTAAAAAGAGTACAATCAAATCCTAAACAGGAGATCTGAGTACAAAATTTCTGGAAAAGTGCGACGAAGTGGCTCCTTTACTCCGTTGATGATCTGACGACGAGTTGAACTTGGTTTGGCTTTCTGGTGCTGGTGATTGAAAATCTAGGGTTACCAATCAAAAGGATGCCGAATTTGAAGATTTTGAAGACTCTTTATTGAAGGAAAACTCCTTCTATTTATAGGAAATAGGGCACACAAATGAGATGAGCACTAGGATTTGAGATATAAAAGAATCTGCCCTATATCGAGTTCTCGGGTAGTTATCAACATAACCGAAGAAAAAGACACGTGGTGCATGTCTATTGCTTGAAGTCTTCTATTTAGATGAAGCCGATTAGATCTTGGATTCCATAACAAAGTTGGATTTTATCTTATCTTAGGTGGCCATTGGTTTAAACAAACCATTGGATATGGCCTTCATCCATAAGAACAAACTTTATCCTTATCCATGATTTTAAACCAACTGATAAGATATTGCTCTTATCAACAAAATCAACCTCTTTCTTATATATAGGAGCGGTGGTTTAAACAAACCGATTGGGTGGGACCATGTTCTCTGCACTTTTGGCAAAGCTTCAGTGCTGCTGCACTTCTGGGTCGAAGGAGCCAGTTCCTGTCAAAGTCTTTTTTACGATCATTTAATGACTGTTCTTCTTGATGGCTGAGTCCGTCATCCACCTCTTTAATTGTCGTCGTTACTTGGGAGAATTCGATAAGTTAGTGATCTAGGACTCAGTGGAATGAACCTATTAAATGAGGTTCATTGTGCTGAGTTCTATGTTTATCTAATTAATCTGGGTACTTTGACCGACGGCTACGTGGCATGTTGGTTGGACCACACTTACCCTATATAAAGGGGAGTTTTTCTAAAGCATTGTCTTTCTCTTAAAATGTTATGCTTGATCCTGACTTAGCTTCGAACAACGATTGGCCTTGCACAAGTCGGCTGATGGTTGTGGATCCTATCGTTCAAAGAGGCTATGTCTTTATAGAAGAACACCTAACTAGTCTTGAGAAGTACCCGAATGTCTACCATAAGGAGTTTGAACCTGGGCGACGTCTTGGAGGTCCAAACTAGGAGGTTAGGATTGGTTTCCCACCTGATGAGCCCTCTGTTGTGCTCCCCGCTCATCAGCGGCTGTGTGCCTTCGTTATTCTCGAAGATCAGCAGAAGCTGACGTGCTTTTGAAAAGAGCCAGCCATCGTATTGTGGACCGAGTTTTCGCTCAGACCATTAACTGCTTCATTAGCCATATTAGAGTTCCTCCGTGTCTGGATATGAAGTGTTTGCTTTGGTGAGGCTGAGCGTCTGAAGGGGCTGCACGTCTGGGGCCATGTGGGAGCAGACTTTTGTGGCGACTGTATTCACATCTTCTATCCACAGTCCCTTGAGGCATTTTCTGTGTTTGTCCATGATGATCACGTTGTGAATATTAACCCCTTTATAGATCGTTAGGAGTTTTTTAGTTCTTTTCATGTAATCATATAGAGTCTGTAATAGATCCTTGCAGCCATAATTTTAATAAAAAGAACCCTTTGTGATCTTTTCTGTTCTGTGACTTTGCCTTTTCTGTCTGCGCGTTTGGTTACCTGCGCTTATGTGAAGCTGGGTGGATAGCGGGAACACCTACCTGCATTTTTGATAATATCAGCACATTTTTATGCTTCTACACCACACAGATATTACTTAGCGGTGCTGCGTTTCAACGAGGGAACATCCTTGCAGGTACTACATGGTAATCCTATGCATCAACAAGAACTTCAGCACATCTTACAGTCGCTACTTTATGAAAGTAAAATGACTATATGCATTGGTTGAACGGAGCTTCAGCACATCTACAGACACTCCTTCGAAGAGCAAGTGCCCATGCACATTGGCAATGAAAACTTCAGCACATCTACGAGATGATACTCCAAGGAGTAGCCGCTCATGTGCATTAGTAAAACAGAGGACCAAAGTTTATTACCTGCGACAGGAGGCCGCACGTCGCTATGAACTATGGCACCAATATTCGGCGAGTCATCAACGTCAACGGCCTCTGATGCGGGCCGCTTTCCTTTAGCGTTCTTGGAGCTCGTCGTAGGAGCTTTTGGGTTCTTGATTTCTTGGGGGCCATGGCAGGAAAAGTTAGGGTTTGAAGGAGGAAGAAGACTTTGATGAAAATCTTATGTGAGAAGAAAAGAAAGACATAAAGCTTTTCTCTCTCCTAACAGACCCTACTTATAGGGTATGGCCATGTCAGCGAAAGAAGACAAAATGCTTTGTGAACGAGAAAACTCTTCGCACGACGTAGGAATTAATAGTAAAGATCATGATGACCGTTCCCTAAAAGAGGAGTTGTTATCAATTTTTAACGATGTGATGACTTAAAGGCATTTAATTTCGAAGGCTAAGCATGACGACAGCCTGTCAGTAAGTGTGTTAGTCATTCTTTTGCAAAGGATAAGTGTCATGCTTATGTTCAAAGTATTCCGAGCTTGACTCAAGTTCGAAACACTTTGAAAGGGGTCTTATAGAACGATGAAAAAGCACAGACATATCTGTCACGACCCGCACCTTAGAGTAAAGGCACGAGAAGTGGGTACGTCCAGCCTAAGCCGCAGTGTCGGTGGTAGAACGCTGTCCTAGGTCAATCATCTAATAATATAAGGTACCTGTATAGTATATACACTCCGAATGGATGTGACATAGCAGAATACAGTCTCAATCACATCTAAGGTAGAATACGATAAAAAGATAGATAGATAGATAGATATGAAATGAAATGAATCCATCGAGATACAATCAGATAGAAGTCTAAGTGTCTAAGATAACACAAATCCAAATAACATGTCAAAATCCCAAATACAGTAATCCATAGAATGTAAATACAATGAAAAGACATCCTAATCTAAAGGAGTGTCACCCACTGCTAAGGGGTCCTGCTGCTGGTCCAGGTCACAATAGTCCTCTAGGGTAGTCCCGTAATATGTGGAAAAGAACGCCTCGCCCTCGTCCTCTGTAATATTTTCAACAGGTCCAGTCAGGACAGGAGCGAGCACAATACATCTCAATAAATCATAACAGGTTAGGAAATATAAACATGCTAGAGAGTAAGATACATGAAACTGAAAGAACAACATAATGTTAAAGAGACACTGTAAGTAAATAGCTATAATATATAAGAGAACTAATCAGTGCTAGTGATTCAGAGTACAAGATGGTTATGTAAACGGCACGATGTTGTACACGAGTAATCTACAGAGGTTGTACATGAGTAATCTACAAGATTAAGTACATAACCACTTCTACTCTTGTCACGACTCGCACCCACCGTGAGGGTACGAGTACGTAACAGCGCCCATCCTACGCCGCAGTGTCGACAGTAGAACGTTGTTCAAGGTCATGAACTATAACTACATAATATGAAATACTCTCCAAAAGGAGGCCAACCACAGAAGGTACAACTCAATCACAATCTAAATGTAGAATATAGCATGATGGAATAGATAGGGAAATCCTCAACTGAGGTACAACGAAATGAAATAAACATAAGTCCCAACATCTCCAAAATATACAACTCTGAAATCAAAGACAATAACTAACATAAAAAGGAACAGTCTAGACTATCTACACTACGCATGGGTATCATCCTCAGCAGCTACCTAAACCTCTCCAGGGGTCCAGGTCGCGAGTGTCATCTAGGCAAGCTCCATAGTAAGGGGTGCAGGGTTCCTCATCATCCTCTGTAAAATTTTCAACAGGTCTAGTCAGGATGGGAGCGAGCACAATAAATCTCACGCAGATCATAACAGGTTAGAAAATATAAACATGCAAGAGAGTACGGTACATGAAACTGAAAGAAAGTACATGATATAAATAGAGAGAGAACTGTAATAGAAATAACTACTATAAGTAGAGAGCTACCAGTGACTAGTGATTTAGAGTACAAAGTCGACATGTGAACGGCTGGATTTGTACATGAATATACTAAGGAGACGCACATGGTTATACTACTTTAGAATTGTTCACATGACTATTTATACTCCCCCATACCCCAATCAATACACAAGGATCCCGACAAGTTATGTTACGTACATGAATTTCACATGAAAGCCCATAAATGGGTGTACATGAAGTATACATGAGGGCTCAAAAACTGAGTGCACATAAATTCCACATGAAGGCCCATGAAGGGTACACATGAAGTATAGGTTATACATGAAATACACGAAAAATATGACCTAACATGATAGCACATGAGAGTACACGAGCGAGCATGAATGAACATGAAGCACATGAATAACATGAGAGCAATAACATAAGAGCAAGGAATACACGATGTATATGAAACACACGACATGATGTATCCGATGCTCCCGAGGGGGATAACATCTCAATGTAGGGATCTATATAGTACCAATCCGTGATAATATCGTGACAGTATCAAATAAGGTAAACTAGAGCAGGAATATAGTTCTAAGCAAGTTATGAAATGATCAGAGAATATACTCGCCTGGTATCTGAAGGTCTGTGAGAATATACTGCCCGAGATGAGGTATCTGACTCCTATTTAGAGCAAGACAAGTCAAGACATATACAAGGGATGATAATGTATTCTACAATGCATCTGGATGCTGTCTAGGTCAAACTAGACTAAAGTCAACTCTTGGTCAACTCTAGTCAACTACACTAGTCAAACTAGGTCAACTAGGTCAAGTCCTAGCCCAAACAAGTCTAACAAGTCTCACTAAGCCTAACCAAGCCTATTATAGCAATCAAGCACAATCCCAAAGTCACAGAGCAAACACATTATATATATATATATATATATATATATATATATATATCTATACTCATCCAAGCATTCATATAGTGTCTTTACACATTACATACCTAACATGTCATCATGCATACATAATTCATATATTGCATTTATATTTAAACTGTATGCATCATATTATATATACATAAATAACATGCATTCCTATTTATACCTAACATGATACCAACATTCATATATGTATATATATCATACACATATTCGAACATGACCTTAGGCCTATATATAATCACATATACAACCTCATATCCCTCAACCCCATATACTAAGATATGTGCATACAGTTGCCACTATCTAACCTCACCACTCACCATAACTTCTATAACCTATCAAATTACTACAATATCTGATACTCGACTAACCCATCCTATAATATTTTATCTAAGACTCATAGCCACTACTAACCCAACTGAGACCTCACTGGAGGCCCAGGTACTCAGAACTCTAGCACTAGTATAAGGATACCAGGTATGGTATCCTCCTAACCTCAGGCTAGCACCCCGGATTTGGCCAAGACAGGGCTATGGTCTAGATGCATGAATGATGGATATGTAAGGGTTCATGCAGGGCACCAAAGTGGACAGGACTTGCTAAATTATATGAATGTAGGGAAATGAAGGTTCAAGGGTCTGAACCAAAGTTAGATGGTCAGATATAGGCTGAACGTATGGGTAGATTCAATAAAAGGCAAATCGAATGTAGGCAGTTGTCCATTTGACATTCTAAAGATCTATAGGACTGAACTCACTTTGTTCAGGAAAAGAAGTGGTCAACATTGGTTAGCCATATGAACTTAGGGCTGGTTACGTGCATGATCATTCAAGACCAGGCAGTGATACAACTGATACATACAAGGTTAAGGGTTGAATATTGGATGGCTGCAGGACAGAACATTTGGTGGGGATATGGAAGCTAAGGATGAAGTTGGGATTGCTCCTAGATGTTAATGTATTAGCTGACATCTAAAGGAATACCTAAACATAGAATTAAAGGACTGAACTCATGGATTTACCAAAGGTTCAAGAAGACAAACATCACTTATACAAGAACTTTGTTAGCTTATACAAGGAAGATATGGACATATATAATCTGTTGTGGTCTGAATCAAAGTCATCCCGAGTCACTAATCCTTAACCCATATCATTCATAAACCATATCACCCTATAATATATAGATACAATGAAATCATAAGTGCCTACATTCAGATGTATAAATATATCCATGAATGTTCTAAGTGGAACTGCTCAAGAGGGCCTGAACAAACTAATGGTCTAAAACAAAATGTATGGGGGGTTGATACAAAAGTGTATCAGTACATGGAGTGACTCATGGATTTAGGACACCAACTTGGCTGCTAATGCAAGTGAAGTTTAAACAATTAGGAAAAGGAAAGGACATAAGTAATATGACATGTTGCTCATGAGAATGTAGAACTAAACTTATTATGCAGGAAAACAACAAAAAAGAAAACTGGACATCATGCAGTCGGCTGATGCATGCAAAACTCAGGTGAATTGAGTGTCTATGTAAAACGAGTGCACAGGCATGTGAACGTGTGTTACATGTGTGTCATAGTGTGTCAAGTGTCATAGGGTGTCCATTTGGTGTCCAAGTGTTCAGTGTATAGTATCTCAGGTTCAAAATCAGGAAAAATTCTCAGTTCAGTCTCAGTGTATCAGGAATCCCAATTCTTAAACCCAATAATTAATAAAATCAAATCGAAAGTTCAAAACAGGTGTACACGAATGTTCGCTACATGTATACGTGTCTAGGGGGTCCATTCGTGTCCAGGAAACTGGACACGAAGTGTCCAAACAGCCACACGAACACAGACACTAAACTGTGCACGGTTGTGTCATGCACGCGTGCACGTGTGTCCAGTGCACGACACAGGCCACGTGGAGACAGGTGGCCGTGCACACATGTTCGCCTAGGGTAGGGGTACTGTCCATGAGCCTGCAACGTGTCCACGTGGTGTCGTGTCGCGTGTGTGAGTGCATATTAGTGAGGCAATTCTGCGCGTGTGCACAAAGTGGAGAATCGGTGTAGGCTAGATTTCTACCTAACCACTAAATAAAACCCCACAAAATTTTAGGAGCTACCTGTCAATCATCTAGGGAAGGCTCACACCAAATTTTGTGTCACGAGGAGGCGTGTCCTGTGAGAACTAGGACACGGGCAGCAGAGCACGTGCACGGGGTCTGTGCGTGTGTGTGCGTGTCCAATTTCGACACGAATATGACACAAAATCAATTTTAGACTCACAAAGATTAGCATACACACCTAGATCTAGGTATCTATGTAATTAGTTTTTCAAAAATAAAAAATAAAGTCTTATGTGACATTTTAACAAACACCTACACATACACTATGATACGTGTCCGATACGGACACCAAATGGACACGAATTGTGCCCAAATTTTGGGGACAACTAGGAGACTCCTAGATCTAGCCCTAAATGCAAAGAAATTAGAATAATAACACTATTTAAGGGGTTTTACCTATAGGTGTCAATCTCAAGAGAAAGCTGCAAATGGGGGGTGTTCTTCTTGATAGCCCAATGCTCCAAATTGATCCCAAACTGAAATGGCTCTCCACCAACAGTCCATAAATATCAATTAGAACCCAATGCAAAAGACTAGGATGAAAAAGGAGGTTAAATGAATAAAATGAAAATTTAGGAGAATGGGGATTTACCTTTCCTTCAAAATCTAGGTCAAGAACAAAAGGGGCAAGAACAACATTAAGAGAATACTTATAAGCAAGGGGAAACCCTAAGTGGCTGCCATGGGTGGGTTTGTTTGGGTTTTGGGCTTAAGTCATGGGCCTATGGCTTAATTACAAGTCATGAAATTAATTCTAAGTCATAGGTATGCACCAAATTACTAGTCTTCCTATTCAAACCATGATTTCTAAATGACTAACCTAGATTGACTTAAATTAGACTAGGGTCTCACCATGCTAACCTAGTCACCATGGTTAGGGTCAAAACCTAGGTTAGTCTACAAAGTCTCAACTTAGTCAAAGTCAAAATCAACAACCGTCAATCCAATAAATAAATTAATAATTCTAATAAGTCAAAATGACCAAATTACCCCTAGGCTAAAAATGAGAATTAATATTCCAAATCACAGTGTTAGGCTCTAGGGCAGACAGTCTCTACGGTTTCACTAGCTGCACATCAAAATCATAAGTCATGGTTTTAAATAATTTTAAATTGATTATAAATTACCATAAATCATATTATTATTTAAATATCATAATTAATAAATTAAATCACAAAATTTCAAAATTACCCCCATTTAGAAAACTGGGTGTTACAAGTCTGCCCACCTTAGAAAAAATTTCGTCCTCGAAATTTAAGAAGGTAGTACTACTTCTAGGTCAAACACCCCCACAACCATAGTCTCAAAATCACACGTTTCGATAATCATATGCGTCTGTCAAAAATTATGATACTCAGAATCTTCGTCATGCTAGTGAGCAAGGCTACGATAATCACAGAGTCCTTGACTAAGGCACATACCTCTAGAATCATGGTATTTAAAATTTTTGCTTTGTCGCATGCTTGGCAGCGAAAACCTTAAATTCCTACACCCGAGAAATACGTCCTAAATCCGACTATATGTCCTCACTATGCCAGCTAACACGACTATCGAAGATTCTAGATCCCATAACTGAGGTGACCTAGCCCATATGATTTTTCTCAAAGAAAATCAAACATAACACAAGGATAACAACACAAAATTGATCAATCAATAAGGAACACAGGGAATCGAATTTTAAGACATTTATAAGAGGCAATTGCGAAAATAGAATCGAAAGAACGGAACCTGCAACTAGATCTCCAATGGCCTGTGCGTCCTCGACTGTCCTGGCGAAAGCTCGCCCCTGCTGGCCTCCCTTGGCCTGCTGCTGATGCTGCATGTACGTCTGCTGCTGAGTCGGTAAGGGTAATCCCTTCTGCTGGCCTACCGAAGTCCTAGCTTCTGCTCCCTGAACTGTCTATCCAAATGACTCAGGACACTCTCTCAGCCGATGATCGGATCCTCCGCAAAGTAAACATCTGCCCAGCCTCTTCTGGCATTCGCCCTAATCGTGCCCTGGTCTCTTACAGAAAGGGCAAATAATGACAAGCTGCTGTCCTAGGGCCTTCTGCTGCCTCTGTGGCTGCTGTGCCCGCTGAAAGGGTACACGGTCCTGAAACTGCTGCTGCTGGAAGTAGTTCCTTGGCTGCAGATACTGCTGCTGAATCTGCAGATGGGGCACCTACTGCGAATATTGCTGCTGAATCTGTAACCGGGGCATCTGCTGCCGATACTGCTGCTGAATCTGTAAGCGGGGCATCTGCTGCGGATACTGCTGCTGAGTCTCCAAGAATCGCTAGAAAAGGGTAAACATCTGAGCCACATCTACTGTCCCTGAAGGTAACTGCTGATACATATCCGGAATGATAGGAGAAGTCCTCCGGACAGGTGGAGGTGCACTCCTAAAAGCTGCAGATGCTCCCATATGAGCAAAAATAGGGAGTGTTGTGGTCCCAGCGTCCACAATCGGGCGAGGGTGGTAGGCCTCTCACTAGCGTCTGCTGGGCCAGAGCGATACGACCGTGTCTCAATCACCATCCTGGAGACAAATCAAACAAGGAATCAATTACGGAAATAAAAACGATAATTCAAGGGAGGACAGTTATTTCAAGGAAGCAATCTTCAACCAGAATTTAGATGACAGTAATTCAGTTAAGAGTTTTTCCTAATATGATTGAGTACCTCAAGAAAAATCTTAATCCTATTGCAGGCTGTAGTGATACTCTAGTTCGAATACCACTACACAAACTCGACCTGCATGGACCACCACTAAAAACGTGTCACAACCCGCACCCACCGTGAGGGTACGAGTACGTAACGGCGCCTAGCCTACGCCGCAGTGTCGGCGGTAGAACGCTGTTCTAGGTCATGAACTATAACTACATAATATGAAATACTGTCCAAAAGGAGGACAACCACAGAAGGTACAACTCAATCACAATCTAAAGGTAGAATATAGCACGATGGAATAGATAGGGAAATCCTCAACCGAGGTACAACGAAATAAAATAAACATAAGTCCCAACATCTCCAAAATATACAACTCTGAAATCAAAGACAATAACTAACATAAAAAGGAATAGTCTAGACTGTCTACACTACGCATGGGTATCATCCTCAGCAGCTGCCTGAACCTTCCCAGGGGTCCAGGTCGCGAGTGTCATCTAGGCAAGCTCCATAGTAAGGGGTGCAGGGTTCCTCATCATCCTCTGTAAAATTTTCAACAGGTCCAGTCTGGACGGGAGCGAGCACAATACATCTCACGCAGATCATAACAGGTTAAAAAATATAAACATGCAAGAGAGTACGGTACATAAAACTCAAAGAAAGTACATGATGTAAATAGAGAGAGAAATGTAATAGAAATATCTACTATAAGTAGAGAGCTACCAGTGACTAGTGATTTAGAGTACAAAGTCGACATGTGAACGACTAAATTTGCACATGAATATACTAAAGAGGCGCACATGGTTATACTACTTTGGAATTGTTCACATGACTATTTATACTCCCCCATACCCCAATCAATACACAAGGATCCAGACAAGTTATGTTACGTACATGAATTTCACATGAAAGCCCATAAATGGGTGTACATGAAATATACATGAGGGCTCAGAAACTGAGTGCACATGAATTTCACATGAAGGCCAATGAAGGGTACACATGATGTACAAGTTATACATGAAATACACGAGAAACATGACCGAACATGATAGCACATGAGAGTACACTAGCGGGCATGAACGAGCATGAAGCACATGAGAAACATGAATAACATGAGAGCAAGGAATACACGATGTACATGAAACACACGACATGATGTATCCGATACTCCCGAGGGGGATAACATCTCAATGTAGGGATCCATATAGTACCAATCTGTGATAATATCGTGACAGCATTAAATAAGGTAAACTAAAGCAGGAATATAATTTTAAGCAAGTTATGAAATGATCAGAGAATGTACTCGTCTGGTATCTGAATGTCTGTGAGAATATACTGCCGGAGATGAGGTATCTGACTCCTATTTAGAGCAACACAAGTCAAGACATATACAAAGGATGATAAATGTAATCTACAATGCATCTGCATGATGTCTAGGTCAAACTAGACTAAAGTCAACTCTTGGTCAACTCTGGTCAACTACACTAGTCAAACTAGGTCAACTAGGTCAAGTCCTAGCCGAAACAAGTCGAACAAGTCTCACTAAGCCTAACCAAGCCTATTCTAGCAATCAAGCACAAACCCAAAGTCACAGAGCAAACACATTATATATATATATCTATACTCATCCAAGCATTCATATAGTGTCTATACACATTACATACCTTACATGTCATCATGCATACATAATTCATATATTGCATTTATATTTAAACTGTATGCATCACATTATATATACATAAATAACATGCATTCCTATTTATACCAAACATGATACCAACATTCATATATGTATATATATCATACACATATTCGAACATGACCTTAGGCCTATATATAATCACATATACAACCTTATATCCCTCAACCCCATATACTAAGATATGTGCATACAGTTGCCACTATCTAACCTCACCACTCACCATAACTTCTATAACCCATCAAATTACTACAATATCTGATACTCGACTAACCCATCCTATAATATATTATCTAAGACTCATAGTCACTACTAACCCAACTGAGACCTCACTGGAGGCCCAGGTACTCAGAACTCTAGTACTAGTATAAGGATACCAGGTATGGTATCCTCCTAACCTCATGTTAGCACCCAAGATTTGGCCAAGGCAGGGCAATGGTCTAGATGCATGAATGATGGATATGTAAGGGTTCATGCAGGGCACCAAAGTGGGCAGGACATGCTAAATGATGTGAATGTAGGGAAATGAAGGTTCAAGGGTCTGAACCAAAGTTAGATGGTCAGACATAGGCTGAATGTTTGGGCAGATTCAATGAAAGGTAAATCGAATATAGGCAGTTGTCCATTTGACATTCTAAAGATCTATAGGACTGAACTCACTTTGTTCAGGAAAAGAAGTGGTCAACATTGGTTAGCCATATGAACTTAGGGCTGGTTAGGTGCATGATCATTCAAGACTAGGCAGTGATACAACTGATACATACAAGGTTAAGGGTTGAATATTGGATGGCTGCAGGACTGAACATTTGGTGGGATATAGAAGCTAAGGATGAAGTTGGGATTGCTCCTAGATGTTAAAGTATTAGCTGACATCTAAAGGAATACCTAAACTTAGAATTAAAGGACTGAACTCATGGATTTACCAAAGGTTCAAGGAGACAAACATCACTTATATAAGAACTTTGTTAGCTTATACAAGGAAGATATGGACATATATAATCTGTTGTGGTCTGAATCAAAGTCATCCTGAGTCACTAATCCTTAACCCATATCATTCATAAACCATATCACCCTATAATATGTAGATAGAATGAAATCATAAGTGCCAACATTCAGAAGTATAAATATATGCATGAATGTTCTAACTGGAACTGCTCAAGAGGGCCTGAACATACCAATAGCCTAAAACAAAATGTATGGAGGGTTGATACAAAAGTGTATCAGTACATGGAGTGACTCATGGATGTAGGACACTAACTTGGCTGCTCATGCAAGTGAAGTTTGAACAATTGGGAAAAGGAAAGGACATAAGTAATATGACATGTTGCTCATGAGAAAGTAGAACTAAACTTATTATGCAGGGAAACAATAAAAAAGAAAACTGGACATCATGCAGTCGGCTGATGCATATAAAACTCAGGTTAATTGAGTGTCTATGTAAATCGAGTGTGCAGGCATGTGAACGTGGGTTACATGTGTGTCATAGTGTGTCAAGTGTCATAGGGTGTCCATTAGGTGTCCAAGTGTTCAGTGTGTAGTGTCTCAGGTTCGAAATCAGGAAAAATTCTCAGTTCAGTCTCAGTGTATCAGGAATCCCAATTCTAAACCCAATAATCAATAAAATCAAATCAAAAGTTCAAAACAGGTGTACAAGAATGTTTCCTACATGTATACGTGTCTAGGGGGCCCATTCGTGTCCAGGAAAATGGACACGAAGTGTCCAAATAGCCACACGAACACAGACACTAAACTGTATACTGCTGTGTCGTGCACGCGTGCACGGGTATCCAGTACACGACACAGGCCACGTGGAGACACGTGGCCGTGCACACGTGTTCGCCTATGGTAGGGGTATGTGTCCATAAGCCTGCAACGTGTCCACGTGGTGTCGTGTCGCGTGTGTGAGTGCGTATCAGTGAGGCAATTCTGCGCGTGTGCACACAGTGGGGAATCGGTGCGGGCTAGATTTCTCCCTAACCACTAAATAAAATCCCATAAAATTTTAGGAGCTACCTGTCAGTCATCTAGGGAAGGCTCACACTAAATATCGTGTCACGAGGTGGCGTATCCAGTGAGAACTAGGACACGGGCAGCAGGGCACGTGCACGGGGTCTGTGCGTGTGTGTGCATGTCCAATTCTGACATGAATACGACACGAAATCAATTTCAGTCTTTATAAAGACTACCATACACACCTAGATCTAGGTATCTATGTAATTAGTTTTTCAAAAATCAAAAATAAAGTCCTATGTGATATTTTAACAAACACCTACACATACACTATGATACGTGTCCGATACGGACACCAAATGGACACGAATTATGCCCAAATTTCGGGGACAACTAGGGGACTCCTAGATCTAGACCAAAATATAATGAAATCTGAATAATAACACCATTTAAGGGGTTTTACCTATAGGTGTCAATCTCAAAAGAAAGCTTCAAATGGGGGGTGTTCTTCTTGATAGCCCAATGCTCCAAATTGATCCCAAACTGAAATAGCTCTCCACCAACAGTCCATAAACATCAATTAGAACCCAATGCAAAAGACTAGGATGAAAAAGGAGGTTAAATGAATAAAATGGGAATTTAGGAGAATGGGGATTTATCTTTCCTTCAAAATCTAGGTCAAGAACAAAAGAGGCAAGAACAACATTAAGAGAATACTTATAGGAAAGGGGAAACCCTAAGTGGCTTCCATGGGTGGGTTTGTTTGGATTTTGGGCTTAAGTCATGGGCCTATGGCTTAACTACAAGTCATGAAATTAATTCTAAGTCATAAGTCATGCACCAAATCACTAGTATTCCTATTCAAACCATGATTTCTAAATGACTAACCTAGATTGACTTAAATTAGGCTAGGGTCTCACCATGCTAACCTAGTCACCATGGTTAGGGTCAAAACCTAGGTTAGTCTCCAAAGTCTCAACTTAGTCAAAGTCAAAATCAACAACCGTCAATCCAATAAATATATCAATAATTCTAATAAGTCAAAATGACCAAATTATCCCTAGGCTAAAAATGAGAATTAATATTCCAAATCACAGGGTTAGGCTCTAGGGCAGACAATCTCTACGATTTCACTAGCTGCATATCAAAATCACAAGTCATAGTTTTAAATAGTTTTAAATTGATGAAAAATCACCATAAATCATATTATTATTTAAATATCATAATTAATAAATTATATCATAAAATTTAAAAATTGCCCTTATTTAGAAAACTGGGTGTTACAACTCTCCCGTCCCCAATCAATACACAAGGATCAAGTCAAGTTATGTTATTGCACACGAAGTATAGTTGTACACGATGATCTTGTGAGCACATGAGTATACACGATTTCACACGATTTGTACAGAATAACACGAACACAAGGAGTACACGATGCTCATGATAAAGTGCACGAACATGAAATATCCGATGTATCCGCTAAGGGGATAATATCGCACAACAAGATCCATATAGTACTAATCCGTGTTACCAACGTGTCAGCATCAAGTAAAGTAATCTAAAGCAGGAATATAATCCTAAACAAGATATGAAATGATCAGAGAATATACTTGCCTGATTTCCTGAATATCTGAAGAGAATATACCGTCCGAGGAGTGGTGTCTGGCTCCTATATAGTAGTACAAGTCACTACATGTCTAAAATAGTAAAATAGACTGCTACAATGGATATACATGATGTTTGGGGTCAATCTAGGCTAAAGTCAACCTTTGGTCAACTCTAGTCAACTATTCTAGTCAAACTAGGCCAACGAGGTCAAGCCTAACCCAAACAAGTCTCGCTAAGCCTAGCCATGTCTATCCTAGCATCCACATACAATACAAGTCATACTAGTCATCGACACACATCCACATGAGCATTCATGCCATACACATAGGCTATGTGCCATAGGCTATAGGCCATATGGTCTATATCACACATTCCCACACATTATATATATATATCTAATTTATATAATAACATACACATATAAATATAGGCCACATTATTATATCCAAGAATATAGAGATATATATATATTTACATATAGGCCATTAACATTTATATTACTAGGGATAGACATCTGTATGTGTTTTACAACTAACTTGTGTGTGTGTGTGTGTGTCAATAGGAATCAGGAAATCGGATTTTTATGGTGTTAATGACAGTGCAATGCAAATAATGGGTGTGCAACCTAGACTAGAGTCTGAGTGTGAACATAATGTGTCAACGTGTGTGGTATGTGATAGGAGATAGTGTGTTAACAGGGAATGAAATCAGTGAATGGGGTGTTGCTCTCAGGAATTCAGTGTATCTCAGAATTGTGTTATAGAGTGTACAACACCATGCCTATAATAACAGTCTTAAAATTAGGACAGTGTAAGTATCAATGTGAGAGTGTAATATGTTACTGTGTTCTCAGGATAATCATAACAGTGTGTGTATAATCTCAAAAAAATTAAGTGTGGTGTATATGTTAGGAAATCAATTTTTCTAGTTTTTTGTGTATGTATGAAAGTGTAATAGGAAACAGTGATGTGGATAATGTGTATACATGAATGTGTAATAGGAAAAACAGTAGAGTGTCAATGTGTGTTCAGGAACTGAATTAGTGATGTGTGTGGCAAATGAGCTCAACTATAGGGAATTAAAATCAGTGAAATAACCCAGGAGTTATCAGTTCTCAGGAAATGGCAAATGACAGTTCATATTAATTAGTTAACACAATGCCAAAACCAATTCGAAATCCTAATTCCTAACACCAATCACAAACCAACATTTAAGTAATATAATACATATGTAATTGAATTAATCCTGTTAATTAAACATCAGAAATCAGTTTAAAATAGAAATGAAATTTCAGAATTTAAAATCAGGAAACTGTGTATCAGTGAGGAAAGGAAAATTGAAATCGACATCTAAATACAGGTTAATATTATAAATTAAGGGTTGGTAATCACAAATACACATGTGCACGTGTCTCACAAGTCATCTCATGTCCTGGGGAGGCAGGACACGACGTGTCCTAGCTTACGAACACGCACAGACACGCTGCGCACAGAGCAGTCTCGTGCGATGAGTCCACGAGTTCGTACACCCGACACAGGCAACGTGGAGACACGTGGCCGTGCACACGTGTAGCCCACATGTAGGGCTACACGGTCGACACCCTGTCTAGTGTCCAAAGTGAGTGTCGTGTCGTGTCCAGCCACGTATCAGTGGCTAAAAATGTGTGTACAGCACAGTACGTACGACCAGTACGGAGAGGAGAACTCCTGTAACACCCCACCAATCGAGCCCAATTTTTGGGAGACCAATGTCAGTCATTGTCTCGACATTCTCCCCAAAAATGGCGTGTCCTCGTGTCCTGTACAGCAAGCACTAGGGCCCGAGTAGCAGAACAGTGCGCACAGGTCAATCACAGCATGTTCGTGTCCTCTGTGGATACGACATGACTCTAAATACACTGACCAAGGACACGAATCAACAAACAAACCCTAGATCTAGGAATTCAATAAAAAACATTTCAAAAATCAGCACAAAATGATGGTTGTGGCATTTCAACAAACACCTAGCCTAGCAAATTGATACGTGTCCGATACGGACACGAAACCTAATGCAAACAATACCAAACTTCCACTATAGCTAGGGGATACCTAGATCTAGGCTACCATGCAATAAAATCAGAATTAAAAAGAAATTAGAAGGGTTTACCTATAGATTGCAAGGATCAAGAAAAAGCCCCAAATCAAACGATTTTCGTTGCTATCCAAATCCTCCAAACTGCTCTAAATCTGAAATTACTCCTCAAAATTAGCAAGTAGAGGATGATTAGAATCATATGCAAAAGATTTGGGTCAAAAAGAATTAAAAATAGAATTTATAGGAATTTAGGAAAGTGGGGATTTACTTCCTTCTAAAAACTTGGTTGAGCACAAAAGAGGCAAGAACAAGTGGATATGACATTAAATAGGAGTAGGAAACCCTAGGTTGGCCGGCCATGGGTGGGCTTGGCAGAGGTTAGGGCTTCAAGTTATGGGCCATGGGCTTAAGTCACAAGTCATGGAATCAAATCACAAGTTATTCTACCTATTCATAATTCTTCCTATTGAAACTAGATCTAGTGACTAAAAATAGGTTTGACTTAAGCTAGACTAGAATCACACCATTGCCTACTAAGTCACCATAGCTAGGGTTAGCTTCTAGGCTAGTCTACAAAGTCTCAATAAGTCAAAGTCAAAGATATCAATCACCAATTCAGTAAATAAAATAAAATTCAAAAATTCATAAATGACCAAAATACCCTCAAGCTAAAATGTGGTAGTGACAAATCTACCCTCCTTAAAATATTTTCGTCCACGAAATTAAAAGACAAAACTAAACTGATGAGAAGGATAGACAATCATACCTCAAGGTCCAAAAAGATAAGGGTATCGCTCGCGCATCTCATCCTCCCGCTCCCAGGTACACTCCCCTAGAGAATGATGCCTCCATACGACGCGAACCAAGGGTATCATCTGGTTTCTCAGCACCTCCTCTCGGCGATCCAGAATCTCCACTGGCTGCTCTGGATAACTGAGAGTAGGTCCCAGCTCAATCTCCGAATGGTCAAGTACATCGCTAGGGTCAGCCACACACCGTCTCAACTGTGATACGTGGAATGCGTTGTGGACACCCACTAGTGCAGGTAGCAAGTCTAGCCTGCAAGCCATGTCACCGACCCTCCTGCTGATCACGAAAGGTCCGATGAAGTGCGGGCCAAGCTTCCTACCTTCACCAAAATATATGGTACTACGAGTCGGAGATATCCGCAGAAAAACTATGTCTCCAACCTAATCACAAACACTGTCTCAAGTTACTAAATAATCAAACATGATCCAACAAACAAAACAAACAAACAACCTACTTCTAATCATATTTCTAATCTGTACCTCAAACTCTAAAGGCCTCCGGTGGCTATCGGTCCAGTGCCGATGTCTGTCCTGTGCCACGCGAAGTCTGTCCCTGATGAGCTTTTCCTTCTCGGCTGTATCAACAACCATCTCAGGTCCCAATAAAGCTGGCTCTCCAACATCATCCTAAGATAAGGGTGTACGACATCTACGCCCGTACAGAGCCTCGAAAGGTGACATCACAATACTGGCCTGATAACTGTTATTGTAAGCAAACTCTACCAAGTGTAGGTGATCCTCCCAAGAACCTCCAAAATCTAAGACGCATGTCCACAACATGTCCTAGAGCGTCTGAATAGTCCTCTCTGACTGTCCGTCCATCTGGGAGTGGTATGCAGTACAAAACTTGAGCTGAGTGCCCAAACTAGTCTGCAGACTCCTCTAGAAATGGGAAGTAAAGCGACTATGCCGATCTAAGACAATGGTGACTGGAACCCCATATATCCTGACAATCTGCTGCATGTACATCTCTGCAAACCTCTCAGTAGACATACCCACCATGAATGGCAAAAAGTAGACCGATTTGGTCAACCTGTCAACGATGACCCAAATTACGTCTTTCTCTCCTGGTGTACGCGGCAACCCAGATACAAAATCTATCATGATATGCTCCCACTTCTACTCTGGAATGGGCAATGGCTGCAATAATCCTTCTGGCCTCCGCCTCTCTACCTTGACCTGCTGACAGACCAAGCATCTGGCTACGAAGCGAGCTACCTCCTATTTTATCCCATACTACCGGACGTGCTCTCTCCGATCCCTGTACATCTTATTGGCACCAGGATGTATAGAGTACTGAGATCTGTGAGCCTCCTACATGACCTGCTCCCTAAGCTCTCCACTAGGCATACACAGCCTAGAACCGTGCCTCAAAGCACCATCCTCTGCAAGAGAAACTTCACCATCCACTAGCCCTGCTCGAACCTGCTCTCGGATACACCGCAGAGCAACATCCTCGAACTGCGTCAACTTGATCCTCTCCGTCAAGTGTGACTGAATCTGAAGGCCCCACATCTGCATCTGAACTCCAGGCACAAGCACCTCAATCCCCAGGCTCTCCAAGTCTGCTAGCAAGTGCCGATCCATAGTCAAACACATGGCTGTCGGATACCTACTCAAGGCATCGGCAACCACGTTGGCCTTTCCTGGGTGATACTGTAGTGAGATATCGAAGTCCTTCTTCAGCTCTAGCCACCTGCGTTGCCTCATGTTGAGCTCTTTCTGTGTAAACACATACTTCAAGTTCTTATGGTCTGTGAAAATCTCCACCCTCTTTCCATACAAGTAGTGCTTCTACAACTTCAGAGCAAAAATCACTGCTGCCAACTCCAAGTCATTGGTAGGGTAGTTCTTCTCATGGGAACGTAACTGTCTGGAAGCATAGGCAATCACCTTCCCATGCTGCTGTAAGACACAACCCAACCCCTTCCCTGAAGCGTCACTATTGATAGTGAACCCTCCTGAACCTGATGGCAATGTCAGAATCGGAGCTGTCGTAAGCCGCTTCTTCAACTCATCAAAGGCAGCCTGACACTCTTCTGACCAAACAAACTCTGGATCCTTTCGGGTCAGCCTAGTCAATAGCTCTGCAATCCGGAAGAAATCCTGTACGAACCTCCTGTAATATCCTGCCAGCCCCAAGAAGCTCCTGACCTCTGCTACTGAACTCGACGTCTACCAAGCCTCAACTGTTGTGGTCTTCTTCGGGTCCACTGAGATACCATCTCCAGTCACCACTTGACCCAAGAAGTCAACTCTATCCAGAAAGAACTCACACTTTAAGAGCTTGCCATACAGCCTCTCCCTCTTGAGTGTCTCCAAAACTACTCTCAAGTGCTCCTCATGCTCCTCCTCGGTCTTCGAATACACCAGGATATCATCGATGAACACCACGACAAACTTGTCCAAGTACTGGTGGAACACCTTGTTCATCAAGTTCATAAATACTACCGGTGCATTGGTCAGCCCAAACGGCATAACCAAGAACTCAAACTGTCCATACCGCATCCTAAAAGCGGTCTTCGGAATATCCTCCCTCTTCACCTTCACCTGATGATAACCTGACCTCAAATCAATCTTAGAGAAAACCCGAGCTCTACTTAACTGATCAAAGAGATCATCGATCTGCGGTAGTGGGTATCTGTTCTTGATCGTCAGGTTGTTGAGTGCCCTGTAGTCGATACACATTCCTACCGACCCATCCTTCTTGGGTACAAAGAGTACCGGTGCACCCCAAGGTGAAGAACTCGATCGGATGAAGCCCTTGTCCTGCAGCTCATCCACCTGCTTCTTCAGTTCCACTAACTCACTGTTGTTCACTCGATAAACATGCTGAAAAATTGGTTCCGCGTCGGGAACCAAGTCTAGCGAGAACCCAACATCCCTGTCTAGTGGAAGTCCTGGCAAGTCCTCCGGGAAGACGTCCATGAACTCTGCAATCAAGGGAAGTGGAGCCACCTGCTCCTCAACTGAAGCTCCGTTGAAAAGTCCACTTTCCTGCTCTGTCTGCCGTCGGGTGTACTCGAACTCTGGCTCTCCTGGTGCTCCAAACAGAACTCTACCCCCTCGGCAATCTATGCTGGCGTGATGTCTGCTCAACCAATCCATACCTAATATGATATCGTAGTTCGGTAGTGGCATGACGAGCAGACTCACCTCCAACTCTTGGCCTTCCAAAATAACACTCCATCCTCTGCAAACATTACTGACGAGGATAACACCACCCTCGGTCGTGATCTTGCAGGTCCTAGGCAATGGTTCAGATACAAGGTTATGTCTAATAGCAAATGATACCGACACAAAACTGTGGGAAGTCCCGGAATCAAATAGAGCGAAAGCTGGAATGGAGTCGAGAAGAATCGAACCTGCAATCAACTCCACAATGGCCTCTGCATCCTCGGCCGCCATGGCGAAAGCTCGCTCCTGCTGACCTCCCCGAGCCTGCTGTTGATGCTGGATGAACCTCTGTTGTTGAGTCTGCAGTGGTCCTCTCTGCTGGCATGCTGGAACCTTGGCTCCTCCACCTCCTTCTGGTACTAGACGCATCGATGCTACTGGACAGTCTCTCATCTGATGGTCCGATGATCCACACATCAGGCACTTCCCAAGCCTCTTTCTGTAGTCGTCCCACCTGTGCCCGGGCTTCTGGCAGAAGGTGCAACTGATAACCTGCTGTCGGGGTGCCTGCTGCTGTACCCTCGACTGCTGATGCCCCACTTGCTGAAAAGGTGCCCGACCCTGCTGCTGAAACTGCTGCTGATGTACTAGCCTCTACAGCTGCTGGTGCTAAAAATGAGGCCTCTTGGCCTGGCCTCCGCTGCTGCTAACTCCCTGGAAGTTCCGACCTCTCTTCAGCTTCAACCCTAGGTCGTCTTCCACTGCCATAGCTCCAGTGAAGATCTCTGCGAAGGTAGCACTCTGGTCACTCTTAGTCAGCGGCCGAACCTCCCTGATCAACCCTCGACGGAACTTCCTCGCCTTCGTCTTGTCCGTCAGATCATCAATAAACCGGGCCAACCGGTAAAACTCTTCGACGTACTCAGCAACTGTCTGGTTCCCCTGAACCAGACTCTCAAACTGTGCCTCAATACCTCCAGTGCCACAGCTAGAAAGAAATGTTCCTTGAACTGCTCCTATGTCTGACCCTCTACTCCCACTCTCGGGTCTGTCTAGTACCAGGTACGGGCTAAGTCCTACATTTGACTGCTCGCTGCCTTAATGTGAAGTCGAGCTGGTATCTCCGGCAGCCGAAAAATCTCCTCGATATGCTCAATCCAATCATCCGTATAGTGAATGCCCTCGGTACCCAGGAAATCTCTAGGATGCATCTTCTAAAAGTCCTGGATATCCTTCACCCTTCGGCGAGGCTGCTACTGCGCCCCTAAGCAGAAACCATTTCCACGGTCGTACAGACCTGCTAATGTGCCTCGTCAATCCCCTGACGGAAGTCGGCAGTCTAACGCTGCTGGTGCTGCTGGTGAGACTACAGAATCCTCTCCACGAAGGAGAACAGATGAGCAGCATCTACCATCCCCGCAGGTAGAGGCTGCTACGACGGAAGGATCTTAGGAAGCACCGGGCTCTGCCTCCTGACTGGTGGAGGTGCTTCTCCAAAAGCTGCAGAAACACCCACCCCAGCTGGCATGACTGGGGCTGCGGTACCGGTAGCAGGCTGCTGAGGACGAGAGGTGGCAGACCTCTCATCAGCGTCCCTCGGTCCTGGGCGATGTGACCTCGTCTCAACCATCCTGGAGACACAGATCAAACAAAAAATAATTACTGAGAATGAGTCAAAATATCAAAGGAGGACAGTTAATATTCAAAGGAAGACAATAAGCAGCAAAATGTAGATATACGAAATCTGATAAGGAGTTTTTCCTAGTATGATTGAGTACCTTCAAAATATCCTAATCCTACTGCAGGCTGTAGTGATACTCTAGTTTGAATACCACTACATTTCTAAACTAGACCTGCATGGGCCACCACTAAAAATATGTCACGACCCACACCCTAGAGTAACGGCACTAGAAGTGGGTACGTCCAGCCTACGCCGCAGTGTCGGCGGTAGAACACTGTCCTAGGTCAAACATCTAACAATATAAGGTACATGTACAGTATATACACTCCGAATGGAGGTGACATAGCAGAATATAGTCTCAATCACATCTAAGGTAGAATACGATAAAAAGATAGATAGATAGATATGAAATGAAATGAATCCACAGAGATACAATCAGATAGAACTCTAAGTGTCTAAGATAACACAAATCCAGATAACATCTCAAAATCCCAAATACAGTAATCCAGAGAATGTAAATACAATGAAAAGACATCCTAATCTAAAGGAGTATCATCCACTGCTAAAGGGTCCTGCTGCTGGTCCATGTTACAACAGTCCTCTAGGGTAGTCCCGTAATATGTGGAACAGAACGCCTCGCCCTCATCCTCTGTAATATTTTCAACAGGTCCAGTCAGGACAGGAGCGAGCACAATACATCTCAACAAATCATAACAAGTTAGGAAATATAAACATGCTAGAGAGTAAGATACATGAAACTGAAAGAACAACATGATGTAAAAGAGAGACTATAAGTAAATAGCTACAATATATAAGAGAACTAATCAGTGCTAGTGATTCAGAGTACAAGATGGTTATATAAATGACACGATATTGTACACGAGTAATCTACAGAGGTTGTACACGAGTAATCTACAAGATTGAGTACATAACCACTTCTACTCCTCCGTCCCCAATCAATACACAAGGATCCAGTCAAGTTATGTTATTGCACACGAAGTATAGTTGTACACGATGATCATATGAGCACATGAATATACACGATTTCACACAATTAGTACATGAATAACATGAACACAAGGAGTACACGATGCTCATGATAAAGTATACGAACATGAAATACCCGATGTATCCGGTAAGGGGATAACATCGTACGACAAGATCCATATAGTACTAATCCGTGTTACCAACGTGTCAGCATCAAGTAAAGTAATCTAAAACAGGAATATAATCCTAAACAAGATATGAAATGATCAGAGAATGTACTCGCCTGGTATCCTGAATATCTGAAGGAAATATACTGTCCGTGGAGTGGTGTCTGGCTCCTATAGAATAGTACAAGTCACTACATGTCTAAAATTGTAAAATAGACTGCTATAATGCATCTACATAATGTTTGGGGTCAATCTAGGCTAAAGTCAACCTTTGGTCAACTAGTCAACTATTCTAGTCAAACTAGGTCAACTAGGTCAAGCCTAAACCAAACAAGTCTCGCTAAGCCTAGCCATGTCTATCCTAGCATCCACACACAATACAAGTCATACTAGTCATCAACACACATACACATGAGCATTCATGCCACACACATAGGATATGTGCCATAGGCTATAGGCCATATGGTCTATATCACACATTCCCACACATTATATATATATATATATATCTAATTTATATAATAACATACACATATACATATAGGGCACATTATTATATTCAAGAGTATAGACATATATATATTTATATATAGGCCTTTAACATTTATATTACATATAGGGATAGACATGTGTGTGTGTTTTACAACTAACTTTTGTGTGTGTGTCTCAATAGAAATCAGGAAATCAGATTTTTAGGGTGTTAATGACAGTACAATGCAAATAATTGGTGTGCAACCTAGACTAGAGTGTGAGTGTGAACATAATGTGTCAATGTGTTTGGCATGTGATAGGAGATAGTGTGTCAACAGGGAATGAAATCAGTGAATGGGGTATTGCTCTCAGGAATTCGGTGTATCTTAGAATTGTGTTATAGATTGTACAACACCAAGCCAATAATAACAATCTTAAAATCAGGACAGTATAGTTATCAATGTGAGAGTGTAATATGTAACAATATTCTCAGCATAATCATAATAGTGTGTGTGTAATCTCAGAAAAATTCAGTGTGGTGTATATGTTAGGAAATCAATTTTTCCAGTTTTGAGTGTGTGTATGAAAGTGTAATAGGAAACAGTGATACGGATAATGTGTATACATGAATGTTTAATAGGAAAAACAGTAGATTGTCAATGTGTGTTCAGGAACTGAATTAGTGATGTGTTTGGCAAATGAGCTCAACTACAGGGAATTGAAATCAGTGAAATAACCCAGGAGTTATCAATTCTCAGGAAATGGCAAATGACAGTTCATATTAATCAGTTAACATAATGCCAAAACCAATTCGAAATCCTAATTCCTAACACCAATCACAAACCAACATTTAAGTAATGTAATACACATATAATTGAATTAATCCTAGTAATTAAACATCAAAAATCAGTTTAAAATAGAAATCAAATTTTAGAATTTAAAATCAGGAAACTGTGTATCAGTGAGGAATGGGAAATTGAAATCGACAGCTAAATACAGGTTAATATTACAAATTAAGGGTTGGTAATCACAAACACACATGTGCACATGTCTCACAAGTCATCTCGTGTCCTAGGGAAGCAGGACATGACGTGTCCTAGCTCACGAACACACACAGACACGCTGCGCACAGAGCAGTTTCGTACGACGAGTCCACGAGTTCGTGAACCCGACATAGGCCACATGGAGACACGTGGCCGTGCACACGTGTAGCCCACGTGTAGGGCTACACGATCGACACCCTGTCTAGTGTCCAAAGTGTGTGTCGTGTCGTGTCCAGCCACTTATCAGTGGCTAAAAACGTGCGTGCAGCACAGTACGTACAACCAGTACGGGGAGGAGAACTCCTCGAACACTCCACCACTCGAGCCCAATTTTTGGGACACCAATGTCAGTCATTGCCTCGACATTCTCCCCAAAATTGGCGTGTCCTCGTGTCCTGTACAGCGAACACTAGGGCCCGAGTAGCAGGACAGTACGCACGGGTCAGTCACAGCGTATTCGTGTCCTCGTGTGGACACGACACGACTCCAAATCCACTGACCAAGGACACGAATCAGCAAGCAAACCCTAGATCTAGGAATTCAATCAAAAACATTTCAAAAATCAGCACAAAATGATGGTTGTGGCATTTCAACAAACACCTAGCCTAGCAAATTGATACGTGTCCGATACGGACACGAAACCTAATGCAAACGACACCAAACTTCCATTATAGCTAGGAGACACCTAGATCTAGGCTAACATGCAATAAAATCAGAATTAAAAAGGAATTAGAAGGGTTTACCTATAGATTGCAAGGATCAAGAAAAAGCCCCAAATCAAACGATTTTTGTTGCTATCCAAATCCTCCAAATTGCTCTAAAACTGAAATTACTCCTCAAAATCAGCAAATAGAGGTTGATTAGAGTCATATGCAAAAGATTTGTGTCAAAAAGGATTAAAAATGGAATTTATAGGAATTTAGGAAAGTGGGGATTTACCTTTCATTCTAAAAACTTGGTTGAGCACAAAAGAGGCAAGAACAAGTGGATAGGACATTAAATAGGAGTGGGAAACCCTAGGTTGGCTGGCCATGGGTGGGCTTAGCTAGGGTTAGGGCTTCAAGTTATGGGCCATGGGCTTAAGTCACAAGTCATGGAATCAAATCACAAGTCATTCCACCTATTCATAATTCTTCCTATTGAAACTAGATTCTAGTGACTAAAAATAGGTTTGACTTAAGCAAGACTAGGGTCACACCATTGCCTACTAAGTCACCATAGCTAGGGTTAGCTTCTAGGCTAGTCTACAAAGTCTCAATAAGTCAAAGTCAAAGATATCCATCACCAATTCAAAAAATAAAATAAAATTCAAAAATTCACAAATGACCAAAATACCATCAAGCTAAAATGTGGTAGTGACAATATCAAAAGCACAGGTGGCGTCCTTACTACACATGGCTTCACAAAAGTACAGGTACCCCAAAATCACAGACAGATAATCAAAGTCACACAGACATACAACAGATGGTTCATAAAGAGTTCTTTATGCAAATTATTTCGACAAGGATCTATTACAGATTCGTCATGATTACATGAAAAGAACTTCTTTATGAAAATTATGTCTACAAGGATCTATTACAGATTCGTCATAAAAAGAACTAAAGCGCCTAAAAATCTACAAGGGGGTTAATCTTCACAGATGCGGAGCCAACCCATACACACAGCATTGTCAGAGCGAGCCACTTCCTAAAGCAGATATTAGCCCGAGCAAGAACTCAATCCAAACCACAGGCTATGCCACAGTCATTGAGCAGGACAGAGCACAACCTGTGGCTCTTCGAATTGGCAATCAATCCAAATCCGAAAGCTTGTATCTCGAAGACCTCCAAGATGTTGTTCAGGTTCAAACTCCTTATGCCAAACGCTCAAGTGCATCTCAAAACACAGCAGCAGTTCTTCTACAAGGACACGGCTTCTTGGAACGAAGTGATCCTCAACCACCAGTCGACTTGTGCAAGCTTATGGTCGTTCAAAGCAAAGTTGGAATCGAGCATGATGGTGGGAATGTTAAGAGACAAAAGACCCAACCTTCAGAAAATCTTTCCTTTATATATGGTGAGTATGGTCCAACCTATATGCCACATGGCCGTCGGTCAAAGACTCACAAATTAATGGGATGAACCTAGACTCAGCACAATAAATCTTATTTAATAGGTTCATTCGACTAAATCCTAGGCGACTGACTTCTTGAATTCCCTAAATGATGATGGAAATTAAAGAAGAGGATGACCGACTCGTCCATCAAAAAAGCAGTCATTAATTACTCTTGTGACTTCGACAGAAACTAGATTCTTCGACTCAGAAGGGCAGCCAGTTCACTGTACCCTCACTTCAATCCAGAAGCACAGCACCCTCCATCCGATCCAAAAGTGTAGCCCGTTCAAAGTCTCCTTCATTTGACACTTTGTTGTCCAAAGCACATGTCTACTCGACACCCTCATGCACAGTGACTCCATTGCCCAAAGCACAAATCCACTCATTGCACTAAAAGTGTAGTGACTCCGTTGCATAAAGCACAAGTCCATTAGTCGCTCTAAAAGCACAGTGACTCCGTTGCCTGAAGCACAAGTCCACTCGTCACTCTAAAAGTGCAATAACTCTATTGCCTAAAGCACAAGTCCACTCGTCGCTGTAAAAGTGCAGTGACTCACCTGAAGCACAGTCTACTTATCACCTAGAAGTGCAGTGATCTCACAGCCTCGCCAGAAGTATAGCTCGCATAGAAGCATAGTCGTACGGGGTAACGTGGTTCCACGTGGCCAGACGGGTATTTATGTCCTTTTCAGATTGGTTTGTTTGAAAACCACCGCTCTTCAGATAGGACAGAGTTTGATTATATTGATAAGAGCAACATCCTATCAGTCTGTTTAAACCACAGATAAGGATGGAATTTGTTCTTATAGATGAGGGTCATGTCCAATTGGTTTGTTTAAACCAATGGCCCCTTGAGATAAGACAAAATCCAACTTCAGGAATAGAAACAAAATCTGCTCAGGTTTATCCGATCAACAGTAAACACATGCCACGTGTCGTTTACACGGTCATGTTGATAATCCCCCCAAAGATCTTGAAAAAGGAGAATCCCAGCATCCACCACGTGTCAGCTCAGCAGCAGCCCTTACCGTGCAACTTTGAGATTCTTTCATATCTCTACGTGCAGCATTCTTGCACAATCCTTATGCACATCGTATATGTGCTTTCCTATAAATAGGAGTTTTCGTTCAATAAAAAGGCTTCAAAATCATCACAAAGTCGGTATCCTCTTGATTGGCAACCCCAGATTTCCAATCACAAGCACCAGAAAGCCAAAGCAAGTTTAACTCGTCATCAAATCATCAATGGAGTAAAGGAGCCACTACAGTGCTCGATCTCCACCGTCACACTTCCCCAAAAATATTGTACTTGATCTCCTATTTAGGAATCGATTGTACTCTTTACACGTTTAATATACAAAAAGTTCGTATAACCTTTTGTCATGGCAAACAATCATATTCTTAAGCCCTAGTTGGTTTAAGGATAATCAATAGATATAGGAATTCACATCCACATTACCTCTAAATTCGACTATCTGTATCAATGACTTGTTACATCCATATTACCTCTGATAATGTCATCCTAAAAATACCATCATAACAAATTATACTCTGTCACGTCCACAATACCTTTGAACAGATATAATAAGTGTTATTATTTTCGAGAAATATGTCACGTCCAGTACCTCTGAACATATTTTTTACTCCTATCTATTACTTGTGTCTCAAACAGATACATAATAAGTAATAGAGCCATAAAAAAATTATCAGTCTTTCTATTTCATAAGTGATCTTGAGAACATAAAGCTATTACATTGTTCAAAATGTGATCATTACATTACTTATTGGGGAGGTAAAGTACTGAGGTCATAAATTGTCTTCTTCAAGGCTTCGGCTCGCTCTATTTTTGTAGCAATCACCCTTGCCCTAGCTAAATCCCTTCTGAAAGCTGAAAGTAAAGATTACATTGACGTAACATGATACTCCATCTCTGCGTTTCGAGCTCGAAGAACTTCATCTCTTTGTCTATTCAGATCATCTAGACGGCTTTAGGCAAATTAATACTCAAGCACCTTTTCTTGGCATTTCATAGCTGTCGAGACCAATACACGAGTCTTAGCTAGTTCTGCTTCTAGATCTTGAATGCGAGCTTGACCCTCATTCAATTCTGTCTTTCTCCATTGCCTCGGCCTTATCGAGATCAGTGGAGAAACAGCCTCAGCAATACTGGACTCTATCTCTCCAGATTGTATCGTAAATACGGCCATATAGCTTGACATTC
Organism: Iris pallida; assembly: GCA_029216955.1. Classification (NCBI taxonomy): domain Eukaryota; kingdom Viridiplantae; phylum Streptophyta; class Magnoliopsida; order Asparagales; family Iridaceae; genus Iris; species Iris pallida. The sequence continues at coordinate 8,159,296 of JANAVB010030818.1, forward strand.
CTCGTACTCACGAGCAATGGCCTCACACTCAGCATCTACCACTCTTTGTGTATTTTGCTTTGTCATCTCTTGGTAAGATTGAATAGGCTCCTCGAGCACCTTCATGATCCATTCTAGGACATTAGCCCTTTCAGCATTGCCAAGATCGCGTATGGCCTTAATCGAAAAAAGAGAGTTCCTCTTTACAAAATCGAAAGGATGGTTATTCTCTATGGCTATTTGAATCAGAGAACGTAAGGAAGTAAAGAAGGCATCCATGTAAGTTTGGATGATGCTACTCATCAATGCTACACCAGGTGTCGCTATCTCGATGGAAACTCCTTCTACATATATGGAAAGAATGATAGCTTGTACAATATCAGCACCCAGAGATTTTGGTGCAGACATTCCAGATGAGCTTTCCTCAATGGCATGAGTATCGATATCCAAAGGAGCCATGGTGGAACTAAGGCTAAAGGCAGTAGAAGCCAACGGGACTTCAATGATCGTCTCTACATGACCTGATACAATTCAAAGCAAAATCATAATGTCATATGGCATTAAGTAAAGAAGAAATGGTAAATAAAGTCAGAAATTTACTTGGGCTTGTTGGCATATATGGAGTTTCCATCGACGTAGTATCCCGTCACTACAAAAAACCAGGTTATCTTACAACGGTTGAAAACTATTACAAAAACAATATAACCCATTGCTAAATCAATCCACAACAGTTATTGGAACCATTGTAAATTCGAGCGTTGTAGATTCCTCTTATATCGATTATTAGTGGTTTTTGAAACGTTTCTATAAATAGTTGCAAATAACGTATTATGAAATCGATCTCATGTTAATACGTAATGGTTACATTGTGTTGTCAATAATATATTTGGCAATGATTAACAAACTATTGTAAATATTAAGTAATGCACGATGGTTGATAACCGTTGCCTAAAATGTATTATGCAACGGTTAAAAATTGTTGTGGATAATAGACAACGGTCAATATCAAGTAATTTTTCTACCATAGTGGGGCTCAAACTCTCGACCTCCTAGAGCACATGCCTCTTCTATACCACTAGACTAGAGGCTCATTTGCATGTAAATACTTATATGTATAATATATATATATACTTAAGTCATTTTTATCAATTGAAGATTTTGGATTGATGTTAAATAGTAATTATCTAATACTTTTTGTTAGCGAACAAGGAACCAATTAATACGAGTAATTCTAATGCTTAAATTTCTATTGTGTATAAACAAAATTCAAATTGATATTGAATTTGCAACGGCTATAAACAAACTGTTACGAGATCAATATTTTTGGAATAGTTGTTTATGCTTTGACAATGGTTATAATAAATGTTGTTATTCAACAAAAAAAATTGCAACTAGTAGCCTAATTAGTTGCACAGTTATTACAAAAAATAAGCCCACTCACAACAGGTTGCAAAAATTATTGCACAACTATTGCTAACAATGGGCCTTTAAAAAGGCTTTATGTAATCGTTGCAAAATATCAATAAATTTGTAACAAATACTTAAAACCCTTGCATAATCGTTGCTCATTGATCTCACTTTGCCAACACTTTCATAAAATTGTTGTTTGACCATTGTAAAAAAAGGAAAACAATTAGCAAGCATTTATGAGCCATTGTAAAAAAAAGTGTATCAGGCAATGGTTTATCTCTAACCATTGCAAATATATTTAATTTAGAAACGGTTATTTCAAACATTACGAAATTGTTGCGAATTATAGTTTCAGCAACATCCATATAAGCATTACACTAAAACTGTTACAAAATAGGGGTATTTTTTGTAGTACATTCTGTAACGAGCCTCTCTATTGTAGAAGCATATACTGCTTAGCTGCTTCCAGCTTCCGAGGTTCCTGACATGAAGTGGCTACTCCCAGCCCCTGACTCAACTTGATCTCTTTGGGATGTCTCCTCCGCCCTCTTTGTTTCAACAATGTATTCAACAGGGGTCTGAATCCTCTCAGTATCAATATTAGGGTTTTTATGACCCTCAGGAACTTCGAGACCTTTAGCAAGGTCTTCGTCACCTTTATCATCATCTGGGCTTCCGTCGCCCTTAATGTCAACATCGGAGTTCTCATCGCCTTTTGGTTCATCAGGTCTCTGATCATTATCACTAGGGCTCTGGTCCTCCTCATCTTCAACAAAGTGCTCACCATCCTCAATTATAGTCTAGCCATCTTTGGCCACCAAGTCTTGATTCTTTTGGGCTACTTCAGGATCGGAAGCCACATCAACAGGGTCCTCCTCAATTGGTTCATCTCCAAAATTATAGTCCTGTAATGCTTCTATCATCTCCTTATCCTCTCGGGATGGAACCTCATTTAGGACAGGAACTACAGGAGATTGGATTATTGAAGGAGCTGAAACTTCTGGAGCAATATCCTTTGAAGCTAACGTTTCTTCGAGAACTATGATCGTTGTAGTATCATCAGTAGCTTGTGGTGATATTAAACCCGCTGAAGCAAACGCCATCAATGTCCTTATAGATAAGGGAATGGTGAACCCAACGATTACTGGTTCTGAAACAGTAACCGAAGGGGTATCCGCTGCAACAGCCGATGCTGGAGAACTGGTTGGTGGAGGCTTTAAAGATAAACAAATTTCAATACAAATGGCCAATAGGTTAACATCTAACAACTCTGGATGGACTGAAAGAGTAAGGGTATCACCTTTTGGAGATAAAAAATTTTCTGATGGTAGTGACGGTTCTGGTTGATCAAGAGACCGCCTCAGTGATGATGGAAGAAGCGAGACTATGGTTTTCTCCTTCACAATTCTAGTTGCCAACAGTTTCCTTCTCGCTGCCCGCTTGATTGGTGGCTGTAGGGAAATAGTGACAGCAGGCTGGTCTTGTGGTGCTTCAGGAGAAATTCACTCCCTACTTGTCTTCTCGGCCGCACTCTTCTTCTGAGCAGGGGATGGATTTGTTCTCCTAAAAGAAGATGTCCCTCCAGGAGAAGACCCAGCTTCTAATTACCGTATTTGAAGCCTGATCTTGGCTGCTGGATTCTCGACATCAGTTGTTTCTTTCTTCTTTCCTTTTCCTTTAGCGGGAGAAAGAAGTTCATCTTGAGTTGATTGGGAAGGCAAAGTTCCAGTATTTTTCTTTTTGCCATCTCCTCTTGTGAGAGATTTGCCCTTCCAATTTTTAAGAGGGATATGCAATGGATCTTGCACATCATCATAAAAACTAGCGGGCGCAGTTTCTAAAGGATTACCAGCAGGAACATTCTCCTCTGCCTTGGACAAATTTACAGTGGCTTTAGTCCCGTCAAAAGCTTTTCTCACACCAACAAAGCTATCATACATGGAATAGCCTTCAAAGAAAGTGTTGGCCAAGGTGTAGAAGTTTGCATATGTGTCTAATATATGTAGACCACCATCAAAAGCAATGGAAGGCATGGTAAACATAGCATTAGTGCCTTTCGCGTTATCATAACTCCATCCTCGAGCCCCATCAATCAGATACCTGAAGGCTCACAGCAAGTAGTTGCATTCTCGACATGCATCTGGTTGTAGCCAAATTTACGAGCAAAATGGCTGGACAAGTATGGTTCCAAGTAGCCTACACTCTCAAACCGATATACCAGATGAGAAGGCCTAATCATCTTCAGCCAAGAAACAGTATTAGAGGCGGACGAATACCAATGGGCTCTGAGTCTACCAGAGTAGCTGGAAAGTCTTCGTACCCAGGTGGAGGAGTAACGCAGAAGAACATCCAGTTAGTGCCTATATTCAATGCTCTCCTACAATCATATAATTAGTCTACTTTCCATCGAGACTCAGTTTATCTATCGATGAAGTTCAATGTCATAGCTCCACCAACACCAAGTGCAGGGTCTATCAAGGTAGGATGTTATAGAATTAATAGCAGCCATAAACTCCCGGAGCTCTACGGCATCTCTGTACGAGGGTAACTGATTCGGAAATCAGGTCTCCATCATAGCAGCCTTAAACTCTCGGAGACCTGCATTCAGTCGGCTGGTCATTGTAGAGAGAAGATCCATCTTATATCCAAAAACTAAATACACTGCAGCAAACAGCATGCCTCGGTGAATGCGGTCAACGGCACTGGTTCTAGGAACCACAAATTGCCTTAACCATATATAGAGAAAGCCTGCTAAGGTGGCCTCCGGGGACATAATTTCCCCACCCTCGCTTATATATCTGCTGATAGGGGTGCCAACTTTATAGCCATTCCAGTCTTCTGTCAGCTCATTATCAACATATCTAGTTTCTTTCATCAATTTACTAATAGTCTGGTCGTCAAGCGGCTCAAAGAAGCATGGATCAAAATCCAAATGCTCATGTACCTTATTCTTAGTATCATGACCCAAGAACAGGTATACTGACCACTTGGATGTATAACACGTCGTTGTGCTCCTTAAGTGATAGGTGCAAATCATGAAATGACATAATAACTCTTCAAAGACTGCCACCATATGAGGATTCTCCTTGGATAAAGCCTCTAATTCATCATCTGTTTTGCATATATTCTTTATATGGATTTTTGCCCATGGGTAGATAAGTCAGAAATTGCATCTCGTGAAGGACGAAGCCTATTTCCCCGTGAAGGATAGCAAAGGTGCCAGTCATATCATTGTATCTCTCCACGAAGGCCGGGAACAGATTGGCATTGATATGGATACCTCAGGTGGTGGTCATGATGGCCTCATGGAGTCTTATCTTATTCAACTTATTACATAAATTATTTAGAGCCCATACGGAGAGCCGATTCTAGCATATACAATTCGGGTACATTAACCCTGTCAGTCTAATAGTTGCCTCAGGGTATTCTTCTTAGCCGCAGCAAAAGTGTTGGCAAAGATAGGTATCCTGACTGGTATCACGAGATGAATATTTAGTCGGCACGCAACTTGGCTTTATACCCCTCAAGTGCGTGTTGTGTTTCTCAAAAGCACTAAAAAAATATGCTTTTCTTTTGAGTCCCATATTTGTGACATATCATTCCAACCCTAGCCAATTGGAATGGAGTCAGGTCCCATGACATCCTACGAGAATAACTGGCATGGGCATATCAGGATAAAGACAAGTTTGTGAACATCTCTGGGAGATGTACCAGTCTATCTCCTCTTTTGAAGACCCGATATTATTTCTTTGCCTTAGGTTGAGAGACGGCTTCGAACAAGAAAGCTGGTTTCTTATAGGAAGCCTAACTTGCAGTCAGGAAAGGTGTACCATTCATTAAACACAAAAGAGTTCAATTTTCTTGAGCCTCAAGAAGTGCTCTCCTATCAGCCGGGCCGTCAGGGTTGAATTGCGGGAATGTGACGTGTGACAAGTCCTCCTGATACTCTGATACGCAGAAGATAGATGCCAAAATTTTAGCTTGGGGATCTTTCCAGAGGTCGACTGCAAAAATAATTAGAAAGAGAAACAGAGTTAGAATAATGATAAAAATCATTTTTATAGGTGAAGTGATTTCTAACTCAGCATGAATGAAGGATGGCGCGGCATGTCAGTTCAAATTCGCGTGGTAGCATGTCAGTTCTAGTTCACGCGGTGGCATGTCAGTGCTAATTCATTCGATGGCATGTCAGTTTTAATTTGCACGGTGGCATGCCAGTTCTAATTCGTACGGCAGGCATATCAGTTCTAATTCGTACGGCATAGAATGATAAATTCTAAATTCGTACGACAGTTTCTACGCAAATTGGCAAAATTGTGTTTCACGCGGCACACTTTCAGTAATCAACGGGTGCACACATTTTATTTGATAACCAACACTCTGAAAGAGGTGGTTTGTGTTGAAAAAAGTGCGACGCCAATTAACACTCTGAGAGAGCTGATTGACACCGGCCATAGTTCGCACGAGCCATCGAAAGGTGCTAACTATCAAATGGCGTCGAGCATATTGTTCATCTTCTGTCCTGACCCAAGTTCTCACCTTCGAGAGCAGGGTTGGTTTCTTTGCCTCTTGCCGACGACGACACGTGTTGTGGCACCCTCAATGATGGCACGCATGACATTGCTCAGGCTACTTTCTTGCCTTTCTCAGCCATAGAGGAACTGGGAGCCATTCGATTAGAGGGAAACTTCGAAAGATCGAGAGGAAAAAGAAGACAGAAAGTTCGAGAGAGAATTTCTAAGAAACTCTCTCTCTTCTCTTAACGGGCTATTTATAGCCTAAGTTGGTTCATAACGGCCGCGCGAATCTCGCTCAGAACGTAAAGACTGTTGAGATTTTGATGCACGTAAATCACGCCTGAAAGGTTCTTATTCAAAGTATTTCAAATGGCCATTCACAAATAGTTGTAGAAGCTAAAAATCAAGTTGCGCTGCTAATTTGGGAGCTAGATATCAGATTGCGCCATAGTTATCAACTTGCGCGAGGGGGACAGGATACGTACGAAACGAGTTGTGCGAGTGCCACATGGTCTCTACGAAAAACTATAATAGCATCATCATTGTCTGACAGCTTACAACACATATATCAAGAAAAATCCGTACGAATCCCATGCAACACGACGCTCGATAATATTTGGTAAGCTTTTATGACAGCTAGCAGTTTGCACAACGTGTCAGGGAGTACGAGGTTGTACTTAGGTGTAAGTTACTATATTGTGCCCCCGTGCAACCTGATGAAGCTTGCACAATGTGATCAAATTTATGTCCAGAGCATGGTGACGTAGTGCACATGCCACTAACTTCATAGAACATGTCCACTACATTACCCACGACCATGCATATCTCACTCTAATGATGCCACGCGTCCACAACAGTTGGTGCAACCGCTCGTACAAGTTACTACATTGTGCCGCCGTGCAACCTAATGAAGCTCGTGCAATGTGATCAAATTAATGTCCAGAATAGGGTAATGTAGCGCGCACGCCACTAACTTCGTAGAACGTATTCGCAACATTGCCCATGACCATGCGCATCTCACTCAAATGATGCCACACGTCCGTAGTAGTCGCTGCAACCGCTGACACAAGTAAATAGGGGCACGCAACCTGAGATACACGTAACCCAGAATAACTGCTAAACAGTTATTTCAAGAACTCTATAAATGGAGTTTCAAATCAGTCTCAAATAATCATGAATGATCATAATCTCCTGCTAAAGTTCTGTTGCATCCTCTAGAGGCTCGTGTCTTCGATATCATATCGTCCAAGGGATAAATTGATCTTCTTCTGGTCAGATTCTTATAGTTGTACTTTCCCAAAAATCAATTGTACTTTTGTACTCTTTCTTAGTTTGTAGAAATCAAACTTTTGTTTTTGCAAACAAAATGGCGTCTGCTGGGGACAACTTTCTTCTCTAACGAGAAAGTGACAACTCAATGTGATACCGCATCAATCGGCAAGACACATAAGACTTTGGTCGTTCAAGTCGACCAAACCGCTTACAAGGCAATGATCAGTGTTGGGTGTACCAAGCGCTCCGCCGTTGCTTCTAAGAGCAAAGGGCGCACTATATGGACTCCTAAATCTTTTCGGCCAACCATGGCTCCTATACAACTTGTGTAGTTTGTCTTTCGACCAACCATGGCTCCTGCGCAACTTGTGCAGCCTGTCTCTCGGCCAACCATGGCTCCTGAACAACTTGTGGAGTCTGTCTCTCGGTCAACTAGAACTCATGTGCAACATGCGCAGAATGCTTCTCTGTCAACAAGAACTTCTGTTTAACCTGTGCATATTGTTTTTCTGCCAACCAGAACTCCTGCGCAACCCGTGCCTACTGCTTCTTCGGCTCTGAACAAAGGGAAATGGCTTTTGGCTACTCCCTCATCTTCTCCAGTTCTGAGCTCGAGGAAGAACCTATCTAGTAAAAGTGTTAAAAAGAATAAAGGGAAGCACCCTTTGGCCTTTCCTCAACTTGTGCAACCTGCGTCCATGGCCTTTCAATCACAAAATAAAAGGAAATGCCTTTTGGCTACTCTCTCATTTTTTTCCAATCCTTGACTCGGTAGAAAGTATCTCTGGTGGCGCCCATGCGCCACTCAGTGCGAAAACTCTTTTGGGCAGGAACTCAACTCCTCTGAATAGAGACAATCAAATCTCTACTAAGAAAGTGAGTTCTGTTCAAACTGAGATTTCTATCACTCAGTTGTGCCAGAGTAAGCACATGAGCACATGTTGCGCAACACAAAATGAATTCTTCCAAATCCTAAAAATACAACTACGCATATTCCTACCATGCTCATCTCAAGATCCAAGCAGGGTAAACTACTACTATCTCAGACAGATAAATAATTAGTAGATCTATCTGACCTGCGCACCTATCTCAACTGGCGCCAGTCAACACCCACTTCAGCAAAATGCAAACAAACGACTCCAGTGGCTAACTTGCGCCAGAAGTAGACTTCTGAAGTCAAGAACCCCTTTACCTATGCTAACCAAGTCAGCACTTCATTGTACACTCAAGGAATAGGATATCTCAAGAATAAGAATCATACTCCTAATATCATTAAAGAATATGTTCCTTCGACCTCTTCTGTAACGCCCCAGTCCCAAAATACATAGGACCAAACACGTGAACATGCTAGCTGCACATGTACGAAGAATACTCCAATATATGGAATCCTCATATATACACATAAGCTATAAATAAAATAATCACAGGCCAGAATAATATAATCTAATCTCATCACAGCTCAACACAGCAGATAATAGAGTCTAAATAAATAAATAAGTGTATCAAAAGATAGTCGGGTGAACATGCTCACTCCAAACAGCTATAAAAAATAGTCTCACAAGATCGGAGTCCAACCTCCGCAAAATAGAAAGAAATGAGATGTATAAATAATGTCCACTAATGTCTCAAATAAGAATAAGCTAAAAATTAGTTGGAACTGCCTCGTCATCGATGTAGGATGGATCCAGAGCCGCTCCGTACTCCTGCAGAAAGTCGTCTCATCCTGGAGAGATAACCAGGTCCTCAGAGGGACGTAGCAAGATACAAGAAAACACCATGCCATATAAACTATTATAATATAATAGAAAGAAAATGGATGCATGAAATAGGGTGCCTACCAGCTCTACAGTGATAATGCAGTTAAGAACAGACCTTCAACGTATGGGCATCTGGCTCAGGAGCAGGTAACTCAGGTATGGCCCCATCAGGATACCAGGGACCTCAAAGCATAACATTCCTCGAATGTCAGTGGCCAGCAGGATCAGTAATAGGAAAGTGCATAAGGGACCCATACGTTAAAAAAACTGTTCTCCCCACCCAATGCCTAATAGGGTCACATTCATGACTTATGAAACCTCTAGTAACTGCCAAGTTTACTAGCATGCACACTAAAAGAAAATGCATTTTCAGTAACATAATCAATATGTTGTACAAAGTTAGATTTATGTTGCCAAAGAGTTTCTGTGACGTATTTGGCTATGTCGCACACATATCGCTGTAGCCTTGTCTGGAAAAGTCTTTGGCGACATGAAATCAACTATGTTGCAGAATGTAATACCTTTTGACGACATAACATATTTTAGATTCTAAAAAACCTTTGGCGACATGTGTCTTGTGTGTCGCAGAAAGGTGATACATTGGCAACACGACATATGTCGCCAAAAGCCTAATTTATTTATTTTAGTTATTATAGAAAATACTTTCTGCTACACAATTTGATGTCGCAAAAGCTAATATAGCCAAATATGAATACACTTCTGGCTACAGAATTAGATGTCGCAAAAGCTAATGTAGCCAAACATAAATACGCTTTTTGCTGCACATTTTGATTTCACAAAAGCTAATTTATATTTTTTACATTACTTTTTATTTTTGCTTATATTTTCTAAGATAAATTTAAAAAAAAATTACTTTGGAAATAACTTTAAAACATTAAAAAAATTATTCAAAGAACTTGAGAACAAAGAGCAACAAGTTACATGAATAAAACATGAATCTAATATAATATCTTTAAACATCTCTTTACAAAATAATCTATAATACAATATTTTAACTTCAAGTGGCCCATATAGTAAAAAAAATAATGTATTTCACAAACGTACTGTATTCAAATTAGACAACTATAATATAGACATAACACATGAATATTTGATTGACTTCCCAAAAAATGAAGCCTAGCTACAATAGATCTTACGGTATGAATGTCTTCTCCCAAAATTAGCTTTTGTCAATGTGTCTATTTGATCCTGCAGACAAAAAATAAAAAAATGTAAGTAAAACAAAAATATATATATATGTATACTAAAAGAATGATAGGTTTAAGAATTATATAGGTTGCGCAACACTATTGGCAGTAACTCCTATCCGTCGCACGCCTCATACGTATCGGTGGCCAGCCGACTACGCGAGCACGTGTCCTACATGTGACTCACAACTCGTGGTAAAGCAAGTATCAAGGCCATATGAGATATGCTGATACCTCATCAATAAAAGGGTGGTCACTAGACTAAGTCAATGCAAGAGAAATAATTAAAAGCGAAAAAAACGACCGATAGAGTCGCCTGCACCCAAGTGTGACTTGCACGCACAGTTTTATAATATTAACAAATAAAAAATGTTAAAAATAACAACTAAAAATAAGAATATAATAATCACAGAGTAAAGTGGCAAGGTATCTTGCCTGATGGTGCAAAGTGGCAAGTCCAGAAAATAACAATGTCAGCCAAGAAACATCACAATCTCCAAACAACTCTGGACGCTGAAACAAATATCAAAAACGTACTCGGTGTATAAGATATACGTAGAAAATGCCTGTCAAAAAGTCTAATTCTGGAACAGAGGCAAAATCATAATTTTGGGTCAAAACGATGTCTGCCATTGGACCCACTTTGCACCGAAACATGTGCCAAAGTCTATGGTCTCTAAAGTCGTCAAACCAAATATCTACGGATTCAGTTTAAGGAGAGGAACTCAATGGTATGTTCAGTTTTGGATTCCGATGAGCCGCGTACAAAATTGCCCGTTTGAGTGGGTCGCGGGCCCGCCAAAAAAAGGGTTCCGGTCGACCTTTTCAGAATCAAACCAAACTTGGCACACAAGACCATAATTTTGATTCGGACCTGTTGGCGCAAGTTTCGTCTCGATTTGACGATTGTTCACGAAGTTAGGGCAAAGTTTGTAAATTGACGATAAGGGGGTACCTTGACGGATACAGACTGATTTTGTTGCACACACACGACGAAACTGAGTTACGTCAGTTCCCACATGTCAGTAACGTCCATACGCGCCTTTCGATGCGTATAGTTTGCGATAATGTTGCCCGATTTGTTGGGGCGCATGTCGTATCGAGAAAATTTTAGAAATTCAATATAAATTAACATAGGTTTTCCTCCAACTTCAACATCAATTTACTTTTTACACGTTAATCGAAACGACGATCCAGAAGATACATTACGATCTCGGTTATGTTGCCTTCTACTGTTTTTGATTAGTTTCAACAAATCTTTAATGCATAGCAATAAAATTGGCCGACAAGTTATCGGTTTAAAATAATTTTTAGTATTACAGAAAATAGGTTTTTCTTCAACTTTGTCTTGATTTTTCGAGCAAGTCGATGGGTTGTTTCGAAATCTACCTAGAGGATCTCGAAGAGGGTCAAGTCTACTTTTCAGAAAATCTTACGGATCGAAAATTGGTGTTACGAGTAAAAAGTTACGTCATCGGGAAGTAGGGTACCTTGAGTAGAAAAACTGCACCGTGGATGACGAGGGGCTGGCTTTCGATCTCCGTTCGTCGCGCACACAACTCCATCGCTGGTGAAACATACTCGTAGGCGAAGAGGGTATGTTCTGCTACAATTTACGTTTTAGAAGTCTAGGGTTTTGAGGTTTGTGGAGGAAGTTATATATAAAACAAATTTGGGCAAAACCTAAAACTAATAGGATTCTAACTAATCTATTTTTGGACTCCTCACGGGTTGGGTTGGCGTTAGCCGCGTTAGCTTACTGCTTCAGCAGCAAGCAAAGGAGAGGGGTAGGGCTCGCCCACTTTAAGTGGGTGGGTTTTGATTTTTTTTTTCCTTTCCTCTTCTTTTCCTTTTTTGTTTTCTTTTTCATTTCTTTTTCCTTTTTCATTTCTTTTTCTTTTTCATTTCTTTCTTCTTCTTTTTTATATCTATTTTCTATTTTTTATTATTACTATATTTAAATAACTAGTTTCTATTTTTATTTTATTTTTAATTAAAAACTCTTTCCAATAAATCAATATTTTAGATATATTTGTATACACATATATTCCCACATATATGTATATATAAATATATACATCGTAATAAATTAACACATACACACATATATATATACATATAATATAACATATAACTTACACACATACTATGCATTAACATAAGTATTGGCTATTACTATACTCCTAATATTATGCATACATGTATTTTAGCACCAATTTCTACCCAAAACTGAAATTAAATATTTTAATGAATTAGGGGGTTTACATCCTACCCAACTTAAAGAAATTTTGTCCTCAAAATTAGAATATGGTAGGGGTCGAATGCAATGTTACACAATGCAAGAAGCTATAAAGTATCATGTGCAAGACATACCTTGGTTGTCAATAAATGCGGGTAACGATTTCGGATGTCGTCCTCGCGCTCCCAAGTACACTCCCCTGGCGAGTGATGCTTCCAAGCCATGCGAACCAATGGAATAGATTGATTCCGCAATACCTTCACTCGACGATCAAGAGTGCCTACTGGTTGCTCTTCGTACGACAAGTTCGGTCCAACTGTGATTTCGGAGTGATCAAGCACATGTTTGCTATCCGCCACGTACCTGCTCAGCTGAGATACATAGAATACATCATGCACTCCCTCTAGCGACGGTGGCAAGGCCAATCTATAGGCATCCTCTCCAACACGTTCCAAGACATCGAAAGACCCGATGTACCTTGGACTCAACTTGCCACGTCCTTCGAATTGAATCGAGCCTCTAGTGGGGGATATCTTCAAAAACACATAGTCGCCCTCTTTGAACTCCAAGGGCCAGTGACGATTATCTGCCGAATGCTTCTGACGATCCTGTGCTGCTCGCAGGTGGCCCTGAATTTTCTTCACTGTCTCTACTATGCTCAAGACTAACTCGGGGCCCAATAGCTGTCGCTCTCCTATGTCGCTCAAACAAACAGGAGACCGATACTACCTACCATACAACGCTTCAAACGGAGCCATCTGAATGCTCGATTGATAGCTATTGTCGTAGAAAAACTCAACAAGATAAAGATGGTCCTCCTATGAACCGCCAAAGTCAAGCATGCACGCTCTCAACATATCCTCTAGTGTCTGAATGGAACGCTCTGACTGGCCGTCTGTCTGAGGATGGTACGCCATGCTAAACTTCAACCATATGCCTAAACTCTCTTGCATGCTCCTCCAAAAGTGCAAGGTGAATCTCGAGTCGTGGTCCGACACAATACTAACAGGCACACCGTGTAATCTCACAATCTGCTCCATATACATCCCTACCAATACCTCTGTCGACTGGCCCACTCTAAAAGGTAAGAAATAGAATGACTTTGTATGTATATAAACAATCACCCATACTGCGTCACGTCCCCTAGGACTCCGAGGAAAACCCGTGACGAAATCTATTGTAATGTGCTCCCACTTCCACTCGGGAATGGGTAGCGGCTACAATAATCCGACCATCCTCTGGTGCTCCGCCTTCACTTGTTGACATACCAAGCACTTGGCAACGAAACAGGCTATCTCTCGCTCATTTCGTGCCACCAAAAATACTGTCGTAAGTCGCGGTACATTTTGGTTCCTCCGGGATAAATAGAGTAAGTCGAACTGTGAGCCTCTGCCATCAGCTTCTGTCGTAGCTCTCCATTGAGAACATAAATATGATCACCACATCGCAATGTCCTATCGGGATGGATCCTCAAGCCTGTCTGCTCTCCTGCTTCAGTCCTCTCTCTGAGCCGTCGAAATCTAGCATCAGTGGGCAATGCTGCTTTGATGCGCTCTACCAATGATGATTGTACTTGGAGGTTTACTAATATGCCATCTACTCCAGGCAATACTACTTCAATACCAAGCTGCTCCAAGTCTCTAATCAACTCCTTCTGCGTAGTCAAAAAGTGTGCCATGGGCTTACGGCTTAATGCGTCTGCCACGATATTAGCCTTGCCCGGATGGTAATGTAGCTCGATCTCGTAATCCTTCATCAACTCCAACCAGCATCGCTATCGCATATTCAACTCTTTTTGTGTGAACATGTACTTGAGGCTCTTATGATCAGTGTAGATATCAACCTTCTCGCCGTACAAGAAGTGTCTCCATTGCTTCAAGGCAAAGATAACCGCTGCGAGCTCTAGATCGTGGGTCAGAAAATTCTTCTCGTGCACCCTCAACTGTCGTGATGCATATGCTACTACACGATTGTTCTGCATCAATACACATCCTAATCCTTTCCTGGATGCGTCACTGTAGATCACAAATCCTTCCGGGCCCGATGGTAGTGTCAAGATTGGTGTTGTGGTCAATCGCTTCTTCAACTCGTCAAATGCTGCTTGACACTCGTTTGTCCATACAAACTCTTGATCCTTGCAAGTTAATCGAGTCATAGGCCCCGCTATTCGAGAGAAATCTTCTACGAACCATCGGTAGTAACCCGCAAGTCCGAGGAAACTTCTCACCTCAGAAGCTGATATGGGAGCGGGCCATAATTTGACTGCTGTCATCTTCTCTGGGTCCACTGATATACCATCACCCGTAACAACATGACCAAGAAATGATACCTCCTTGAGAAAGAAATCACACTTGCTAAGCTTCGCGAAAAGTTGCTCATTCCTCAACGTTCCCAAACCTATCCGTAGATCCTGCTCATGCTCCTCTTGACTCTTGGAGTAAATCAAGATATCATCTATAAAGACTACTACAAATTTGTCCAAGTACTGGTGAAAGATCTTGTTCATTAAATTCATGAAGACTGCAGGAGCATTGGTCAAACCGAAAGGCATGACCAAGAACTCGTAGTGTCCATTCCTTGATCGAAAAGCCATCTTTGCAATGTCTTCCTTCCGAACCTTCAGTTGGTGATAGCCTGATCGTAAGTCAATCTTGGAGAATACTTTTGCTCCACTTAATTGATCAAATAGATCGTCTATATGCGGCAAGGGATACTTGTTCTTCACCGTTACTGTATTCAATGCTCTGTAATCGATGCACATGCGCACTGTCCCATCTTGCTTAGGCACAAAAAGAATGGGTGCTCTCCACGGTGGTGCACTGGTACGAATAAAGCCCTTCTCCAATAAGTCATCAATCTGCGTCTTCATCTCTACCAACTCTTTGGGAGCTAGTCGATAAACTCGAGATGAAATAGGCTCGGCTCCCGGAATAAGCTCAATAGAAAACTCAATGTCTCGGTCAGGTGGCAGTCCTGGCAATTCCTTGGGGATGACATCCTCGAACTCGGTGATGATAGGATACTAAGGGGTGTCCTGTATCATCATGTGAGTCCCCGATACGGGTGCATCACAACTCTCTCCTTCTTCTTTGGTGAACTCAAACTCTGCCGCATTCGGTGGTCTAAAGACAATACTGCCCCTATGGCAGTCTATGAAAGCAAAATGCTGGCTCAACCAGTCCATTCCAAGAACCAAATCAAATGTTGGCATAGGGAATACAAGAAGTCGTACCCTCATCTCTCTACCACTTATTACTACAGGACAATGTCTATAAACACCACGAATAGGTACAACTCCTCCTCCAGTGAGGATTCTAGCATTCTTAGCTAAAGGTGTGATGGGAATGCTGTGTCTAGTGGCAAAACTAGTGGCTCTAGTGTCAAATAATGTAAAAGCAGGAAAAGATACAACTAAACCCATACCTGCTATAACCTCTGCCTCTGTCTTTACTTTTGTTTCCTCAACTGTTGGAGAGAATACCTGCCCATAATTTTGTCCAGTGCCCTGAGCTCTGGCCCTCTCGAACTGTGCTGACTGGGGTGGTAATGGTGGGCGAGGTGCTCCTGCCGCTGGCCGAGGTGCTGGAAGTGCTGGGGCTATCGATCTCGGGTTCTGCTGGGCATGAACTAAGGACTGCTACTCCGGACAATCCTTCACCTTGTGCTGTCCTGACCCGCATCTCAAGCATGCTCCAAGTCGAATTCGACAGTCCTTCAAGATGTGTCCCTACTTCCTGTAATAGTTGAAATTGGGCTTCTGTTAAGGTGTGGGCTTCTGCTGGAACTGTCATGTGGCCCTCCTGATAGGTCTACTCTGAGTAGCTCGGGCTGGTGTAACTGCTGGTGTATGGCACCTCGATGTCTGCTGTTACTCCTTGCGAAGAATCTCCTGAGCACGAGCTTCTTCCAGGATAACTGAATGGGAGACTCGAGACTGGGTAGTCGTATAAGACTTGAGCTCTGGTGCAAGCCCCTGGTGAAATCTCCTTACCTTCTCTAAATCTGTTGGAATCAATCCCGCACCAAATCTACTCAGGCGATTGAACTCTGAGTCATACTCATCAACTGTCATATTTCCTTGCTTCAGATGAAGGAACTAGTCGTAGAGACCATCTCGAACATGAATAGAGAAAAATCTCTCATAAAATGCATCATATAACTGCTTCCAGGTGATCCCAGTGCCTAATCGTCTCTCTTTCACCTTCCACCAGCGGTGAGCATTATCTTCTAACAGTAGGTCCACTGCTATCATCCAATCTCGAGCTGAAAACTGGGATGCCTTCAGTAGCTTCTCTGTACTAATAAGCTACTGTGACACCTCTAGTGGCTTCTCCGTTCCTCTAAAGGCCTTGGGGTTCATATCCATGAAATTCTTGATAGAGCCTTCATAAGGATGCAGGGCCGGTGCTGGTGCTGGTAATGGAGGTGGTGGTGGAGGTCTTGCCAATGCTACCATCATCGTCTGTCTCATCAGCTCAGTCTGCTGCCACTGATCTTGCATCATGGCGTACATAAATTTGGAAGTAGGGCTCCTATCAGTCGATGGTGGAGGCATTTGAGGTCCCGACTGTGGTAGAAACTGCTGAGGGAATGGTGGTGGTGGAGGCAGTAGTACATTCCCTTCCGATGGCATGGTAGTGGTCTGTCTAGCCTGGCTGTCTGGGGGTACTGCGATCTCTGGGTACTCCATCGTCGATGTTGTAGTAGGCTGCGACTGTCCTGGCAGGTATGGTGTTGCTGGAGTCAATGGAGGATTCTGTCCCTCCGGAGTAGCCTCTTTACCGGATGTGAGGGCCAAGGCAGAAGTGTGTCCGCTTCTTAGATTCATATTGTTGGCACGAGGAAGAATAGGACAATATTAGGAAAGGTTAGATATGAGGTAAATCAAATAATCCAGGAAGTTTCGAAAAGGTTGAAAGTCAATGAGGTAGTAGTTCTGGATGAGATATTCCTATTCCTATATGCAGGCTTGTTGGACACAGTCATGTAACCCAACAATATTATCGTAGACCTGTATGAGCCACCACAAAAACATGTAACGCCCCAGTCCCAAAATAAATAGGACCAAGCACGTGAACATGGCAGCTGCACATGTACAAAGAATACTTCAATATATAGAATCCTCATATATATACATAAGTTGTAAATAAAATAATTACATGCCAGAATAATATAATCTAATCTCATCACGCCTCAACACAACAGAAAATAGAGTCCAAATAAATAAATAAGTGTATCAAAAGATAGCCGGGTGAACATGCTCACTCCAAATAGCTATAAAAAGTAGTATCACAAGATCGGAGTCCAACCTCCGCAAAATAGAAAGAAATGAGATGTAAAAATAATGTCCACTAATGTCTCAAATAAGGAATAAACTAGAAATCAGTAGGAACTTTCTCGTCATCGATGTAGGATGGATCCAGAGCCGCTCCGTACTCCTGCGAAAAGTCGTCTAATCCTGGAGAGATAACCAGGTCCTTAGAGGGACGTAGCAAGATACAAGAAAATACCATGCCATATGAACTGTGATAATATAATAGAAAAAAATGGATGCATGCAATAGGGTGACTACCTGTTCAACAGTGATGATGCAGTTAAGAACAGACCTTCAACGCATGGGCATCTGGCTCAGGAGCAGGTAACTCAGGTATGGCCTCATCAGGATACTAGGGACCTCAAAGCATAACATTCTTCGAATGTCAGAGGCCAGTAGGATCAGTAATAGGAAAGTGCATAAGGGAACCATACGTTAAGGAAACTGTTCTCCTAACCCAATGCCTAGTAGGGTCACATCCATGACTCATGAAAACTCTAGTAACTGCCAAGTCTACTAGCATGCAATACAATTGGCAGTTACTCATATCCGTCGCACGCCTCATACGTATCGGTGGCCAGCCGACGACGCGAGCACGTGTCCTACATGTGACTCATAACTCGTGGTAAAGCAAGTATCAAGGCCGTATGAGATATGCCGATAACTTATCAATAAAAGGGTGGTCACTAGAGTAAGTCAACGCAAGTGAAATAAATAAAAGCGAAAAAAACGACCGTTAGAGTCGCCTGCACCCATGTGTGAGTTGGACGCACAGTTTTATAATATTAACAAATAAGAAATGCTAAAAATAACAGCTGAAATTAAGAATATAATAATCACAGAGTAAAGTGGCAAGGTATCTAGTCTGATGGTGCAAAGTGGCAAGTCCAAGAAATCACAATGTCAGCCAAGAAACGTCACAATCTCAAAACAACTCTGAACGCTGAAAAAAATATCAAAAATGTACACGGTGTATAAAATATACCTAGGAAATGCCTGTCCAAAAGTCTAATTCTGGAATAGGGGCAAAATCGTAATTTTTTTGTCAAAACAATGTTCGCCGTTGGACCCGCTTTGCACCGAAATGCTTGCCAAAGTCTATGATCTCTAAAGTCGTCAAACTATATGTCTACGGATTCAGTTTGAGTAGAGGAACCCAACGGTATGTCCAGTTTTGGATTCCGATGAGCCGCGTACAAAATCGTCCGTTTGAGTGGGTCGTGGGCCAGCCAAAAAAA
This sequence comes from Iris pallida, assembly GCA_029216955.1. Classification (NCBI taxonomy): domain Eukaryota; kingdom Viridiplantae; phylum Streptophyta; class Magnoliopsida; order Asparagales; family Iridaceae; genus Iris; species Iris pallida. The sequence goes on from JANAVB010030818.1 coordinate 8,178,230, forward strand.
GGGGTTCCGGTCGACCTTTCTCAGAATCGAACCAAACTTGGCAAACAGGACCAGAATTTTGATTCGAACCTATTGGCGCAAGTTTCATCTCGATTTGACGACTGTACACGAATTTAGGGCAAAGTTTGCAAATTGACGATACGGGGGTACCTTGACGGATATGGACTGATTTTGTCGCACACACACGACGAAACTGAGTTCCGTCAGTTCACACACGTTAGCAACGTCCATACGTGCCTTTCAATACGTATAGCGCGCGACCACGTTGCCCGGTTTGTCGGAGCACACGCCGTATCGAAATTTTTTTAGAAATTCTATATAAATTAACACAAGTTTTCCTCCAACTTCAACATCAATTTACTTTTTACACGTTAATCGAAACGACGATCCAGAAGATGCATTGAGATCTCGGTTATGTTGCCTTCTACTTTTTTTGATTAGTTTTTACAAATCTTTAATGCACAGCAAGAAAAATGGCCGACAAGTTGTCATTTTAAAATAGTTTTTAGTATTATAGAAAATAGGTTTTTATTCAACTTCGTCTTGATTTTTCGAGCAAGTCGATAGGTTGTTTGAAAATCCACCTATAGGATCTCGAGGAGGGTCAAGTCTACTTTCCAGAAGATCTTACGGATCAAAAATTAGTGTTACGAATAAAAAGTTACATCATCGGAAAGTAGGGTACCTTGAGTGGGAAAACTGCTCCGTGGATGACGAGGGGCTAACTTTCGATGCTCCGTTCGTTGCACACACAACTCCGCACTGGTGAAACGAACTCGTAGGCGAAGAGGGTATGTTTTGCTGCAATTTTCATTTGAAAGTGTAGGGTTTTGAGGTCTGTGGAGGAAGTTATATATAAAACAAATTTGGGCAAAACCTAAAACTAATAGGATTCTAACTAATCTATTTTTGGACTCCTCACGGGTTGGGTTGGTGTTAGCCGCATTAGCTTGTTGCTTCAGCAGCAAGCAAAGGAGAGGGGTGGGGCCCGCCCACTTTAAGTGGGTGGGTTTTGATATATTTTCTTTTCTTTTCTTTTCTTTTCCTTTTTCGTTTTCTTTTTCATTTCTTTTTCATTTTTTATTTCTTTTACTTTTTTATTTCTTATTTTTTTATATCTATTTTCTATTTTTCTATTATTACTATATTTAAATAACTAATTTCTATTTTTATTTTATTTCTAATTAAAAACGCTTTCCAATAAATCAATATTTTAGATATATTTATATACACATATATTCTCACATATATGTATATATAAATATATACACCTTAATAAATTAACACATATACACATACATATATACATATAATATAACATATGAACTTACACACATACTATGCATTAACTTAAGTATTGCTATTACTATACTCCTAATATTATGCATACATATATTTTAGCACCAATTTCTACCCAAAACTAAAATTAAATATTTTAATGAATTAAGGGGTTACATCTTCTCATCCTGATGTTGTAACCGATCTCCGTGAAGTTCTGAAACAGAAGTGAACGATCCCAAATTCGTCTCCTCTAATACATTCGTAAGAACATCACTGTAATCGTCTAAATTACTCTCAAGTTCCTCAACCGATGATAAAGTTCGAAGGTGAACTGTTGTATGCCTTTGTCAACATAACGCCTCGAAACACTGGGGGTAGAAAATGCCCGAGACGTAATGCATCCCACAATCCCAATCAACAATACTTAGATCGGATTCATGATTCCAGCAAAGGAGTATACCAATATACTAGATCAAGAAGCCGAGACACAATCGATCAAAGGAATCTTCCTTCCGACCAAGACACAATCGATCAAAGGAATCTTTCTGATTCCAACCAAGAATCTCAGTCAACAGGACATCCCTATCACTTATTCTGGGGGTGGTTCCTTATATGACTTTGATGTTGATAGTAAAAGTTCTGAAAGGACCATCTTTTTCACTCTCGTCTTCAATGGCTAGAGAGGTAACTGCTTATGTCGTCATAGAAGATCAAGATGCTTCCAGTTCTAACAGTCAAAAGCAGAGAATTGCTACTTTGGAGGCTAGTTTGAAGAGCATAGTTAAGATGATGACAGGCACGCATACGGTAATCATGACACAACATACGGTCTCACCGGTCGTGAATCTAATTTCGACTTAAGAACCTATAACAACATTAGCTTCCGTCAATATTGGTCTGGGGGTACAGTCTTCTCACACCGCTTCCATACCTGTGCAGGCTATTCGAAGTCAATCTGGTACTGGAGGTAGTACTTATCATACAGTACCCCCTCCTAACATATCAAATCAATCCACTGCTCCACAATCATCGAGAGATACCAATGAGGCTGTAAAACTTTTAAATACTCAATTTCAGGCTTTCAAACGGAAATACGACATATAGAAGCTTGGGATCAAGCAGCTTTATCCCATAGAATGAAAGGAAGTCCAATTTCCTCCCAAGTACAAACCCCCTACTATTATGTTGTTTGATGGCAACACATCTCCAAGTCAGTATCTCAATCACTTTGAGGTAATGACTGATCAACTCCAGCCAAATGACGCTCTACTCACTAGGGTGTTAGTCAGATATCTAGCAGGTGCAGCTTACGACTGGTACCGCAGTTTGCCAAATGGTTGTATAACCTCTTTTTATATATTCAAACAAATGTTCCTAGAATGATTTTATGAGGGGATAAATGATATGACTATGTCTGCTCTCATTAAAATTAAACAGTGACACAATGAAACAACTGAACGGTTAATTGAACGATTCCGCCGTGAGGCGTTCAAAATGCCTCTTGGAACTCCAGATGCTTTGACTATAGACACTTGCAAGTAAAACCTGTTGCCTATAATCAGCATGTGGACTGGATCGATGCAGTTCTAAGATTGGCCTTCATTCATAGTGAATGTTAAAGCGGCAGAAGAAAGTGCTGACAAGTTCAAACAATTAGGTATTCAGATGCCTAATCTTGACAAAGATGAACATGCTACACCAAATAATGGTGGCTGTCAGAACAACCGCAAAAGTAAAGAGACTTTGGCTATCAATGTCAAAGGTAAAGAAACTCTAGTCGTAAACATAGGTCAACAAACACCTACTCCAACAGCACCACCACAGAGGGCACCACGTCCGAAAGAAGAATACTCCTTTGATGAAGATAATTTCATGAGTATCTTTGATTGTCTGATCAAGAGCAACAAACTTCAACTGCCACAAAAAAATGGCCAGATGAAGTAGGTAAAACTGACCACCCTAAATATTATGTTTATCACAGATTTATCAGATATCCGACTCGAGCATGCTATGTGCTTAAAGGCAAGATCCGGGAGATGGTTAATTTTGGTGCAATTACTCTCCAACAAGACGAAAAGACTGTAACTGCTAACATCGTCTCTTTACAGTTTTGTAATTTTCCTGCTCAACTTGTGCAGGACGACGTCATTCTCATCCCGAGAACTACTTTGGAGATTGTTAATCTCCCTCATGCACGAACTGATGGTCTTGTTCCTCTGTCTACTGATAAAGGGGAAATTATGTGGATTCATCCTGATTTAGTGGGTAATTTTGAAGCACCTTCTTTAAAGTCCAAGAAAACAACCAAATACAAGTCATGTCACATAACTACGTTAGGTGAACAATGTCCTCCACTTTTAACTGCCACTTTTACTTTTGTTGTCGATCCTTCTTCTTTCTCCCTTTCTGAGACAACACTGTCAAAGCCAGAAGCCAATTATCAACCAGCTTTCCATTTGTATAGTCTATAGTCACGTGAATTAATGACAAAGATGGAATATGATCTACAAAAGGCTCCCGGCTTGAATCATGGAAAAGGAACTCCTGTACCACTTTCTCTATATCTTCCACATAACCAATCTCAGGTTGGTTTGGGTTACTGGATAAACTCTTCATCTTGTCAAAAGAAACCTTCTAAAAGCAAGGTCCAGGCAAAAAGTTGCAATATGGTGTCCTTCGAACATGTATCAGAAGAAGAGGCCTTAACTGGTACCAGGTCTGGAAGAATTTACCTGAGAGACTATTCAGAAGGTCAAGAGAACCCTGCTCCAGCTCCAGAGGCTCCTCCAACATCATCTTCTCCTGCTGTCAATGTTCCACCGATTTTATCACCTCCAGTGGAACCAAATCCTTCCAAACCAACGACAGCTGACAAAGGAAAGTAGCTTGTCCGTTTTGATAAAGTATTAAAGAAGACTCCAGTTTTAGGACTCGAGAAGCCGTATAACTTTGATATATTGGCTCAACTGGCTAATACCCCGACAAGGTTATCAATTTTTGAGCTAATGCGTCTTTCAAAAGAAACTCGAAAGACATTGAGTGAAGCCTTGATACAAGCTGATACTTGTCTAGCACTCCTCAATAAGCCAAAGGAGGAGCCTGTAACTTGTTTTCATTGTCATAGTGTGATGGAGCTGATGCCCAACATCACCTTTATACAAGATGATATGCTACTGGATGATATCGTCATGACCGACCCCTCTACTTCACAGGATATGTCAATACTATGAGGGTTGATCGCATCTTGATCGACCCTGGGTCTGCATTCAGTATCATGCCAAAGACTATTTGATACCTTAAAGATTCCTGTACATAATCTTTCAACAACCATCACGACAATCTTGTAATTTAATTCTGGAAGAAGTAAACCTTTGGGAAAGATTCGCCTGAAAGTCCAAATAGGCAATCTTCGTACAAAGGTTACTTTTTATGTGATCGATAATCATGGCTCTTATAATGCCTTGCTGGGAAGACCCTTTCTACATGAGAATAACATTATACCATCCACTCTACACCAATGCTTCAAATATGTAGACGTCAATGGAGAGGTCCAAAAGGAAGTAGCTGACCTATATCCTTTCAAGGGCATTGAAGCATATTGTACTGATTCTCGGATGTACAAAGAAGAGTTCATGAAGGTTGTATTAGCGATGGATAGTGAGGAAGATCAGAAGGTACTTCAAAAGTTGTTCTCATAATCCCCGTCAAAGGACGTACTACTCGTCCCTCTTCTTCTCAGGCGTTAACTAGCCATTTTTTCTTTCATAACAAACAACCTCCTGCTGTCGAAAGGGAACAAAGGGAGCTCCTCTTATGAGCCTCTTGTTATCGACCTTCGTCGTAACAAACCTTCTCCTTCTCCTCCTATGGTTATCAACCTTACTATGCCTACTATTAAGGTCAAGAATCCTCCTTCTCCTCTTCTGGTTATCAACCTTACTAAGTCTTCTGTTAAGGCTAAGAATCCTGTTGTAATTGATGATGTACAAATCAATAAAGTAGCATCTCCTTTACAGTATACTGATATTTTTTATTATACTCGATGTTATTTAGAAATGCTAGATAACTTCGACCACTTACCATAGGAGTAGTTCAACCTCTCCAAGATGAAGTATTGCTTGAACCAATGCAGGACTCCTTCTTAGTTTCTTCCAGAAAGAAAGATGAACATCCTATACTTTTGAATAAAGGAACAAAACAGAAGATCACACCCGATAGTGAAGAAGAAAATTACGATAACGGAAGACTTCAGCTACGTTGTTATAATCAACAATTAAAAGATATCATTCAAAAGATGGGCTATAATTTTAAAGCTGGTCTCAATGGTGGTAAAGGAAGGCGAACTCCTATTCGCTTTCCCGCTCCAAAAGGAAAGTCACAATAATATTACAGCGAAAAGAAGCGGAGATTGGATTATACCTCGCCAATTCCGATTCTAGAAGCCTCTGAATCTGATGAAGAAGAACGATCTATTTCTTCTGATTCTGTTTCATAGAATTCAGATACCAGTGTAGGGCACGTCTATCGAGTGACTCTATCTTCTAATATGCTAACTGCCAAGTTCTCGAAAGATGATGAAATCTTTACCGAAGCCTCTGAATCTGATCCTTCGGTACAAAGGATGGATACTCAATGTGAGCTTCTTTTCGAGTAACGTGAACTACCTACTGAAGATCAGTTGGTTCAATTCGGTGCTGGAGGTAAAACTTCTCCAAAACCAATATTCGTCAGCAAAAGCCATCCTGAAGCAGATAAACAAGAACTGTTTCAACTTATTAGGGAATACATTAATGTATTCGCTTGGAGCTATGAAGACATGCCGAGATTAGATCCCCAGATTGCTACCCATGAACTCGATATTTTGCTGAATGCAAGGCCAGTCAAGCAACAACAACATCAATTTTGACCAGACATGATGGACGCCATAGAAGCTGAAGTCAAGAAGCTCATCGCCTGTGGCTTCATCAGAGAAGAAGAACATCCAGACTGGGTGACTAATGTTGTCCCAGTTTTAAAGAAAATAGGGAAGGTCCGAGTCTATATTGACTTTATAGACCTTAATGAAGCTTGTCCTAAGGACAAATTTCCTCTTCCGATCACTAATGTCATGATCGGCAATACTCGTAGACTTGAACGAATGCCTTTTATGAATGGATTTTTAGGATATAATCAAATCAAGATGCATCCAGAAGATGAGAAACATCCATCTTTTTGTACTCCTCTTGGAGTCTATTGCTACACTGTCATATCGTTTGGTCTCAAAAATGCTGGTGTAACTTATCACCGGGCCATGAGTACTATCTTCCGTGATCATTTGCGAAAGACAGTTGAATGCTATGTAGATGATATTGCTATCAAAAGTCGTCTAAAGGAAGACTACATTCAAGACTTGAGAACTATATTCGATCTATGTGCCAGCATCAACTCAAGATAAATTCCACCAAATCATTCCTAGGAGTCTCTAGTGCCAAATTTTTTGGATTCGTTATTACCTCTAAAGGTATACACGTTGACCCTGAGAAAATCAAAGCCATCCAAGAGTTGCGTCCTCTACGCAACCAAAAAGAGCTACGAGGATTCCAAGGATGGCTTGTGTATATCAGGAGATTCATCTCAAATCTCTTTGGACGCTGTAGACCGTTCACTTAACTCATGAAGAAAGGTGTGTCTTTTATTTGGACTGAAGAATGTCAGCAAGTATTTGAAGACATAAAGTGGTACTTGATGAACCCTCCAGTTCTAGTACCTCCAGTCTCAGGAATACCCTTCCTGATGTATGTTCGAGCAATAGACCATTCACTAGGTTCTTTATTAGCTTAGCTTAGAAGAATAAAGAAGGTCATGAAAAGCTATCTATTATCTTAGTCATACAATGATCAGAGCTGAACATCGATACACTCTAGTAGAAAAAGAATGTCTAGCTTTGATGTTTGTTGTTCAAAAGACGAGACATTATATCACCGGCCAAACTATTCATGTTATTTCTAGAGTTAACCCTCTCCGGATCTTGATGAAGAAGCCCAGTACACTCAATTCCAGGCTTGCTACGTGGGTCATATTATTAGCACAATATGATATGGTTTATGTTCTTCAAAATTCTGTTAAGGCTCAAGCTCTTGCTGACTTCCTGGCAGCTCATCCAATTCCCGAAACATCTAAACTCTATGACGAGATTCCAGATGAAACTTTAGAATCCAACATGATTTCAAAAAAAATTCTTACCTGGCATCTATTCTTTGACGGTGCATCCAGAATAGGACCAAAAGGTGCTATTGTCGCTGGAGTTGGAATCGTCCTCGTATCGCCAGAAGGATTAGCTATTCAAAGAGCTTATTCTTTAGACGAGTCATGTTCCAATAATGTGGCTGAATACATCGCTCTGCTCATTGGTCTCCAATTGGCTAAACAATTAGATATTAAATATCTTGAAGTATATGGAGATTCTAAACTGATTTTTAATCAGGTTAGAGGCACGTATGAAGTTCGACACCATGATCTTGTCCTATATCTTGAAGCAGCAGTTAGGCTGACTACGTCGTTCAAGGGTTTCTTTATTGAATATGTACGTCGGGCATACAATACAGAGGCTGATGCATTGGCTAATCTGGCAACCGTATTAGCAATTCCAGTGAAAAGGCAACAAATGATTGTTGTAACTAATAGAGAGTTATTTTGCATTAAGAATAACTCAAATATTGAGTTCAGCAATTCAATTGAAATCAATATCATTAGTGAAGATTGGAGAGCTCCTTTCATTGATTTCATGGTATATGACATTTTACTTGAAAATTCTAAAGAAGCTACAACAATCCGTAGGAGATCACTCCGATTTTATTATAATCGTACTTCTAAGACCCTTTATCAAAGAACATTTGATGGTCTACTTTTATGTTGTCTTGCTGGAGATGAAGCAAAACAAATATTACAAGAAGCCCACGATGGGATATATAATGCACATCAGCCTGGTCCTAAGTTACAAGATCTTATCCAATGTATGGACTATTATTGGCCTACTATGGTATCGGATTTCATTAAATATACAAGGAAATATTGAGCCTGTCAAATTCATGCAGACTTCATCCATCAACCGTCAGAGTTCCTTCATCCGACTGTCGCATCATGGCCCCTTAAAGCTTGGGGTATGGATGTCATTGGTCCTATCATTCTACCGTCATTTAGAGAACATCGATTTATACTAGCTATAATCGATTACTTCTCGAAATGGGTAGAAGCCATATCTTTATCAGAAGTCAAGACTAGCAGCGTCATCAACTTCATCAAACATCATATGATATATAGATTTGACATTCCTTGACGAATAATTCATGATAATGTACCACAATTCATCAGTCAAAAATTTACTCAGTTTTGCGATGATAACAGAATCAACAATGTTGCTTCCACAGCCTACAATCCTGCAGCGAACGATTTGGCTGAAGCATTCAACAAAACTATCATCAAGCTTCTCAAGAAATTCGTTTCTACCAATAAAAAAACTAGAGTAAAAAGCTTGGAGAATGTCTACGGGCTTGTCGTAATACTATACGTACTCCAACCGGTTGTACACCTTTCTCCTTGGTGTATGGATGCGAAGCTGTCCTACCATTGGAAATTCAAATCCGCTCCTTATGGATTGAAATTGCCAATGAACTCACAATAGTAAATAATGATCATCTTCGACTTCAGGAGCTTGAAGCATTGGACGAGAAACGGCTCCTAGCTCAATAGCATATTGAGTTATACCAAGCCCGTATATCAAAAGCCTTCACCCTAAAGTTAAAGTACGAGCATTTCAGAAGGGAGAACTAGTTCTAACCGTTAAACGTCCTATGACTTTGACGCACATGAACAAGGACAAGTTCGAAGCAAAGTGGGAAGGTCCCTATGTTATAAGCAAAGTTTTCTCAAACGGAGCTTATTAATTGACTGATATAGATGGCCGAGTCGCCATGATGCCTATCAATGGCAAATTTTTCAAGAAATACATTGTATAAAGACAAAGAGATGTAAAAAAAAGAATGTAAATAATTTTTTTATTCCATAGTTCAAACAGAAAAGAGTACATCAGATCAAGGAGAGGAAAGAGGACTAGAGCCTTCTTGATTAAAAACATAATTAGCAAGAAGCTCGAAGACATTATTGTCCGATGACACTAGCAGTTCACAGGCAGCTTTCCTCAGAGCTTCTTCCTCGACAATGCTTCCAGGCTCTAAGAGTCTGGCAAGGATGTCTTGTTTTAGCCCAGGAGCAGTTGAGCTTTCTCTTGCCTCTTTCTGAACAGGCAACAGAGGCTCGTCAGAATGAGTATCAATGACGACTTCAGACTTCGGGATAACCTCAGCCTCCTTGGGCACATTTTCGAAAGACATTTACAATGAAAGAATAAGTGTTGATAATCCTCAAAAAAGGTCCAATACTATTTATAGACAAAAATGTCAAACAATCTATCCCAGGAACCGAAGCGACCTTTCCTCGAAAAGTCATGTCAAACAATTTGTCCCTGTTGACTCAAAGATAATTCATACGAGTTCACGTCCAGCACCTCTGAACATATCTTTCTAAATACTCGTCTATGCCGCTTATTACTTATGTCTCAAACAGGTACGCAAGAAGTGATAAGGCCAAAAAAACATCATCCATTTTTCATACAAATCCTATCCCATCACAACAAAATACAAAAAAAAGGAAAGGAAGAAAGTCCCAATGATGCACTCCTACAAAAATTAATCTTTATCTCATTCTTTCTCTACAAAAGGATGATTACATCTTGATGGAAATCCTTTATGAATCTTGGATTTTTCTAAATATGACAAATAATGACCTAAGGGAAATCTATTATATCTTTTGGATTTTCACCATCAGATCATATTGTTGATTGTTGTCTCGATCCTCAGCGGCAAGTTGGGCAACAAAACTAACCCTGGTCTTCTCTCTCAGAAAGGCGAGAAAAAACAGGGTACGGCAGCATGAAAAGACATTGCTGCCAATACAACTGGTGGAGAATTGATGACCTTTCATTGGAAGTAGGAATGAAAGCACCCCTCGTGATACGGTTCCTAATTATGTCTCTACCATCCAACTCTCAGGTATAAAGGCCCTTCTTACCATCTGAGGAAGGCCCTTTTAAAATACGGAGAGTTCTGAGCTGTCTGATGTGTATGCCAGATCGATTCATCATCACGGCATCTAACATCGCCAATACCAATTCTGGGGAATTTGGCTAACCTCTTTTCTGCAAAAGTTAAAAGTAGAGTGAAAACAAACATCTTCTTCTCAGGAACTTATCAAATGGCACGTTGATCAAATGGCGCATTGATCAACAGATCGCGCACCCCAACCATCTGCTTACCTTCAGAAGTGAAGAAAGTTTCCTCGATTTTCATCGAAGACAATGAACGTTATGGCACCTTCTAAAGCTTCTCTTACGACGGAGCTCCGTCAACATTGGTGTCCTTCACAACGACGGATCTTCTTGGGGCCATTTTCGGATCGGGAATGAAGCTCTGAGAGATTAGAAGATTAGAAGAAGAAGGACTCAAGAGATCTCCCTCTTTATTCTTTTCTTCTTCGGGCAATTTACAATCCAAAGAGAAGCAATAGTCGTGGCAATCGAGCAAAAAACTTCAAAAATTGCTCAAATTGGAATCAGTCCAAACTTCAGAAAATTTGTATGAAAATTCGAAGGACAGTTAAGACAGGCACAATCTATATAATTTAAAGTATTTCAAAAATTTAAAGTTTTACAAATTTTGAAAACTTTGAAGGGGGTCTTGTAGAAGCTAAAAATCAAGTTACACTGCTATTTTGGGAGCTAGATATCAGATTACGCCATAGTTATCAACTTGCGCGAAGGGGATAGGTTGCACACGAGACAGGTTGTACGAGTGCCATGTGGCAGTCTCCTTTAAAAACTGTAACAGCATCATCATTATCTGAAAGCTGACAACACATATATTAAGGAAAATCCGTTCGAATCCTGCACAACACGATGCTCGAGAAGATTTGGTCAAATTTTTTAACAGCTAGCAGTTTGCACAACATGTCAGGGTGTGCGAGGTTGTACTTAGGCACAAGTTACTACATTACGCCCCCGTGCAACCTAATAAAGCTAGCGCAATGTGATCAAATTAATGTCGAGAGCAGGGTGACGTGGCGTGTATGCCACTAACTTGGTAGAACGTGTCCACTACATTGCCCACGACCATGCGCATCTCACTCAAATGATGCCACGTATCCACAACAGTTGGTGCAACCGCTCGCACAAGTTACTACTATAGAAGCATAGAAAAGATGGAGTTTATGTGGATCATCACTCCATACGGCCAAGTGAAACTAAGCCGCAAAAGCAGTGCACCTGGAGATCCCATACGGCCAAGCGAAACTAAGCCGCAGAAGAAGTGCTCATGGAGACCCCATACGGCCAAGTGAAATTAAACCGCAGAAGTAGTTCCCCTATAGACCCCATGCGGCTAAGACAACTCGAGCCGCAAAAGCAAGGCTCTCAAAGACTCTATGCGGCTAAGGGGACTCGAGCCGCAGAGGGAAGGCCCTCAAAGATCCCATGCGGCCAAGTAAAACCAAGCCACAAGGGAAGACCATCAAAGATCCCATGCGGCCAAGTAAAACCAAGCCGCAGAAGTAAAGACCCCATGCAGCTAAGCAGAGCCGAGCCGCAGAAGCAAGGCCCCTAAGGCCACTATGCGGCCAAAATAATTCAAGCTCTACTTTGTGGAGGGGACACATGGCAATTTGACCAAGTCTCAACCACCCAGATTTGCTACAACAAAATCTCAACAACCCCCACCAGCTGGCAGTCCAAGATCGAGTCTTCATGTGCTGTTACAGACACGTGGCCACGTGGCCCTTTATGGGGCCTAAAATATTCTTTATGTAGGAATCACTACAAATAGCGGGGTATCACACCCATGCTAAAGGTTGGCAATCAAAGGCTGGAAAATTTCTTCAAGAGCAAAGACTATGTCTGATAGTCCAAGGAGTATGGCAGAGTTGCTACACTTTCTCGAGCCTCCATCGTCACCCCCAGAATCAAAAATTAAACAATTGTACTTAGATTGTTTTCTAGAATTTCTTTCTAGGCTTTCATCTGTACAAGCGAGTTTGCAATCAAGTTCAATTCAACTGTAATTTTTGTGCTTGATATTTAATGGCAAACAAGATGGCGACTCTGTTGGAGACTTCCTCCTCCTCTGATGAGAAGTTGGTGACGTATTCCGATGCGTCCAAGCTCGGCTCTATGCAAGAAATGCTTGTAGTTCTTTTTGACCAACAAGCATTCGAAGAAATGCTCTCTGAAGGGAGCGCCAGCCCATCCCAGAAGCGAGCCAACCCGAAGAGAACCCGCAGGACGTCGAAGCACAAAACTGCTGCCTCTCGCCAGGTTCTCGAAGAAGCTCTTTCTGCGGCCCAAGACGTTGATCAAAGATCTCCTGCGGCCTTGCTTCCGACCGCAGAGAGTCCCACTATCCGTAAATCCAGCAAAGAAAAACACTACGATGCTGAGCTTTTGGGGGCACAAGGGAGATCCAAGAGGACGAAGAAGAGGCCGTAAAAAAAAGGTAGCCTGCCTATGCTGCAGTAAACTCTAGCCGCAGGCAGATGGCCCATACGGCAGTTAATCCTGGCCGCAGACAGGCTGCCCCATGCGGCCCTGTCAGCAGCTCTATTTTTGATCGTCTCTCATCGGTCCCGACTCCAGGCACCCCATTGAGAATGTGGAATATTCCAATCTGGACTCTTCTTACAATGCGCCTTCAGGCGCTAAGTCGAAGAAGTCTAGGGCAGTACGGGCCCAACAAGCCCAGTCAACTGTCCAAGCGGCTGACCGTCATCGGGCACCGTTAACTGTTACATGGTCTCCTGATAAAAAGTTGTACAGAACCACCCGCGTCCAGCCCTCCAGAGCCAACGGACAGGGTGGGTCTCAAAAGTCTTCCAATTTTGAGCGAAAGCAAGTGCTTTTACTAGCCTCGGATCAGGAAGCAAATATGATATCTACGCACACGTACGCTCAGGATACCCAAGCCCACAAAACGGATGCAAAGATGGATCAATCTGCCCTTCCCGAAATTTTGAGCGAAAGCAAGTGCTTTTACTAGCCTCCCTTCCCGAAATTTTTTTTAAAATATTTTATTATTATTTATTTGATTTAAATAGTGATTATAAATTTTTATTAAATAATTATTTTGTTAATTATTACGGTAGATGCCTTTAGCCATGGTGGAGTTTTGGAGTACAAGACGATTAGAAATCATGACACGGGTAGTGCAGTAGCGTGCATTGACCAGTGTATTAGTCATGCCAAGGAAGACCAAGCCATAGGGACATCCTAACTAGGAAAACCAGGCCAAGCTGCGACATGACCAGTATAAATAGTTTAATTATTTATATTTAATATTATTTGACCTCAGGAGATCCGGTTATACCATTTTAGTCCGGACTGGACCCGAACTGAGCCCAAGCCCATGTAGTCATGCGGTACGTCCAGTGACATTCGTGTTGATGCATTTTGGTATGATTGTGTGTCGTATTCCATTTTAGTGATCTAATGAGTATTCCTAAATATTCTTATTTAAATATTATAAATATTGTTATTAGTTGGTATTCAACAATATTTGTATAAAATAGGCCTCGTACATTTTCTGGGATTATTAAAGGGTGTAGAATGGTATATACATCATCTTTGGTTTATTAAATTTTGTTATTATTATTATTACTATTAATATTATTTTATTGGGGTCGTTATTAATATTATTATTTTATTGATTATAATTAATAGTTATATTTAATTGTTATATTAAATTTGTTGTCATGTGATTTATAATTTATGCATAATTATAATATATTAAATATTGTGTATTGTGTATGTGTACGTATATATAATAAAATATAGCATAGGTGTATGTATAGAAGTATACATATATACGTGTATATAAATAATTTATTTGGAAATATATTTTGTATTAATATTAAATATCTTAGATTAAATATGGTTCTCATACACAAAGTATATGTGTGTATTTATAAAAATATATTGTGTATTGTGTAGATATATGAGAGTTGTGTATATATAAATATGAAGAGGAATATAGGACGTATATAGATTTATGTAAATAATTATATATATATATACGCGTAGGTGTATATAAATATATACTATGAAGGTATTTGTGTGTATTCATGTATTTATATATAAAAATATATTATATATTTACGTATATGTGAGTATATATATATATATATATATATATATATATATATATATATATATATATTTTTGTATGTATAGAAGTATACATATATACGTGTATATAAATAATTTATTTGGAAATATATTTTGTATTAATATTAAATATCTTAGATTAAATATGGTTCTCATACACAATGTATATGTGTGTATTTATAAAAATATATTGTGTATTGTGTAGATATATGAGAGTTGTGTATATATAAATATGAAGAGGAATATAGGACGTATATAGATTTATGTAAATAATTATATATATATATATATACGCGTAGGTGTATATAAATATATACTATGAAGGTATTTGTGTGTATTCATGTATTTATATATAAAATATATTATATATTTACGTATATGTGAGTATATATATATATATATATTTTTTTTTTTTTAATATATATATATATATATATTTTTTTAATATATATATATATATATATATATATATATATATATATATATATATATATATATATATATATATATATATATGCATATAGGAGTATGGATATATGTATAAATAAGTATTTTATATACGTATACGTATATATATATATATATTAAGCATACGTGTGTGTATATAGATATATATACATATAGAATAATATATGTATTAATATAGAAGAGGCCCAAGCCCAGCCAAGGCCCGACCAGGACAGGCTCAGCACAGCCCGGGCCAATAAGCCACAACCCGAGCTAGGCTCGCAGGCTGAGCTCCTTTTTCCCCCCAAAACCCGCACTGGAGCCCCAATCGAATGGACCAAACGGCCCGACCCTTTCCAAACAGCAGGGATGAGAGAACGGATGATGCGTTTATATATCGAGAGAAGGAGAGTAGCCAAAAATCATGAAAACCCTAACTATACGCGCGCCACCTTCCTCCTCTCCTGGGCGGCCTCCGCGCGCTCCCTCGTCGCCGCCGCAGGCCGCCGGAGCCACGGCCAGCCGGCCGTCCACGGCCGGAATTCGCGCAACACAGTTAAAGGAGACAGCAGCAGCAGTTTCATGTATACATGTTTGCAATCGATTTTCTATTCACCTGTTCCATCGTTTTAGATTCCGTAAAATCCTACGTGAACTCAACATAACCCCCTATCCATCCCTTCAACTGGAATGGGTTGGTTTTCCTTAGATAAATTATAGAAATTCATGAAACTTCAGGAAAAACCAGCAAGGAATAGAGTATTAAAACTGTTTTGGACCCCAACTTTGAAGGCCTGTCTCGGTCGAACCATTGATCGAATTCGAAATCCACCTGAAGGCAGTTAAAGACAACCTATAGGGCTACAAAACCCATTTTCTAGGAATTAGTTTCATCGACTGTGCGTTGAGTAATCCGATTTCCAAAAACTGATAAAACCCGTTTTCAAAATAGAAGAAATTATAAAAAATTGCTCCACACGACGTGCGTCCCGCCAATCCGGACGACGTAGTAGCAAACCGAAAGCATCAAAAGCTGCGTATCGGCTTCGTGGTCGTGTGGGCTTTGACGGAATTCAAATTGGTCGCGTGTGCGCGACGAATTTGATGCACATCCGTCAAAATTCACTGTATCGTGCACTTTGCAAATTTCTCAATTACTTTGTGCACGCTCATCGGATCGAGATGAAACTTGCGCCAACAGAACCGTATCATTTTTCTGGTCCTGTATGCCAAGTTTGGTCCAATTCTGAGACCGTTGATAAAATCACCGTTTTGTGGGCCCCATGGTCCCACTCAACGGGCGATTTTGTGCACGGCCTGCCGGAATCCAACTTTGGACGTACGGTTGGGTTCGTATCGGAAAATTGGATCCGTAGACATGTAGTTTGACAACTTTAGAGACCATTGACTCTGGCACACTTTTCGGTACAAAACGGGTCCAACGGCGGACATCATTTTTGCCCGAAATTACCGTTTTGCTCCTGTATCCAGAATTGCACTTAAGGACAGGCAATCCTAGCTAATTTGACTATTCTGAGACTGTTGGCACTATCTGTTTCAGCTTTCGAAGACAGTTGTGATGATTTGGACTTTATGGCTTAGCAGTGGACTATATTGTTATTGGATTGGCGTGCAACCTCCAGGCAAGTATACCTTGCCTTCCTCTACAGTTTTACTTACATGCAATTTCCTTCATTTTTTAGTTATTTGATTGTTTATGGACATGTGCTTTTTGTGTTATTTTTGTGTAGTTGTTTTTATTGTTTATAGCCATATTCATGTTTTGGCCTTGTGTTTCACATTTGGAGTTCTCATCAGTACCTTGCTTGAGTCGTGTCATAGAACGAGTACGTGTAAGTGAACTGCTAAATCCTTGACATTGTTGTCCTTGGCACCAGAGAGTCCACACACGGGACGAGGGTGTTTTTCTTGATCTGTTTACATCCGTGAGTCCACACTAGGGACTAGGATGTCGACTATTGCACCAGAGAGTCCACGCTCGGGACGAGGGTGTAGACTTGACTTGACTTACACCAGAGAGTCCATACTCGGGATAAGGGTATTTACATCAGAGAGTCCACAGATGGGACGAGGATATAGTATTTGCACCAGAGAGTCCACACTCGGGACGAGGGTGCCTTGCCGTGAACTAACCAGAGAGTCCACACTTGGGACGAGGGTTAGTATTGACCAGAGAGTCCACACTCGGGACGAGGGTTAGTACTGACCAGAGAGTCCACACTCGGGATGAGGGTTAGTGTTTAGTTCAAACCAGTGAGTCCACACTCGGGGTGAGGGTTTGGTTTCTTCCATTGATCATCGTGTTTCGTTCATCCGGCAGTTCATTTATACGTAGTTATTCTAGTATTCGTATTCGTGTTCGTATTCGTGTTCGTGTTTGTGTTCATAGTCATTTGTCTTGTCCTTGTTCTTTCTTGTTTATTTCCTTATGCATGATAAAACTGTTAGATAGGCATGTATATTATGTATCTTGCTATGTCCTCTGAGAACATGATGATCTCTTCAGGTTTAGCGATTGCATGGAGTTAGCTAGTAGTTCTGGATGGCGGAGGATTTGTGATTCTTGTGGGATTCAGGTATCATTATTACGTTGTTATCATTTCGTGCTTTACATTCCTTATCATGAGATATCATATTTCTTGATTCAGTTTAGACTCTTATTATTTCCTTTAGAGTCTTATCGAACATTTATTGTAGTGGGCTGCAGACCACGACCCATGGTGTTCATTCATGTTTCATATTCTTATTGTGGATTGAGATATAGATTGCATTGCCATGATTTGGCAGAAACCATAGCCTTGACAGCGTTTACGTATTCGAGATGGGCTGGAGTCCGTTCGATACGTAGCTGGGCTTGGACACGCTTCGTATCCGAAAAGCGGGTGCGGGTCGTGACAAGATTTTTGGTGGCCCATACAGGTCAGAGCATATCGTATCGGTTACGTAACTATACTGATACGAGCCTGCGACTTTGACTAAACCTTAGAAATCTCAATCCACTCTACTTTGAAATCTCTCCTAAAAATTCTCTACGTCCTTGAAAACTCCATATTTGCTCTCGATTATACTTCATTAATTCCTGTGCCATTGATTCTCATCCCTTCCTATTCCGAGGTGACGAACGATCGTGCTGTCTAGGGATTCATCAGAAATTATTAAATTATGATATAATATTGCATGTTTATTGAGTTTTGGTTGTTTATAGATATGAGAGATTATAGATACCATATGTCCTAGATATTTTTGGTATAATTAATAATCACTAGTTAGAAGATTTTATGATTTTAGTGACCTGTGTTTCAAGGGAGTAGTGTAACCAAAGGTGGGTAGAAGTCCGCGAGATTTCGTAAATACCAAATGACTAGAGGAGGCCATAAATATTTTTGGAGAATAAAAATTGAGCAGATTAAAATTAGGGTAGACTTTTTTTTTTAAAGAATAGCTATGAATTAGAATTTCGAGGACGAAATTATTTTTAAGGTGGGTAGATTTGTAGCCTCCCTTCCCGAAAATTTTTTTAAAAAATATTTTATCATTATTTATTTGATTTAAATAGTGATTATAGATTTTTATTAAATAATTATTTTGTTAATTATTACGGTAGATGCCTTTAGCCATGGTGGAGTTTTGGAGTACAAGACGACTAGAAATCATGACACGGGTAGTGCAGTAGCGTGCATTGACCAGTGTATTAGTCATGCCAAGGAAGACCAAGCCATAGGGACATCCTAACTAGGAAAACCAGGCCAAGCTGCAACATGACCAGTATAAATAGTTTAATTATTTATATTTAATATTATTTGACCTCAGGAGACCCGGTTATACCATTTTAGTCCGGACTGGACCCGAACTGAGCCCAAGCCCATGTAGTCATGCGGTACGTCCAGTAACATTCGTGTTGATGCATTTTGGTATGATTGTGTGTCGTATTCCATTTTAGTGATCTAATGAGTATTCCTAAATATTCTTATTTAAATATTATAAATATTGTTATTAGTTGCTATTCAACAATATTTGTATAAAATAGGCCTCGTACATTTTCTGGGATTATTAGAGGGTGTAGAATGGTATATACATCATCTTTGGTTTATTAAATTTTGTTATTATTATTATTACTATTAATATTATTTTATTGAGGTCGTTATTAATATTATTATTGTCACTCCCCGTTCCCAGAATGCGTATTTTTATACGTATATTGCCTGAATGTATTTATTTAGCATTTATCATGTAGTATCCTGTATTTAAATTCTTAATAACTTCATGTTAATTAATTATCTGCATTTTATTTTCCGCACTTTATTTTTCTGCAATTCTATTATCTGCTCTTTAAGTTTTCATGTTAATTAATTAGCTGCTCTTTAATTTTCATGTTAATTTATTTCCTGCAATTTTATTTCTATACTTCTTCCTGTACTTTTAATTCCTTCTTTAGTTTTACTTTCGGGTTAGCCTTGTTGGACCCGGCCCAACTCCCACCTACCACCCCTTCCATATTTAAAACCACCCTCACCATTCTCTCTCCTCATTACTCATTCTCACCATTACTCCTCTTCTTCTTCTTCTTTACTCTCTCCACCTACCAAACCGTAGGCAAGTGCCAACTTGCTTCTTGATGGATCCCCATTATTATTGTTCCATCATCCTCCTTATTTGATTCTAAGTCTCTTTAGTACTTAGCATTTTCAATTTTCATGGCTAATTTGTTGTAGATCTAAGTTTGTTTCATTTTCGGGTTTCTTAGGTTTTGATCTAGTAAACTTTGATATCTTCAAGTTTTGATGGTTCCATGTTGTAGAGAATTTCGTTCTACCCAATTTTGACCTAAGGAAGTTCAAATTTGGACTCTGGATGAAGGTTTTATGGGACTTTGAAGCTTGGGTTCATGGTGTTCTTCTTCTCTGAAACTTGGAGAAGAAGAACAGTACTTGACTTGACCGCATGAATAAATCATGCGGCAAGTGATTCCCAGCCGCATGGACTTTCCCCACTTAACCGCATATGCGCCCTCGTCTTTCTTAACCGCATGAACTTGTACTCCTTCTCCTGGCCGCATGGGCTTGACTTGGCCGCATGACACTTCATACGGCAAGTAACTCAGCCGCATGGGACTCTTAGCCGCATAGGACTGAATCCCTTTCTTGACCGCATGGATTTCTCCCCTAAACCCAGCCGCATGAACCAGACTCACTCCCCAGCCGCATGAATATTGATATTTTATTAGATATTTTACGTCCATTTTATATCCTTACGCCTTTTGTCCTGAACTTGGTAAATTACGATTTGATTGACACGGTTGAAATGAATTTTTATTTCCCGAATTTGGCAGTAATTAACATTGATTGTTATCTTGATTAATAATTGATCATGCCTTGTCACCATTGATAATAATTGTTAGCTTGACTAAAAATTGATCATGCGTTCCTAGTTGGAACTAAAGAGGCTGGCTAGTCGTCTTATTGAATTGAATGAATGAGACACGTTCATGAAATGAACTATTGTAATCGACTGGCTAATCTCGAATATTGACATACAGGCACATGCAGGCTTCAAATTATTTATTTAATTATTTAGTTATTTTTCTACGAAAATAGCATGTGTACTTTATGGTCAAGGCATGATTACCGTGGTTAGATTTGATTGTTGCATTACGCTATGTAAGACCTGCAACCTAACCGTACTGGTATCGTTGTAGAGTTGTGCATATCGTACCCCGTACGAAAGTACTCATTTGAATGACCATGATCCACGGCATGAGATTTCACTCAACGTAGGGACTATTAAGTTAAATAAAATAATGATTGCATGGAGAGAATGGATTCCCGAATTCTTATATGGCAGCCCCCTTGGAACGAGTAGTACCCGACGGGCCGACTGGTTCCCACAGATACTGTAAATCTGCCACACGGGCAGGGAACAGTATCTGCTTTTATTATTATTGTATATTGTATGTTGACGAGCGTCCTGCTAGGACTCGTCTAATTCATGCATGGGCCAATTGATTGACTGGATAGACTGGCCTTGCTTGCACATAGTAAGAACTGAGGAATCCCTAATTGCATTATTCCAGGATAACTTGGACCTCATAATAGCAAGCCGTAGGAGTTGATTGGCCGTTCAAGATGATTTGTTTGTGCACTATACTCTGTTACCTAACTGGGATGATCAGAATGTCAGAACATGACGGGCCAACTTCTGTCCTTGTTTGGTTGGGAGGTTGGTTCGAAGTGTCTTGATGTGATGTGAGTCCTAGTAGCAAGCAGAGATCTATTATTATATTCTCTTACTTACTGGTTTAGTCCTTCATATCGTCCTCCCTTGTGGTACTTGCTATTAGAGGTCTAACCTCTCTGGTTTTGCATGGCCAGATTTAGAGCCAGTCCCCGAGGACCCAGCTTACTTCTACATCCAAGATGGTCAACACTAGAAGGATGATCGCAGGAGGACTCGAGTGGGTTTTCTTACTTCCCCGCTCGTTTTGTTAAATACCTTATACTTTGCCGTTTGGCACCGACATGTTAGTCGGATTGTCTTGTACTTACTTTTTACATGATTGTAACTAAAGTCAGACTGCAGCTGATAACAATAGTGTATACCTTACTACATCATCTGGCTATGTTTTGTAAAGCCAGATGTCAAGAACATTTTGACAAAGCGTTTGGGACGCCTTACTGCTTTATCTTACATGTTCTCTATTTCTGTTCCTTGTTTGAATGATTGAGATAATAGATGTGAAGTGACCATAGCAGGACTTTTATGTAGTATGCACCCCCTCGTCTGGTTAGACAGCATTGATCGTATTATACGGTATTCATCTACCCGTAATACGTAGCTGGCTGAGTCATCCCCCCGCTCTCCAGTATTCTGGTTCTGGGGCGTGACAATTATTTTATTGATTATAATTAATAGTTATATTTAATTGTTATATTAAATTTGTTGTCATGTGATTTATAATTTATGCATAATTATAATATATTAAATATTGCGTATTGTGTATGTGTACGTATATATAATAAAATATAGCATAGGTGTATGTATAGAAGTATACATATATACGTGTATATAAATAATTTATTTGGAAATATATTTTGTATTAATGTTAAATATCTTAGATTAAATATGGTTCTCATACACAAAGTATATGTGTGTATTTATAAATATATATTGTGTATTGTGTAGATATATGAGAGTTGTGTATATATAAATATGAAGAGGAATATAGGACGTATATAGATTTGTGTAAATAATTATATATATATATATATATATATATATATATATATATATATATATATATATATATATATATATATATATATATATATATATACGCGTAGGTGTATATAAATATATACTATGAAGGTATTTGTGTGTATTCATGTATTTATATATAAAAATATATTATATATTACGTATATGTGAGTATATATATATATATATATATATATATATATATTTTTTTTTTATATATATATATAAATATATATATATATATATACGTATACGTATATAAAATACTTATTTATACATATTTATACATATATATATATATATATATATATATATATATATATATCTATATATATATAATAATATATATATATATATATATATATATATATATATATATATATATATATATATATATATATATGCATATAGGAGTATGGATATATGTATAAATAAGTATTTTATATACGTATACGTATATATATATATATATATATATATATATATATATATATATATATATATATATATATATATTAAGCATACGTGTGTGTATATAGATATATATATACATATAGAATAATATATGTATTAATATAGAAGAGGCCCAAGCCCAGCCAAGGCCCGACCAGGCCAGGCTCAGCCCAGCCCGGGCCAATAAGCCACAACCCGAGCCAGGCTCGCAGGTTGAGCTCCTTTTTCCCCCAGAACCCGCACTGGAGCCCCAATCGAACGGACCAAACGGCCCGACCCTTTCCAAACAGCAGGGATGAGAGAACGGATGATGCGTTTATATATCGAGAGAAGGAGAGTACCCAGAAATCATGAAAACCCTAATTATAAGTGCGCCACCTTCCTTCTCCCCTGGGCGGCCTCCGCGCGCACCTTCGGCGCCGCCGCAGGCCGCCGGAGCCACGGCCAGCCGGCCGTCCACGGCCGGAATTCGCGCAACACAGTTAAAGGAGACAGCAGCTGCAGTTTCAGGTATACATGTTTGCAATCAATTTTCTATTCACCTGTTCCATCGTTTTAGATTCCGTAAAATCCTACGTGAACTCAACATAACCCCCTATCCATCCCTTCAACTGGAATGGGTTGGTTTGCCTTAGATAAATTATAGAAATTCCCGAAACTTCGGAAAAAACCAGCAAGGAATAGAGTATTAAAACTGTTCTGGACCCCAACTTTGAAGGCCTGTCTCGGTCAAACCGTTGATCGGATTTGAAATCCACCTGAAGGCAGTTAAAGACAACCTATAGGGCTACAAAACCCATTTTGTAGGAATTAGTTTCATCGACTGTGCGTTGAGTAATCCGATTTCCAAAAACTGATAAAACCCATTTTCAAAATAGAAGAATTTATGAAAAATCGCTCCACACGACGTGCGTTCCGCCAATCCGGATGACGTGGTCGCAAACCAAAAGCATCGAAAGCTGCGTATCGGCTTCGTGGTCGTGTAGGCTTTGACGGAATTCAAATTGGTCGCGTGTGCACGACGAATTTGATGCGTATCCGTCGAAATTCACCGTATCGTGCACTTTGCAAATTTTTCAATTACTTTGTGCACGCTCATCGGATCGAGACAAAACTTGCGCCAACAGAACCGTATCGTTTTTCTGGTCCTGTCTGCCAAGTTTGGTCCAATTCTGAGACCGTTGATAAAATTACCGTTTTGCGGGCCCCATGGTCCCACTCAACGGACGATTTTGTGCACGGCCCGCCGGAATCCAACTTTGGACGTACGATTGGGTTCATATCGGAAAACTGGATCCGTAGACATATAGTTTGATGACTTTAGAGACCATTGACTCTGGCACGCTTTTCGGTACAAAACGGGTCCAACGGCGGACATCATTTTTGCCCGAAATTACCGTTTTGCCCCTGTGTCCAGAATTGGACTTAAGGACAGGCAATTCTAGCTAATTTGACTATTCTGAGACTGTTGGTACTGTCTGTTTCATCTGTCGGAGACAGTTGTGATGATTTGGACTTTATGGATTGGCGTGCAACCTCCAGGCAAGTATACCTTGCCTTCCTCTACAGTTTTACTTACATGCATTTTCCTTCATTTTTCAGTTATTTGATTGTTTATGGACATGTGCTTTTCGTGTTATTTTTGTGGAGTTGTTTTTATTGTTTATAGCCATGTTCATGTTTTGGCCTTGTGTTTCACATTTGGAGTTCTCGTCAGTACCTTGCTTGAGTCGTGTCATAGAACGAGTACGTGTAAGTGAACTGCTAAATCCTTGACATTGTTGTCCTTGGCACCAGACAGTCCACACACGGGATGAGGGTGTTTTTCTTGATATGTTTATATCCGTGAGTCTACACTAGGGACTAGGATGTGGACTATTGCACCAGAGAGTCCACGCTCGGGACGAGGGTGCAGACTTGACTTGACTTGCACCAGAGAGTCCACACTCGGGACGAGGGTGTTTACATCAGAGAGTCCACACACGGGACGAGGATGCAGTATTTGCACCAGAGAGTCCACACTCGGGACGAGGGTGCCTTACCGTGAACTAACCAGAGAGTCCACACTCGGGACGAGGGTTAGTATTGACCAGAGAGTCCACACTCGGGACGAGGGTTAGTACTGACCAGCGAGTCCACACTCGGGATGAGGGTTAGTGTTTAGTTCAAACCAGTGAGTCCACACTCGGGACGAGGGTTTGGTTTTTTCCATTGATCATCGTGTTTCGTTCATCCGGCAGTTCATTTATACGTAGTTGTTCTAGTGTTCGTATTCGTGTTCGTATTCGTGTTCGTGTTTGTGTTCGTAGTCATTTGTCTTATCCTTATTCTTTCTTGTTTATTTCCTTGTGCATGATAAAACTGTTAGATAGGTATGTATATTATGTATCTTGCTATGTCCTCTGAGGACCTGATGATCTCCTCAGGTTTAGCGATTGCATGGAGTTAGCTAGTAGTTCTGGATGGCGGAGGATTTACAATTCTTGTGGGATTCAGGTATCATTATTACGTTGTTATCCTTTCGTGCTTTACATTCCTTATCATGAGATATCATGTTTCTTGATTCAGTTTAGACTTTTCTTATTTCCTTTAGAGTCTTATCGAACATTTATGGTAGTGGGCTGCAGACCACGACCCATGGTGTTCATTCATGTTTTATATTCTTATTGTGGATTGAGATATAGATTGCATTGCCATGATTTGGCAGAAACCATAGCCTTGACAGCGTTTACGTATTCGAGATGGGCTGGAGTCCGTTCGATACGTAGCTGGGCTTGGACACGCTTCGTATCCGAAAAGCGGGTACGGGTCGTGACAACGCACACGTACGCTCAGGATACCCATGCCCACAAAACGGATGCAAAGATAGATCAATCTGCCCTCGGCTTGCGAGAAGTACTCATCCACAAACGCAAGAAGAGAGAGGAAACCTTGGCATGCGGTGAGCCCTCCCTAGGACATTATTGTACCCAAGTTGTCATCAACTGCTGCTGCGACAAGTCGACAGCACCTGAAGATCGGCAGTCCATTTTCCAACGACTGCACCAGCCAGCACTTGTCCAGTGATAACTCGAGAAACAGGTGCAAATTTTGGGAGACAAGGAATTTCCTTTCGCCTCCTGTAATTCAACTCGAAAGATTCCTACCGGCAAGAGAGAAAAGAAGATAAGCTCCTCCAGCCCGGCATTCTCAGCCAGCACTACAAGGAAACTCTCATCTGGAGGATTGTCGTCGACAACCACAGGGGTATCTACCTAGGCACCCGATACAGAAAGAATCTTTCAACACCTGGGGGTACATCCTCGACCTCCCTGGACGGAGATGAAGCTGAGGGTAGCAGTCCCCTCAATGTATGCGACAACCCAGTGTTCTAAGAGGATACCCAGGAGGTAGCGATCCATTGGAATTATGCAACAGACTTGGACGTCCCCGAGGGTGACTGTCGTCGCCAAGATGATGCAGCTTCCTGCACAGGGGGTGGCACCCCTTTTGAATTCAAGGAGGAGGATATTCCGACGTTCTCCGATGATTTCTCTGTACGAGGGTACGACACGAAAAGCACATCCTCTACGGTCCCTTCTGTCTCTCTCTACCTGCGTACAGTATTTATGGCGAAAGATGATCATGAATGACCTACGGATCGACAACGTCTAGAAGTACTTGAAGCCATGCTCCTATCCTTGGTCAAGTCAGTAGACGAAATCAAAGCTGCCTTGTCGACTCAACCAGCAAGGACACCTAGACAAACAACCTTAGGACCCACAGTCAATGCAGACCCTAACACGTTCGCTCCTCCTTTGGTGACAATCCTCTAGGAGCATATGCTCCTTCAGCTGCAGACAAAGCCAGGGAGGCAAGGAGGGAAGTCCAAGAGCTTCAAGCAATGTTTAATGCCCGAGACTCCTCCGGGACCTCAAAATACGGTAGTTGTATCCCGCTGCATGGAGAGACGTTCATTTTCCTCCGCGATACAAATTGTTTTATATCGATTCATATGACGGGAAGACCTCTGCCAGCCGGTACATGACGTATTTTGAGGTCACAATAGACCATTTGCCGCATGGCGACCCTATCCTCACACGATTATTCATCAGAGCATTGGAGGGAATCGCGTTCGACTGGTACTGCAATCTCTCGGACAACTGCATCCATTCCTTTGACGGCTTCAAACACATGTTCCTGGAAAGGTTCTACGAAGTGGGACATGATATAACAATGTCGTCTCTCATGGACGTCATTCAGGGAGAGAGGGGGCTAACGAGGAACTATATCGAGCAGTTTCGCCAAACCGCGATGAGATTGTCCCAAGGCAATCCCGAAAGCTCCTTGATTGAAATCTGCCAGAAGAATTTGCTCCCTACAATCACCCTCTGGATGGGCGAAGATTAGTTCAGGGATTGGACGACCTTCATCATCAGCGCTACCAATATAGAGACAAAGTTAAAGAAGGCTCGCCAGCTGGGATTACATATCCCAGATGGAGAGAACAAAGGTAAACCTTACGGTACAACCTTCAATAACAACAATAGTGGCAGCACCACCAATAACAGGGATACCAAAGGCAAACAGGCCATGGTCGCTGGTATGACCAAAAAGCCTGAACAAAAGCAGGCAGAAGCTCAGTGGCCCAAGGTGAATTACTCATTTGAAGATAGTCATGTCAAGTCTATCTTCAACATGCTCTTACAAGGGGATACGATCCAACTCCCTCCACCAAGGCACGAGTCTCAAGCGGCAGAGATGGAGGACCCAAAATATTGCCACTTGTATCGCAATGTCCATCATTCCACTCATGACTGCTTCTAATTAAAGTGGTACATTCAGAATATTATCGACTCAAAAGCTCTGTCGCTAGATTTTGAAGAGGTTACCGTGGCTGCGAACATGGTATCAGTTCAATTTGGTGACTTTCCCCAACAAAAACTCAAGACGAGGAAGTACTTACAACGATGGAGGTTACTAATCTTCTACTTGTCCGGGACCAGATGACTAGGTTGGTGCCTCTCACAACGTCACGAGGAACGGTCATATAGGTGCACCCAAACTTAGTACCCGAAGTTACCCAGGTGGTGCTATCTTTAACTAGTAAAAAGAAGGGCAAGAAGTCCAGATCCTGCCATACAATCTCAGCCGAAGCTGAGGAGGTGACGACCGTTGTTACCCGGTCTGGCGCACAATTCCAGCCAACTCTAGGTAATTCTGTCGAGGATCCTTAGCCGACAATGCTGCCTGCTGCTGAAGTT
Organism: Iris pallida; assembly: GCA_029216955.1. Taxonomy (NCBI): domain Eukaryota; kingdom Viridiplantae; phylum Streptophyta; class Magnoliopsida; order Asparagales; family Iridaceae; genus Iris; species Iris pallida. Next base: position 8,206,166 of record JANAVB010030818.1, read on the forward strand.
TCGAGACCATCTCAGCCTCCATCGATGGACAGGTCCAAGCCGAAGAAAACCCGCTTCGACAGGCTGCTCCGTAAAGATGCACCTTAAAGGCTGGAGAGACCTTACAACTTTGACATACTAGCACAACTGGCTAATACGCCAGCAAAGTTGCCATTATACGGGCTCCTAAGGCTCTCCAAGGATCTTCGTGTCGCATTGAGCGAAGCGCTCCAGAATGTTGACGCCTACTTAGCCCAGGTCAAGCAGACAGGGAAGGACGCATCAACAAATCTCCAGGGCAGCAATTGTGCAGACATAATGCCCAACATCGTGTTCACCCTACAGGACATGTTAATCAAGACCAACTTGTATGATCGCCCCTTGTACTACACTGGATACATAAGCGACATCAAGGTGGATCGGATGCACATTGATCCTGGCTCGTTAATAAGCATTATCCTAAAAAGCTTGCTTCAAATCCTCGGTATCCCTATGCACCGGCTAGCGGCGACCAACACTGCCATTAGTGGTTTCAACTCAGGAAGGAGCTATCTTCTGGAAAGATTCGCTTGAAATGTCAGATTGGCAGCCTGAAGACAGAGGTTACCTGCTACGTCATAGACACAGATACGTCCTACAATATCTTTTTGGGGCATTTGTGGATACATAACTATATGATCGTGCTGTCCAAACTCTACCAGTGCTTCAAGTATGTCAGTAAGTATGGCTTCGTGGAGACGGAATTTTTCGACATCGATCCCTTCAAAAGGGTTGAGACTTACAATTCTTCGGAGGCTTATCTATATAATGAATCTAAGAAGTACATAACGGACGAACTGGAGGCCATAACAGGGTCAGAGGAACCTTTGAAAATCCATCTCCAGGCCCGTAAACCGGGCAAAGCCGTACCCCTTGTCGCAACTTTACATAAAGTGGTGCTCGGTTCCCCTACCCCAGCTGCGCAGTTGGAACCAATGTTCATCAGAGTCCTGAGGTCCAGCCAGGAGCCAAAGCCCACCATGGAGCCGATGGTGATCTGATTGCCAAAATCTAATCACAGGCGATCGGAAGATGCGAGGCCCTTTGTGGCGCCGATGGTGATCCGATTGCCGAAATCCAATCAAAGGTAATCGGAAGATGCAAAGTCCTCTATCGAGCCGACGGTTATCCGAGGCCCTCAGGTAAGCCAATGCTACAAGTAGAATCCATGGTGGTCAAGCTGTCGAAGACAGCGTCCCAACCTCCGGTCACACATGGGGTAGTTAAAGAGGAGACAGAACTCAAAAAATATCTGGTTGCACAGGTTGATAGTCCCTCTCTTGATGATGTAATCCCCGTGGACAAAATTCCTTATTTTATCAATAAGAGGCTACCTTTGAACTACCCTGAGTGCAATCTGATGTATGCGATGGAGAATGGTCTGGACATTGACCTGCACACACAGGTGACAACCATCCATACCATAAACCGACTTACTCCCATTAGAGGCGCCTACTTTCTAGTCCCAGGCAGAAGAAAAAGGGATTATGCGATCATCTTCGGCCGAAAAGAAGGCCCTCAACCTTTTATGCCAAAAGAGTTCGATCTCAATCCCGACACTGGAAGATTGCCGCTCTACCTGTATAGTCCCTAAGCTAAGTACTTCATGCAAAAGCAGGGGTACGACATGGAGACTACCCCAGGTCTAAATTACGACAACGGTCGGCGGTCGCCTCTGCAGCTGTTAGTCCCGGCTGGAAAACCTTAGGATTATTACAGCAAGTCCAGATACGGTCTCGGTTATGTTACACCAACAACAACGCCCGAGGGTTTCGATGAGGAATGCGAGTGGCCTTACTCATTCGAATCGCCTACATACAATTCTGATGATAGCATCGGTGATACATTCAGGCAGACATTCTCTGTCAATATGGCATTCGCTGACATTGAAGAGGAAGACAAAGATCTATTTAAACCTCTTGAATTAGATCCATGGGCCTAACAGTTGGATGTACAGTAGGAGAAGCTCTTTGAACAACGAGACCCTCCCACTGAAGATGAAGTCATGCAAGTTGACCTCGACGACGAATCCTCTCCAAAGCCAATCTTTGTCAGTAAAAGCCTGACGGACGACGAACGGGATTCACTGTTGCAACTCGTCAGAGAATATATCGACATTTTTGCATGGAGTTATGAAGACATGCCAGGACTAAACCCCGAGATCGCACTTCATAAGCTCAATATTCATTCGGACACAAAACCAGTCAAATAACAGCAACGGCGGTTCCGTCCAGACATCATGAACTTCTTTGAGGTGAAAGTAAATAAGCTTATAGCTAGTTGTTTCATCTACGAGGAGCAGCACCCGGACTGGACAGCTAATATAGTACCAGTTATCAAGAAAAAAGAAAAGATTCGAATCTGCATCGACTTTCGCAATCAGAATGCGGCATGTCCTAAGGATGAATTCCCTCTTCCAATTATCGACATAATGATCGATAATATATATGGCTTCGAGCGCATGTCCTTTATGGTTGGCTTTTCAGGATATAATCAAATCAAAATATCTCTTGACAATAAGAAGCATACGTTATTTCGAACACCGATCGACGTATATTGTTACACAGTCATGCCCTTCGGCCTAAAGAATGCTAGTGCTACATATCAACGAGCTGTGAGTATTATCTTCAGAGATCATTTATGCAAGACGGTGGAGTGTTATGTTGACGACATCGTCGTTAAAAGCCACTCCAAGCATGATCACTTACACGATTTGAGGACAGTGTTTCGACCTTATGCGAGCATACAATCTGAAGATGAATCCCACAAATTCTTTCCTGGGTGTGTCCAGCGAAAAGTTCTTGGGCTTTATTTACTTCCTGGGGTATTCACATAGACCCCGATAAGACAAAAGCAATCCTGGAGATGAGTCCACCGAGGAATCTTCGTAAACTCTGCGGCCTTCAGGGAAGACTAGATGTCACTACCACATTTTAGCTTGAGGGTATTTTGGTCATTTAGAATAAATTTAATTTAATTTGATTTGTTTGAGTGATGGTTGTTATTTTTGACCTTTACTAGTTGAGACTTTGGAGACTAGCCTATATATTAACTTTGACTATGGTAACTTGGTTAGCATGGTAAAACCCTAGTCTAACTTAAGTCGACCCATGTTGACTTATTGTAATTAGTTGCATGAAGAGATTAGGTGTTATAGGTGCTTGAACAAATAGCTAAGAGATTGATCCATTTAGCCTTACACTTGGCCCAAAGCCCATTAGTCATCAACCCTAACCCTAATTCTTCCTATTGTGGTCGGCCTAGGGATTTCCCTCCTCTATTTAATGTCTTTTATTTCTTTTTTGCCTCTTTTTATACCACATCCATGTTTGGCAAGAGCAAGGTTTGTCCATTCTTCAACTTTTCCTATTTTATTCATTTCTCTTCCTTTTTAACCCTAGTCTTTTGCAATAGGACCTAATCTTTGTCTATTTACTGTTCATGATGTGAAATCACCGCTTTTGAATAATTTAGAGCTTTTGTGTTGCAAGTAGGATCCTTCATATTTTGGGCTTTTTCTTGAATTTGACACTCAATAGGTAAACTATTCAAACCACTTCATTTTCTTGATTTCTTTGCATGGTTGCATAGATCTAGGAGTCCCCTAGTTGTGGTGTGAGTCTTGGGTGATTTTGTGTCGATTTTGTGTCCGTATTGGACACGTATCAATTTGTATGTGTATGTGTTTGATGAAATGCTAATGTGAGTTTTATTTTGTTAATTTCAAAATGTATTTGAATAATATTGTAGCCCTATATGTGTAGATCACAACCCCATTTGTCTGAGTTGATTTTTGTGTCATTTTCGTATCCAAAACTGATACGGACACGCAGCACGAGACAGTATCTCGAGTGTCCTTCTGCCACACGTGTCGTGCTCACTGCACAGGCCACATGGACCCGCCAAACTTGGTGTGGAGGTCGGGGCAGAGACTGACAAGTCACTCACCCAGTTTCATGACTCTCCGTGTCGTGTCGGACACAAAATTTATGGTGCACTAGTTTTGAACCACACTGTTACGCGTGTGATTTCTCCTCTGATATACTTTTGTAACTCAGACACGACACCACTTAAACATGAATCAGGGTGCCTAACACGAAGACCTATACTAGACCTAGCCCTAGACACAAGCACGACATGTCATGTGTTGTGTGTCATGCGCACGAGCCTGTGACACGCTCACACGAGACTGTGCAGTGCGAGTTTGTGTCTGTGTTCGTGTGACTCATTTGGACACGTTTGTGTCCAGTTTGTGGACACCATATCACTTGTATGACATGTACACATGTGCACGATTTATTACCAACCCTTTAGTTTGGATTTTTATGCGTTTCGAATTGTATTTGATGTTTATCCCCAAATATCCTGATACGCACGCTGTGGTTTGTATGTTCTGTGCATTCAAACTGGTTTTAACCATTTTTTAAAATGTAAATTTATATGTTATATATGATATACATATATATGAATATTGATTCTTGCCTGGATTCATATTTGACAATGTTTGGTTTATATGGTTTAGGTTCTGGCATGTTAGGTTACTTATAATACTTGATCTCCTGAATTATATGTTAACTGAACCATTACACTTGTATATGACTGACCTAAAATATAAAACATGTTAATATACACTTTGATATATCCTATAACACTATACTGAACACACTTAACACAGGTATGTCAATGCAACTGAACACTTTGATACTTGACTGAACTAAGCATGTATTTATACATTTCTGTACACACGTCCTGAACTGAACACTTGTATACCGGTACACTTAAGACAGCCTATCTTGCTGCCAACTTATATACATTTGTCTGAACGCACACTCATTGACACCTTAACCCTGCTATACCTCTTCACATTGACACACACTTACATGGATGGCTTGAACACACACACTACCTACTGTCCTAACTGAACCAGAGAACCCACATTGCCATGTGACACATTTAAAACCCCTCCATATGTACACTACTTCCTGCCATACTACTTGTTTCCCCCTCTATATCTCTCTAACATGTATGTAATATATATGATAGCCTATACGTGATTTCTATGTGTATGCCTATATACATTGAGTATATATATGTACCTATATATGTAATGTGTGTGATGACTTATGTAGCTTTGAAATTGTGTGTGAGTGCTAGCCTAGGCTTGGTTAGGTTTAGTGAGACTTGATTGGACTAGGATTGACCTAGTTTGACTGGTATAGTTGACCAGAGTTGACCAAGAGTTGACTTTGGCCTAGATGACCTAGAAATCATATAGAATGCATTGTAATCTTCAGTATTACCATTTTGGACATGTTGTGACCTGTATTGCTCTGTTTAGGACTCATCTACTCTGTCTGGACATATATATTCATCGGATACTCAGGATAACAGGGGAGTACATTCTCTGACCGTTTTATACTTGATAAGATTTACATTTATGCTCTAGATTACTTTACCTCATGCTGTCACATTGTTAACACGGATTGGTACTATATGGATCCCTTCATGAGATGTTATCCCCTCGAGAGCATCGGGTTACAGTATGTCATGTGCGTTTCACTTTTATCATGTACTCTGGTGCTTTCACCATTCATGTGCACTCTTGTTATTCATGTACTCTCATGTTCACAGAGCCCCCATATATACATTCATGTATACCCATTTATGGGCCTTCATGTGATATCATGTGCAATAACATAACCTGTCTAGATTCTTGTGTATTGATTAGGGTACGGGAGAGTATAAATGGTCATGTGAACAATTCCAAAGTAGTATACTCATGTGCAAACTCTTAGATTACTTATGCGTAAATTTAAGTCGTTTACATGTCTATCTTGTACAATACATCACTAGCCACTGTTAGTTATTTACTTATAGTAGATATTTCTTTACAGTCATCTCTTTTACTTTATATATTTCTCAGCGTTTCATGTATCTTACTCTATAGCATATTTAAATATCCTGTCATATTATGAACTGCATGAAATATATTGTGCTCGCTCTCGTCCTGACTGGACCTGTTAAAAATATTACATATGACATCGAAGAGTTCTGTCCTACATACTGTAGAGAAGGCCTAGATGACACATGTGAGCTAGACTCCCAGGAGGACCCAGCACTTGCAGAGGACATTACCCCAGTAGTCTAGGCTAGTTAGCCAGACCAGTATCTTACTTATTGTCTTGTCTTATTTTGGATACACTTTGTACTTATTTGGGGATTTTGTTATTCTGGATATTGTGGAGTTGTTATCTTAGACACTTAGATTCTCTCTCTTATTTGTATTTTATTGTAGATTCAGATCTTATCTATCTTATCATACTTTCTACCTTAGCTTTGATTGAGTTGTACATTTCTATATTGTCCTCCATTCAGAGCGTATACATTGTATAGGTACCTTATTATTGTTAGATGTATGTGACCTAGGACATCGTTCTACCGCCGACACTGCGGCGTAGGCTGGACGTACCTACTTCTCGTTCCCCTACACCGGGTACGGGTCGTGACACTAGCCTACATCAGGAGGTTCATATCTAACCTCTCAGGGCGATGTCAACCCTTCACACAACTCATGAAGAATGGCATCTCCTTCATATGGAATGAGGAATGTCAATGCGCCTTTGATGATATTAAGGAATACCTCTCGAATCTGCCGGTTCTGGTAGCCCCGATTGCCGGAAAGCCCTTCATGCTCTATGTGCGGGCAATAGAACACTCCCTCGGAGCCTTGCTAGCACAGAACAATGATGTGGGGCACGAAAAAGCCATCTACAATCTCAGCCGATTGATGGTGGGGCCGAAGCATAGGTACACCGTCGTGGAGAAGGAATGCCTTGCCTTCGTGTTCGCCATTCAAAAAATATGACACTATGTGATAGGGCAGACCATCCATATTGTCTCACGAGTTAACCCCCTCAGGGTTCTCATGACCAAACCAGGCGCACTCTGTTCTCGTCTAGCCACCTGGACGATAATGTTATCCCCCAATGACATAGTTTTCGTTCCACAGAAGGCTGTCAAAGGTCAAGTCTCGGACGACTTCTTAGCAGCCCATCCAGGCTCAGAAATAACCAGAATCTATGAAGGAATCCCAAACAAAGTCGTTAACTCAAACATGACTTCACATGATGATGTTTGGCGAATGTTCTTCGACGGTGCTTCAAGGACGGGACTCCAAGGTGATATCGTCGCTGGAGTCGGGATAGTATTAATTTCTCCCTCTGGATTGGTCGTCAATCGGACATACTCTCTCACAAAACCCTGTTCAAATAATATAGCCGAATATAATGCTCTGGTCATCGGGCTCCGACTCGCAAAAGAGGTGGGGGTCGAATACATAGAAGCGTATGGCGACTCGCAGTTTATTGTTAATCAAATCTGAGGCTCATACGAGGTTTGCAACGAGGACCTGATTCCTTATCATCAGACAGCAATCACCATCATTGCAACCTTGGAAGGGTTCATTGTAGAGCATGTTCCTAGGCTCCAAAATATTGAAGCCGACGCCCTAGGAGGCCTCGCCGCTTCTTTGGCAGTTCTAAATCATGCTCATCATCTAGTCGACGTGGTAGGCCATGAACTGGTCTGTCCCAAAAATAACCTTCAACTAGGTACGAGTTACTCCTTCCAGATAACCAATGACGTGCAAGACTGGAGACTTCCGTTCATCGACTTTGCATTCTACGGAATCCTGTCTGAGAATGTGAAAGAAGCAACTTCAATCAGAAAGCGTTATCTCATATTCTTTTACGACACAGAAACAAAAATGTTATATTGACGATCCTACGACGGGCTACTCTTAAGATGCCTGTCAAATGCAGAAGCCCAATGCGAGGCTCGTGACGGTGTTTGTGGGGCTCACCAACTTGGCCCGAAGTTGCAGGACCGTTTCTGTCGGATGGGCTATTACTGGCCTACGATGGTAGCAGACATTGTCGATTATACAAAGAAGTGTAAGGCTTGTCAGATCCACACAGACTTGATACATCTGCCATCCGAATTCTTGTACCCAACACTGGCCTCTGGCCATTTGAAGCATGGGAAATGGACATCATTGGCCCAATCACCCCGCCGTCTAGGGGACACCGGTTTATACTAGCAATCATGGATTACTTCTCCAAGTGGGTAGAAATTGTTTTGCTGGCAGAGGTAATGACATCAAACGTGATCAGTTTCATAAAACATCACGTTATCTACCTCTTTGGACAGCCCGGAGGATCATTCATGACAATGGTCCGTAGTTCGTAAGCCATGCTTTCCATCAATTCTGTGGCAAGAATCGGATCCAGAACGCGGCTTCAACGGCATACAAACCATCGGCTAATGGTCTAGCTGAAGCTTTTAACAAGACTATAATCAAGCTTCTCAAAAAGTTCGTATCTTCAAACAAGCGTGACTGGAATGAAAAGTTGGGCGAATGCTTATGGGCGTACCGCACTACAATTCGGACGGCTACAGGAAATACACCGTTCTATCTGGATTACGGGAGCGAGGCAGTTCTCCCATTGGAGACACAGATCCCCTCACTTCGCGTAGCCCTTATTTACCAGTTGACGTCGGACGATAACTACCGTCGACGGCTACAAGAGTTGGAAGCCTTAGACGAGAAGCGTTTGCAAGCTCAACAAAGCATCGAGCTCTATCAAGCATGCATCTCTCGAGCCTTCAATAAGAAAGTCAAGCAAAGGACGTTCCAAATAGGCGATCTCGTCTTGGCCCTTCACAGACCGATAGTCATGACTCACAAAACCGTCGACAAATTCCAATCCAAATGGGAGGGTCCATTCATCATCGAGACCATATTCTCTAACGGCGTATACCGGCTTGCAAAACATAATGGAGACTTGCTCATGATGCCCATAAACGACAAGTTCCTGAAGAAATACTATGTCTAAAGGCATGCTAGTACTTCCTCAAACCACTAAATCTCCCAGACTGTCGAGTTATGTACACCAAGTACCTCTGAACTTACACTCTATTAGCTCCGAATGGATTCACATTGCATTCTCCTGGGTGACAAGTCTTGTATACTCATATCTCTGAACTTCCACCCTAATGCTTCACCCCGCCGAAGTGTACCAGGCTTGTTGCCATCTCTGAGCAAAATCCCTGGTCCTGATTATCGTGTGTCACGTCCATATTATCTCTGATACCGATAGTCTTTTGACTTAACACCTGTACCCAACCCGGGATAAAATCACGGTGTTAAGGCCACGGAACCTATCACGTCCATATTACCTCTGTTGGATTTTGTCTCAAAATCTATTACTCGCACCACCAGTGCGCAGAAGAGTAATAGGTCCCCCAAAAATTATTCCTGATTATCGTGTGTCACTTCCATATTACCTTTGATACCGATAGTCTTTTGACTTAACACCTGTACCCAACCCAGGATAAAATCACGGTGTTAAGGCCACAAAACCTATCACGTCCTTATTACCTCTGTTGGGTTTTGTCGCAAAATCTATTAGTCGTACCACCAGTGCGCAGAAGAGTAATAGGTCTACCAAAAATTATTCATAATTATCGTATGTCACGTCCATATTGCCTCTGATATAGATAATCTTCTAACTTAACACCTGTACCCAACCCGGGATAAAATTACGGTGTTCAGGCCACAGAACTTATCACGTCCATATTACCTCTGTTAGGTTTTGTTTTAAATCTATTACCCGTACCACCAGTGCGCAAAAGGGTAATAGGTTCGCAAAAGTCACCCTAATCTATTACCCGTGCCAGCAGTGCGCAAAAGGGTAATAGGTCCACAAAAATTGTTCAAATCTATTACTGGCATTTCTAGATGCACAAAAGAGTAATAGGTCCACAAAAAGTCCCATAGTAGGATGTCCTCTACCAACATTACTGCTGTATCAGGCCCCCTAGTACAAGCACATCAGACATCATAAGCAAAAGAATGGAGAAAATGTATCTCTTTATTTCAAGTAGACATCAACTATATTGGTGGGCCTACATCTCCAAAAAAAGAAGAAAAGAAAATCCACTACTCATCAGCAATACATAGAACAGTAAGTATCACCTCAAGCGGCACAATGGGGCGGTCGATCTTCAGCTTTTTAGGTTAGTTTGGCAGCACTACGCCTTCGTCAAATGGCAGTTTCGTAGCCCTCGGAAGGAGTCATGTTTTACTGCTGAGAAGCAAACAAGGCTGTTGAACCTTCGAGAAGCCACACGAATGAGGGCAAATATAGCATGCTAAAAGCATCTATAAGTATTAACTTTCTTCCCTCTGTATTGCGGACGTCCTAGGCCCGTTCCTCCAGGAGGCCATACCTTCAAAACAACATTACTAGTGCTGCTTTTGCCTACTTGGAGAGCCATAAAAACAAAACTTTCACGATGATCCCTAACCACCATCCGACTCTCCGATGTATAAAGGTTCTTCCTACCATCTGAGAAAAATCCTTCCGAAGCATGGAGAGTTCTGAGCTGTCTGATGTGCGTATCAAAATGTTGCACCATATCCAAAATTGTCGATACCGGTCCTGGAGAAATTTGCTAGCCAGATCCCTATAAAATATATAAAGGGGAAAAGAGGTTAGCAGTCAGAAGAAAATAAAATAAAAGGGTTTATATTTAGTTTATGCGGCCCAGCCACAATAGAACACACGCGGCCCAGATCAGGGGAGAGCTCATGCGGCTCAATCGTGTGGAATCTATGTGGCTCAATCCATGAGGACCAATTACACAACATATGCGACCCAGTGAGACAGGGAACACATGCACCGTGGAGGCCCAACTATGCGTAAAAGGTGTTGAAGCCAAAGCACAGCGATGATTTGTGACTGCACATAAAGCATGCGACATGGCCATCTGAGTTCAAAGCACTCGTTCTCCCACCATCCTTTTCGTGGATAGGAGGTTGTACGTCAGGAATAGAAGAGAATGAGTCTGCAACTATCAACGAAGAAGCAAACCCTTTCCTCCGTTAGCAGCACCGGTCAACTTGGAGGCTTCGGGGGCCATGGCTAATCGGGAGCGAAAAAGGATGTTGGAAGAGAAGAGGACAAAAAGAGAAAGCAATAGGAGTTCTCTCACTGCCGTACGACCTGCACATTTATAGGCCACCAAGAAGCGTAAACGGACAGGCGCCGCTTCGGTTATTATGCCATTAAAGATAATGATGGCCTTTTGGATTTTAATCCTTAGTAACCGTCGCCTTTATCTTGAAAAGATAGCCCAAATCTAAAAAGCAAATCCGAGCATTAAATGCGGTGGTGACAGCTGGACAGAGTCCCTCTGCGGCTCGAAATCTTTCTGCAGACCGAAATCTTCCTGCGGCTCGAAGCTTCCCTGCGGCTTGACATTTTATCTTCATGCTTCTTATTCAAAGTGTTCCAAATTTGCAATTTAAAAACTTTGAAGGGGGTCTTGTAGAAGCATAGAAAAGATAGAGTTTATGCGGATCATCACTCCATGGGGCCATGTGAAACTAAGCCGCAAAAGCAATGCTCCTGGAGACTCCATGCGGCCAAGCAAAACTAAGCCATTGAAGCAGTGCTCTTGGAGATCCCATGCGGCCAATTGAAACTAAACTGCAGAAGTAGTGCCCCTGGAGACCCCATACGGCTAAGACAACTCGAGCTGTAGAAGCAAGGCTCTCGAATATCCCATTTGGCTAAGGGGACTCGAGCCGAAGAGGGAAGGCCCTCAAAGATCCCATACGGCCAAGTGAAACCAAGCCGCAGAGGGAAGGCCCTCAAAGATCCTATGTGGCCAAGTGAAACCAAGCCGCAAAAGCAAGGTTCTCAAAGATCCCATACGATCAAGTGAAACCAAGCCGCAGAAGCAAAGATCCCATACGGCTAAGCGGAGCCGAGCCGCAGAAGCAAGGCCACTATGCGGCCAAAACGATTCATGCTCTACTTTGTGGAGGGGACACATGGCAATTTGACCAAGTCTCAACTATCCAGATTTGCTACAACAAAATCTTAACAACACCCACCAGCTGGCAGCCCAAGATCGAGTCTTCGTGTGATGTTACAGACACCTGGCCACATGGCTCTTTATATGGCCCAAAATTTGCTTTATGCAGGAATCACTATAAATAGCAAGGTATCACATCCATGCTAAAGGTTGGCAATCAAAGGCTGGCAAATTTCTTCAAGAGCAAAGACTGTGTCTAATAGTCCAAGGAGTAAGACAGAGTTGCTACACTTTTTCGAGCCTCCATCGTCACCCCAAGAATCAAAAATTAAACAATTGTACTTAGATTGTTTCCTAAGATTTCTTTTTAGGCTTTCTTCTGTACAAGTGAGTTTACAATCAAGTTTAATTCATCTGTAATTTTTGTGCTTGATATTTAATGGCAAACAACTACATTGTGCCCCCGCGCAACCTGATGAAGCTCGCACAATGTGATCAAATTGATGTCCACGGCAGGGTGACGTGGCGTGTATGCCACTAACTTCGTAGAACGTGTCCACTACATTGCCCACGACCATACGCATCTCACTCAAATGATGCCACGGGTCCACAGCAGTTGGTGCAACCGCTCGCGCAAGTGAACAGGGGCACGCAACCTGAGGTGCGCGCAACCCAGAATAACAGCTAAACAGTTATTTCAAGAACTCTATAAATGGAGTTTCAAATCAGTCTCAAATAATCATAAATGATCATAATCTCCTGCTAAAGTGTTGTTGCATCCTCCAGAGGCTCGTGTCTTCGATATCACATCGTCCAAGGGATAAAGTGATTGTCTTCTGATCAGATTCCTATAGTTTTACTTCTCCATAAATTAATTGTACTTTTGTACTTTTTCTTAGTTTGTAGAAATCAAACTTTTGTTTTTACAAATAATAGTGTTGGGACTAATTCATCAGATGGCGCCCAATGCTTAATGGCATCCAATGCCAATTCGTGCAACCATCAGATCGTACGGACTACCATATGGCAATCTTTCTCAAGAAGCTAAGTTGTCAGTCATGATGACTGACAACACGTCAGTCAATAAAAATATCTTCGAATCCCGAGCGTGCAGCGCTCGAGAAGATTTTGTCAGACTCGTCATAATGACAACTGTTTGTTTCTTCGTGCCATTCATCAATGGCATAAAGTGATAAAGCTCTTCCTACTCAGTATTTTCCACAGTTAGCGCTAACCGACAGTTGGTAAAAATTAACGGATCGCGCCGTTCATGTACTGGTGCCAATCAATAAATTATCAAACAGAAGAAGTTAGATGACATGGCGCGCATGCCACTAATCTCGATGAATGCACACGCAATACTTCCTACGACCAAGCGCACTTCTCTCACAGAATGCCACGCATCATATTCAGTTAAGCCAACCGTCCACACGACTGGGTGATTGTGCGCCAACCAGTACAGAATCACCCAGAGCGCCAATCAGGATAACTACTTAACAGTTATCTCAAAACTCTATAAATAGAGTTCAAAATCACTTTGCAAGCATCATTAATGATCATAATCGCCTGAGAAGTTGTTGCAGCACATTTAAGAGCTTTTCTCTTCTGACATTGCATAGTCCAAGGGATAAAGTGATTGTCTTTTGATCAGATTCCTATAGTTGTACTTCCCAGAAATCAATTATACTTTTCCTTTTTCTTAGTTTGTATTTAACCTTTTGATTTTGCAAACAGTCACGAATACGTCCATCATTTGGATGGTAAAAAAGAAATATAATATATAGGGATCCATGATACTGACCCGTGTAACCTGCGTGTCATCAAAGCAGAAAGAGCATATATATAATATATAATAGAAAAACTATCATAAATTTAAATAAAGCAGTATATATACTTGCCTGGGGTCCTTTGCTGGTGAAAACGATAATACCATGCATTCGAAATAGTCCAGTTGGCTTAGCGGTATCACGAAAAACGAATAATACCCAACCACTGAGTGAGCCACAAAAGTCAAACCCCTGCAATAGTCTCCGGATGCTGAAACATACATTACCAACATATTTGGTATAAAATAAATGACTAAAAATGCCTACCCAAAAGTCTAATTATGGACATAGAAGCAAAACCATAATTTCGGGTCAAAAAATATCCGTCGTTGGACCCGCTTTGCACCGAAAAGCATACCAGTACCTATGGTCTCTAAAGTCATCATACTATATGTATACGGGTCTGGTTTGGTGATACAAATCCAATCGTATATCCAAAGTTGGATTCTGGTGGGTCATGCACAAATTTGTCCGTTAGATCATGTCGCAGGCCCGCCAAAATAGCGTTCCGATCTACCTTCTCAGAATCGGACCAAACTTGGCTCATAGTACCAAAAAATGACACGATCCTATTGCGCATTTTCATCTCGAGATGACAAACGTGCATGATGTTATGGGCTAGTTTACAAAAGGGCCGATACAGGAATTTTTGATGGATACGGGTTGATTCTGGTGTGAACACGTCCAAATCAATTTCCACGAAAGCCCATATGCCCGGGTATACCATCCGCATCTTTTGATGTAATTGGTATACGACAAAGTGCTCCGGTTTAGCGTGACGTACTCCGTATTGCAAAATTGTAAGTTTTTAAACTGTTTTCATAGTTTTTTCCTGATTTTTCTACTGATTTATCTTGTTATATAACCCAATAGAATTAGAGTTAATAATAGTATTTCTATGTTGTTTAGGTGGTCTAAAATACTGTTCAATTAGATTTGAAAAATTATCCAAAACTGACAACTATTGGCCATCCTAACAGGGTACGCTGAACAGTTTCAAGAACTATTGAGAATAGTTTTTTTTCGGTTTTCCATGAATTTTTATGAGAAATCCAGAGTGAATTAATCTAAACTAATTGAAGGGTTTAGAAGATGTATAGGTTATGAACATACCGGAAAGACTGATTATTAAAAGACCAGTCATACGTGAAAAAATTGAACGACGAGGCACCTTAGTCTGTTGTTGGTGCTGTTGGTGCTGTTGTTACTGATGCGCACAATTTTGGCAATTCTGTCGCCAGTCGGCTGTTTAGGACGGCTGTGGACGGCGCATAGGGTGGCGCAAAGGTAGCTGCGGTCGAGAGGAGAAATTGGCGTAGGGTTTTAGTTGGGCTTTCCTTCTCACCCTCTCAGTTTTATCGTTTATATAAGAATTGTTAGGGCTCGGGTCCCTCACTGCGGGTTGGGGATTTTACTATTCTGGGAACAGTAGAGAACCTTCTTTTCTTTTTCTTTTTTATATATATATATGACACATGCTATATATATATATATATATATATATATATATATATATATATATATATATATATATATATATATATATATATATATATATATATATATATATAGACTAAAAATATATATATATATATATATATAGACTAACAATCCCAAATTAATATCTAAGCAATGTTTATATAAAAAGAAATATGTTTAAGAATAAGTTTAACATATCTAAAAATTCTTAGTAATGAAGTCCTATTTATAAATCTCTACATCTACACTTTATAAATAATTACAAATAATAAAATGCATTTTCCTTATTTTTATAGTCAATTTACATACTCTAATGTGTATAAGATATTGCATACTCTCATATTTATAGGTGCACAGAAAATATCACAAGTATCCTAAAATGTCAATAAATATTTAAAAAATATTTGTCAATCCCAAAATAAAATATGAAGCATATGCATATACATAAAATATGTCTACCTAGTGTCTTTGCTCATGTAACATCTCCACATGGGCTTAGGTTGGGTTCGGGTCAAGTCCGGGCTAAATTGGTCCAACCGGGTCTCCTAAAAGTCATAATCTAAATAATTAAATCAACTGTAGGGGTTAAGTAGCAATTTTTACTGGTTTCCTAGTTGGGACACACTTATGGCTCGGCCTTTCCTACGATGGCTAAAACACTAGTCAAAGCACACAACTACATTATCCGTGCCAAAATTCTTGGTCATTTTGTATTCCAAAACATAAGCACGACTAAGGCCTTCTATAATAGATAATATTTAACTAAAATATTTATAAATTCCATAAAATCATATTTAAGTCAAATAAATAATAAAATATATATTTCAAAATTTTGGAGAGAAGAGTTACAAATCTACCCACCTTAGAATAAATTCGTCCTCGAATTTAAATAGACTAGACAAGAAAATAATAGGAAGCGTTGAACATAAAGATAACAATGTAGAATTAAAATTATTAGTTTCAATCAGAATAATTTAAAGCACATTATTATAACTCAGATCTTATTTCAAATAATTTTCACCTTAGTAATTTGAATATAATGATATCATAAAGATAACTTCAAATTTATATATACTTTTTTAATCAAAATCTTATTTAAACATAAATGGAATACTTCTACAACTATTTTAGAAACCAAATATTGAACAGCATATTTTATAATTCCAAAAATTTTGAGAACATATGTTTTTAGAAAAATTAAATAACATTTTCAAACTATAAAATTTAATTAGTTTTTGAAATACAAAAATAATAGCAAAATAATCTTTAATCCTTTCAAGAGAAAGTATTTCTAATCATGATGTTAAAATGAAATAAATAGTTAGAAAAATAAGATTTACGAATTGGGAAGTGGACTTACAAATCTACCCTCCTTAGAAATATGTCATCATCGAAATTTCGAAGGACATGATTAGTCATGATTAAGAATATAATTAAGAAATAATATGATCGATGATCAAAATGAGTTAGATCGTGAACATAATCGAACTTTAAGAAAAGATACCACTTGGCACGATTAAAGTATAGTAAAAAGGGTCTAATCACAATGGTCAAGGATATAATCAAAGTATGGTTAGTTAAACAAGAAAAAGTCGTTAGGCACGATTATCTACTAATTGAAATTATGTAAGCATGACCAACGATAAAAAAATTAGGCAAAGTCTAACAAGATTAAAATGACTTAGATACAAATTGGTTGTAGTTATAATCAAGACTAATCATGCAAGTTATCCAAGAATAATTAAATATTAAAAAGTTGGCACGAGCATGAATAAGATCAAATTCGTCACGATAATAGTGGAATAGAAATATAAAAATTAGCAATAATTGAGTTGAAGTATAGGCACGATTATGATTATAGTCATATAGTTTAGTCACGATCAAAGTCGTTTAGGAACAATCAAAATTCAAATTTGTTTGGGACGATTAACTTGATTAAGTTTTTAAGCAAAATTATTTAGGCACGATTACAGAATTAAAAAATATGCGAATTGACACGATCGAAATATAACCAAATTAGTCTAGTTGCGATCAAAAAGTTAAATCAAAATTGTTTTAGCATGATCAATTATATAGGCATCATCATATAATCATAATATAGGTATGATTATGAATCTAGTGGAACATGAATTGAAATCTAGTAATAGGTAAATGAGGAGGAACCAAATGACGACTCGACGAATAAAAGGTAAGAAATAAAGATAAGAAGGGAAGAACTACAAGCTTTATTTAAAATACAATAATAAGGAATATGATATAAAATCAGTTTGGAGTGAGAGTGCAAGATTTTGCGGATCATGCAAAATTAATAGTCATATTCCAATAAAAGATATAGCCTCTATGGTATTCAAAAATCGTATACATATCTGAAATTGTTTCACCGAGAATCCATGCCTCGCTAGTGTACATCTGGCTGCAGTAAACCTTTGGTTTGATGACTCAAATATGATATTGTATCGAATATTCTATTATCTCTACCAATATTAACTTATAACTCAAAGGTAAAAATAGGACAACTATGACATAATTTTAATAACATTCGATAACGTACACTTACTCGAAATTACTTCAACTTAGGGATCATGCCACGCTAGTGCGCTGTTGGCAGCAGTGAACCCGCAATCTCGATAATTCAAATAAATGGTGATAGTGCGCTGCTGCCTTGCCATCATAAGTCATCAAAATTATTCCAACTATATTTCTAAGAATTTTAAAAGAATTTTTAGTAATTCAACTAGCGATCATAATTAAAAAAAGGTAAGTATCAGACCTGATGTAAAATTATCAATTTTGAAAATCAAACGATTGATTAAGAAGAAAATGATAAGAGAGATATAAATTTAATTTTTATTTCTATAATATTAAAAGATCAAGGGAAAACCTATATGTCTTAAATTTTTAACAAAACTAATACTGAATAAATATATGGATATTTTGATCATGTTAGGCCCAAACACAATGGATGGAAATAAAATATAGACTCTTAGGGAATAATAATTACTTATGGCCAATGGAAAATGAATAATTGATATGAGTAATGGTGATAATATTTAGAGAGGGCAAAAAAAATAATTTAAATGAATTATCAAGGTTAGGGATCAAATTCTAGGATGGCCTAAGTTAGAGATTGAATAGTCTACCCACCTTAGATCCAACCATCGTGTCAAAACAAAATAGTACATCCTTCGAAAAATTCCTCTAAGTTAGATAATAGGGTGTAGAATTGAATAAATTCCTGCCTAAATCACATGGCCTATGTAGCAACCTTAACTACCCAATAGTCAAGTCAACTTAGGGACTCCTAGTCCCAGCTATTCTCCTAAAAATTAAACTCCTAATTTTGAATGAGCATTTCCTAGTCACAGACTCGCAATAGTATGACTAACATAAGTACTATCTCGCGTTCGCATAATTTTGTAAAAACTGACCTGCATGGGCCACCAAAAAAATTGTAACAGCCCGCATCCATTTTTTGAATACTAGTGCATGCACAAGTCCAGCCTACGACGTAGTGTCGGCAGTAGAACGATGTCTAGGCCATAATGCCCAAATTCACAATAATTCTCATAAATAATTATTTTATTGCTCATTTACAAAAATAAAATCAAAATTATATTATTTATACTTTACATTTGAAGATGTATAATGTCTCACAAGAATGGAAAATAGCTAACTAAACTTTATGATCAACTATCTATATAGCTACTCTTATAGGGTGGACTTCAGCATATACCTATGTCTCCTCCAATGGTCCAAAGCGTAGATTAGCTGCGACTATCTGAAAATATGATTTCCAGTCAGGAGTGGAACAAGCACACATATGACAAGCTATTCAAGACATGATAGAATTTGTAAGACATAAAAATAGCATATGAGAATTTAAACTAGAAAGTAAAAAGCGTCATGGTATAGTAGGAAAATGAACTGGAAACACTAAAACAAAATATAGCAACTAGAAGGAAACATGGTCACATAACATGTGATAAAATAAAATATGATGAACAAGTGAAAACAATATCTGTCTATGTGTGTTGAAATATCGTGTTCGACATATGAACGGCTAAGGGATAAATTCGGCACCACACATGTGTCGTGTGATGTTGTTATTCTCCACGAAAGACATTTGGGATGAAAAGGGTAGTTCGTACGTCTACTAAGATATTTTCCTGCCCGACTAGTACTCATAGATTCGAACAAGTTACGAACACGACAATCATGTGGATGGTAAACAATAAATATAATATGTAGGGATCCATGATACTAACCCGTATAACCAGCGGTTCATCAAAGCAGGAAGATCATATGTATAATATGGAATAGAAAAACTATCAGGAATTGAAGCAATTAGTATATGTACTTGTTTGGGTCCTTTGTTGGTGAAACGAATAATATCATGTGTTCGAAATAATCCAGCTGGCTTAGAGGTAGCACGCAAAACCAACAATACTCAACCACTAAGTGAGCCACAAAAGTCGAACCCCTATAATAGTCTCCGGATGCTGGAACAGACATCACCAACGTGTTTGGTATAAAATAAATGTCTAAAAATGCCTACACAAAAGTCTAATTCAGGACATGGGCAAAATTGTAATTTCAGATCAAAACGATATTCGTCGTTGGACCCACTTTGCACTGAAAAGTATGCCAGTATCTACGATATCTAAAGTCATCAAACTATATGTCTACGGATCCGGTTTGACGATACAAACCCAACCGTATGTCCAAAGTAGGATTCTGATGTGTCGTGCATAAATTTGACAGTTGAATCGAGTTACGGGCCCGCCAAAATAGCGTTTCGGTCGACCTTCTCAGAATTGAACCAAACATCGTACACAGGACCAAAAAACTATACGATCCTATTGGCAGAAGTTTTATCTCGAGGTGACGAACGTGTACAAAGTTATGGGCTAGTTTGCAGAAGGGCCGATATAGAAATTTTCGACGGATACAGGTTGATTCTGGCGTGCACACACGTCCAAATCAACTTTCGCTAAAGCCCACACATCCGAATATGCCATACGTGTCTTTCAATGCAATTAGTACATGATGAAGTGGTCCGGTTTGGCGGGACGCACTCCGTATAGCAAATTTTTATGTTTTTGAAACTATTTTTGTAGTGTTTTCCTTGATTTTTCTACTGATTTATCGTGTTTTATAATCCACTAGAAATAAAAGTAATTATAGCATTTCCATGCTGTTTAGGTGGTCAAAAATACTGTTCAATTACATTTTGAAAATCATCCAAAACTTGACAACTGTTATCCTTTTTAACAGGATACATCGAATAGTTTCATGAATTATCGAGAATTGTTTTTTCCATGAATTTTCATGAGAAATCCAGAACGAACTAATCCAAACTAATTAAAGGGTTTCGAAGATGTATAGGCTGTGAACATACCGGAAAAGGTGGATCATAAAATGACCAGTCGTGCGCGAAGAAATCAGACGATATCACCCTCACATTCCTGAATAGGGCTAATATAGTCATTTATATTACTTTATTATTATAATATTATTTAAATTTTTATTGTTAGTATTTTTACTTTATTAGTTAAATAGATATTTTGTTGGTATATATATAAATTAGTTCAATAAGTTTTTATTATAAAACTATTAATATATTAAATGAATATAGATGCGGAATATTTATTTTTACTTTTACAACTAATTCTAGTATTGTTTGGTATTTATTTCACTTTATGAGATATATATAATATTTATTTATAAAGAAGGGAAAAAGAATTTTTTTAAATAAAAATAATATAAGGTTGGTTTTTATATATTAAATATAATATATATATATAGTGGCTGATCTGGCGCAGTTGAGCTTCCCTCGGATCGCGCATCATGTGGCGCACCCCGCTGTTACGCAGGACCGTGGGATTCCTGTTGTGCCCCTTGGCGCTGACCTGGCACAGTTGGACCGTGGGTCTCCTGTTACGCCCCTAGACGCTAACCTGGCGCAGTTGGTCTTTCCCTTGGGCGCAGATGCACACTATTCTTGGGTCGTGCCTCTTGTCGCGCACCCCGTTGCTGACCCGAGCAGGGGGCTTCTTGTCCACACTACGGGCGTTATCAGCTTTCGCGGGCCCTCTGGCCACCTGGATCTGTATCCTACTGGCTCTTCCTTGGGAGTGGCAGGACCCTCGAGTACGGCGCTGGGCGCAGTCCGTTTGGACTTGGGCGCTGGCGCAGTGATGCCCTCCGATTGGGGCCCGCATCCAATTAAGCCTTCTTCGGCATCTTCGGGCTCAGTTGGCCTAGTCATGGGCCCACTTGTCTTGAACCCCCTGCTACCCACTCCATCCACTCCAATCCACTTCCTGCCCTTCTCCCCCCCCCGTGTGGCCCTATCGGGCGTGCCCATTCCTTCGTTTGCACCGGGTTCGGGTGTTACTCTGCCATTCCTCTCTCCTCCTATTACGCCTCCTAGGGTGGTCTCGCTGGGCCCTGCCCCTCTCCCCCACCCCCTCCCTCTAGCTGCTTCGGATTGGGGCCTCCACCATCCTCCCCCGACCCATCCTCCTTCTCCTCCTCCGTCGTTAGATGGGATGTTGATCTCCGACGCGGCTGGATTGCTGGACGCCCTCCCCCTTTGTGGCGCCTCCCAACCATCGCCCCCTCTCGGCCACCCACACTCTCCTGTATGCACGCTTTCGGGGACGCTTGGGAGTCATCCTCCTCCCCGGCCCCCTCTCCCGGGAGTTAGCCCTCCTCTCCCCAGCTTTGTGTCTAAGGGCGCACCTACCCTCCCGGCCCCCCAACCACTGGCTCTTCTGATCAGCTCCCATCCACCTCCTTTGCAGACATCCTTCGACCAAACAGGGCTCCCAAGCCGGGACTCCTGTTCCCGGACGTCCTCCTTCCCGATATTGAATACCCGCAGGCATCCCCCATGCCGACAGTACCGTTCACCGACCAGGAACTCTCGTCCCTGGCCACCTCATTCTCCTACTCCTTCGTTCTCAAATTCTCAGCAGGATGCCCAAAGCTTGCCAGGGTGGCAGAGGTAATAGCTAGTTAGCGGCTCAAGGCGGAATACAGGGTTGCCCCCTAGACCCGAGGCATATCCTACTCCACCTATCCTCTGACCTGGACCAGAGGACGGTGTTGTCCAAAGGCACCGGGAGGGTAGACTCCCACCAGATGAAGATAATTAAGTGGTTGCCGTACTTTAACACCAAGGAAGATTCTGCAACGGTCGCCGCAAGGGTCACCCTACCAATCTTTCCCTCATTTGCTTCGTTCCGGCGGCTCTTAAGCGGATAGCAAATTCCTTCGAAACTTACGTAGCCACCGCTGCCGAAACCAGCAACCTGACAAAATCTCACTACGCAAAGATCTGCGTGGAACTTGACCTCGCCTCAGACCCCCCAACCATATCCTCATTGAACTTGGTAACCAAACACACACTCAGCAAATCATCTATGACAACCACATCATCTACTGCACCCACTGCCATTTACGTAGTCACCTAGCGAAGCACTGCCACCGTCTCCACCCGGAGCTGAGGAAGAAACCAGAGAGGTCAGAACCCAACCCCAAAGGGAACCAGCATCACAAATTGGCTCAACAACCTCTGCTCCCTCTTCCGAACTCCTACACCAGATTCAACTCCAGCGAAGGCAAATCCAGCAGAGGCAGCTCAGCAGAAAAAGCAGTTATCCCCTACCACCCACCTAACCTCCCTCTGTCTAATCAATTCAGCACCCTCGCGTCAAAAGCCGTTGGCTCCCCCCATGATTCGGCCTGTCATACTGACTTCGACTAGGCCCCCGGATCATACCCAGTGGACCCTCCTTCTGAAAAAACGGAAGAGTCTGTCCCAGCATCTCCAATTATCGACGATCTGCAAACTCCGTTCGGCAACTCCACCGTTGCCGCTCTAGCCATCCTTGGGCCAGAGCAGGCATTCAGAGGTCTTCAGGTCCTCGCCGCCGGTTTCCCTTTCCAAGCAGAAGGGGACCAGATAGGCATCTCCGAAGATTCCCTCCTCATCCCCCCGGAGCAGGCCGATCTCAATTCAGCAGGAGAAAAGGCCGTACCCGTCCCACCCCTCGACACCCACCCTAAGAATGTGGGGGGACCACCCACCTCTAACAGGAAAGCAGACAAAAAAGGGACCGCCAAATCCCCGTCAATGCACACCAGGTCCTCTGCAAAGCGGTCCAACCAACCCCTCTCGAAACTCCATTAATATCGAACATTCTCGCTTGGAATGTCCACGGCCTGGCGAACAAACCAACAATAAGGAGAATCACCAGCCTTAAGAAAATTCACAAGATCGACATCTTGATCATCCTCGAACCTAAAATCTTGTACAAGAGACTCAAATCCATTCAGCTGTAGTTTGGCTTTCACTCGGCCATTGCCGGCAGGCACGACATTTGGAGTCTCTGTTCAAAAGCCATTAAAGTCGGTGTCATCCACGACTCCAGTCAAGCCCTGTCTTGCTGGATGGAACATCCATTAATCCTCAAACGTGCCATCCTTTCAGCGATTCACGGCAGTTGTGACATTGCAGAATGCAGACACCTCTGGAACGACCTTCTGAACATCAACCACCACAACTGCAACCTCCCATGGCTTTGCATCGGAGACTTCAACGCCATCACTTACAGAGAAGAGAAGATTGGAGGACGCCCTCCCCCTCTCTCCGCCATGCAAGACTTTAACAACTTCATCTTCAACTCTCACCTCACCTCCCTCCCGTTCACCGGCAACGCATTCACCTGGTGCAATATGCAGGAAGGCGTCCGACGGTAATTCTCCTGCCTTGATAGGGCGTTAATGAACGCCCACTGGCTCGATATGGTGACAACCTCCAAGCTCTCACACCTCAACGCCACCGAATCCGACCATGCCCCCTGCTGGTGGGCATCACTAGTGCTACCAACCACTCCAGAAAAAGCTTCCATTTTTTGGACTTCTAGAGCGAGCACCCCCAACTCTTAGGGATCGTTACAGAAGCGTAGAACAGCACGGACTCCATCGTTCCCCTTAACCGCATGGCCACTAAGCTCAAATTCACGAGAAAAGCTCAGACAGCTTGGAGCAAACAAGCTTATGGAGACATCTTCATTCGCGAGGCAGAGGACAACGTGACTCGCGCTGAAGCAAAATACATGGCTGACACCTCCCCCGATACCAGGAAGGCACTAAATCTCACCAAAGCCATCCTCAAATTCAGGTTGAAGATTGAGACCAATTTTTGGAAGCAGAAAGCTAGGATCAAATGGGACAACGAGGGCGACAACAACACTAGCTTCTTCTATGCCTGCGTCAATGGACGGAAACAAAAACTCACTCTCCATCAGATTGTCGCAGACAACGGCACCAGCATCACCGACCAAAAAGGGCATCAAAGAGGAAGCCGCGAAGTTCTATTGCAGACTTTTTTCCAAGGAGGCGATTCTTAAAGACGATTCCTTCCTGGACAAGGTCCCACTCCTTATCAGCGACACAGACAATTTACGGCTCGAACACCCCCTCTCGAAGGAAGAAATGAAAGAAGCAGTTTGGGCCCTCGACGAACACAGTGCCCCCGGGCCAGACGGATTTTTGGGGTTGTTTTTCTGCACTTGCTGGGATATCATCAAGTCTGACATCCACAACGCCACGTCCGCTTTCCTCGAGGGAGCTACCTACCCTAGAGCCATCGCAAGCACCAACCTCATCCTCATCCCGAAGAAATTCAACCTCAAAATATTTCGCAACTTTCGCCCCATCAGTCTTTGCACCTTTACCAACAAGATAATATCCAAGATCATCGCCTCCCGCATGGCAGGCATTCTCCCTAGGATCAACTCGGAGGAGCAGACTGGCTTTGTTCGGGGGAGAAACATCTAAGACAACATCATGCTGGCACAAGAATTAGTCACCTGCATGAAATTCCCGGCAAGAGGGGCAATATTGCTATCAAATTAGACATGGAGAAAGCCTACGACAGGCTAGATTGGCAATTTATGATATGGGTCTTCAGAGCCTTCGGCTTCTCCGAAGCCTGGACCAACGTTGTGTGGAGATCGATCAGCAATTCGTAGTTCTCCACAGTTATTAACGGCCAAGAGAACGGGTTCTTTAAATCCACTCGCGGGGTTAGGCAAGGGGATCCGCTATCATCCACCATCTTCATCATTATGGCGGATGCGTTGAGCAGAAACCTTAACAAGATGACGAGCTCCCCCAACTTCCAGCACTACCATACGGCCAGTGGCTGCCCGATCATCACCTGGCCTTCGCTGACGATATCCTTATATTCTCATTCGGAGACGCAGGATCGGTGGAAGTCGTCCACAAGACTCTCCAAATCTATGAAAGGTGCTCTGGACAGAAGATCAACCCGGAAAAAAGTGTCATCTACACCCAGCACAATATCAAGAGAGAGCAAGTGGCTAGCATCTCAACCACCACATCATTCCCCATCAAACACCCTCCAGTCCTCTACCTCGGGTGCCTCCTGGTCTACGGGAAATCAAATGTCGAGATCTTAGAGAACCTGACCAATCGCATCAGGAAAAAGCTCGAGGGCTGGCAAAATGCCACCCTTTCCCAGGAGGCAAGATTATCCTCATCAATCACGTCCTCACCTCCATTCCCATCTACACCCTGGCATCGTGCTCACCCCCCAAGAAAGTCATATCCTATATCGAGAGCATCTTTAGCAATTTCCTCTAGGGACACAGTGGCGATAATTATCCAGACAGGGGAGGACGCGTCAACAAATCTCCAGGGCAGCAATTGTGCAGACATAATGCCCAACATCGTGTTCATCCTACAGGACATGTTAATCAAGACCAACTTGTATGATCGCCCCTTGTACTACACTAGATACATAAGCGACATCAAGGTGGATCGAATGCACATTGATCCTGGCTCGTCAATAAGCATTATCCCGACAAGCTTGCTTCAAATCCTCGGCATCCCTATGCACCGGCTAGCGGCGACCAACACTGCCATTAGAGGTTTCAACTCAGGAAGGAGCTATCTCCTGGACTTGAAATGTCAGATTGGCAACCTGAAGACAGAGGTTACCTGCTACATCATAGACGCAGATACGTCCTACAATATCCTCTTGGGGCGTTCGTGGATACATGACTATATGATCGTGCCATCCAAACTCCACCAGTGCTTCAAGTATGTCAGTAAGTATGGCTTCATGGAGACGAAATTTGCCGACATCGATCCCTTCAAAGGGGTTGAGTCTTACAATTCTTCGGAGGCTTGTCTATATGAAGAATCCAAGAAGTACATAACGGACGAACTGGAGGCCATAACAGGGTCAGAGGAACCTTTGAAAATCTATCTCCAGGCCCGTAAATCGGGCAAAGCCGCACCCCTTGTCGCAACTTTGCATAAAGTGGTGCTCGGTTCCCCTGCCCCAGCTGCACAGTTGGAACCAATGTTCATCAGAGTCCTGAGGTCCAGCCAGGAGCCAAAGCCCACCATGAAGCCGATGGTGATCTGATTGCCAAAAATCTAATCACAGGCGATCGGAAGATACGAGGCCCTTTGTGGCACCGATGGTGATCGATTGTCGAAATCCAATCAAAGGTAATCGAAAGATGCAAATTCCTCTGTCGAGCCGACGGTTATCCGAGGCCCTCAGGCAAGCCAATGCTACAAGCATAACCCTTGGTGGTCAAGCTGCCGAAGACAGCGTCCCAACCTTCGGTCACACAGGGGGCAGTTAAAGAGGAGACAACTCAAAAAATATCTGGTTGCACAGGTTGATAGTCCCTCTCCTGATGATGTAATCCCTGTAGACAAAATTCCTTATTTTATCAATAAGAGGCTACCTTTGAACTACCCTGAGTGCAATCTGATGTATGCAAAGGAGAACGGTCTCGACATTGACCTCCACACACAGGTGACAACCATCCATACCGTAAACCGACTTACTCCCATTAGAGGTGCCTACTTCCTAGTCCCAGGCAGAAGAAAAAAGGATTATGCGATCATCTTCGGCCAAAAAGAAGGCCCTCAACCTTTTATGCCAGAAGAGTTCGATCTCAATCCCGACACTGGAAGATTGCCTCTCTACCTGTATAGTCCCTAAGCCAAGTACTTTATACAAAAATAGGGGTACGACATGGAGACTACCCCAGGTCTGAATTACGACAACGGTCGGCGGTCGCCTCTGCAGCAGTTAGCCCTGGCTGAAAAACCTCAGGATTATTACAGCAAGTCCAGACACGGTCTCGGTTATGTTACACCAACAACAACGCCCGAGAGTTTCGATGAGGAATACGAGTGGCCTTACTCATCCGAATCGCCTACATACAATTCCGATGATAGCATCGGGGATACATTCAGACAAACATTCTCTGTCAATATGGCATCCGCTGACATTGAAGAGGAAGACAAAGATCTATTTGAACCTCTTGAATTAGAGCCATGGGCCCAACAGTTGGATGTACAATGGAAGAAGCGCTTTGAACAACGAGACCCTCCCACTGAAGATGAAGTCATGCAAGTTGACCTCGATGACGAATCCTCTCCAAAGACAATCTTCGTCAGTAAAAGCCTGACGGACGACAAACGGGATTCACTGTTGCAACTCGTCAGAGAATATATTAACATTTTCGTTTGGAGTTATGAAGACATACCAGGGCTAAACCCCGAGATCGCACTTCATAAGCTCAATATTCATTCGGACACAAAACCAGTCAAACAACAGCAACGATGGTTCCGTCCAGACATCATGAACTCCTTTAAGGCAAAAGTAAACAAGCTTATAGCTAGCTGTTTCATCCACGAGGAGCAGCATATAGTACCAGTTATCAAGAAGAACGAAAAGATTCGAATCTGCATCGACTTTCGTGATCTGAATGCGGCATGTCCTAAGGATGAATTCCTTCTTCTAATTATCGATATAATGATCGATAATACGTATGGCTTCGAGCGCATGTCCTTTATGGTTGGCTTTTCAGGATACAATCAAATCAAAATATCTCTTGACAATGAGAATCATACGTTATTTCGAACACCGATCGACGTGTACTGTTACACAGTCATGCCCTTCGGCCTAAAGAATGCTAGTGCTACATATCAACGAGCTATGAGTGTTATCTTCAGAGATCATTTACGCAAGACGATGGAGTGTTACGTTGACGACATCGTCGTTAAAAGCTGCTCCAAGCATAATCACTTACACGATTTAAGGACAGTGTTTTATGCAAGCATACAATCTGAAGATGAATCCCACCAATTTTTTCCTGGGTGTGTCCAGCAGAAAGTTCTTGGGCTTTGTCATTACTTTCCGGGGTATTCACATAGACCCCGATAAGACAAAAGTAGTGCTGGAGATGAGTCCACCGAGGAACCTTCGCAAACTCCGCGGCCTTCAGGGAAGACTAGATGTCACTACCACATTTTAGCTTGAGGGTATTTTGGTCATTTGGAAATTTTTTAATTTAATTTGATTTGTTTGAGTGATGGTTGTTATTTTTGACCTTTGCTAGTTGAGACTTTGGAGACTAGCCTAGATATTAACTTTGACTATGGTGACTTGGTTAGTATGGTACAACCCTAGTCTAACTTAACTCGACCCATGTTGACTTATTGCACTTAGTTGCATGAAGAGATTAGGTGTTATAGGTGCTTGAACAAATAGCTAAGAGATTGATCCATTTAGCCTTACACTTGGCCCAAAGCCCATTAGTCATCAACGCTAACCCTAATTCTTCCTATTGTGGTTGGCCTAGGGATTCTCCCCTCTATTTAATGTCTTTTATTCCTTTCTTGCCTCTTTTTACACCACATCCATGTTTGGCAAGAGCAAGGTTTGTCCATTCTTCAACTTTTTCTATTTTATTCATTTCTCTTCCTTTTTAACCCTAGTCTTTTGCAATAGGACCTAATCTTTGTCTATTTACTGTTCATGATGTGAAATCACCACTATTGAACAATTTGGAGCTTTTGTGTTGCAAGTAGGATCCTTCATATTTGGAGCTTTTTCTTGAATTTGACACTCAATAGGTAAACTATTCATACCACTTTATTATCTTGATTTCTTTGCATGGTTGCATAGATCTAGCAGTCCCCTAGTTGTGGTGTGAGTCTTGGGTAATTTTGTGTCAATTTTGTGTCCGTATTGGACACGTATCAGTTTGCATGTGTATGTGTTTGATGAAATACTAATGTGAGCTTTATTTTATTAATTTCAAAATGTATTTGAATGATAATGTAGCTCTATATGTGTAGATCACAACCCCATTTGTCTGAGTTGATTTTTGTGTCATTTTTATGTCAAAAACTGATATGGACGCGCAGCTTGAGACAGTGTCTCGAGTGTCCTTCTGCCACACGTGACGTGCTCACTGCACAGGCCACGTGGACCCGCCAAACTTGGTGTGGAGGTCGGGGCAGTGACTGATAAGTCACTCGCCCAGTTTTATGACTCTCCGTGTCGTATCGGACATGGAATTTATGGTGCACTAGTTTTGAACTACACTGTTTCGCGTGTGATTTCTCCTCTGATATACTTGTGTAACTCAGATACGACACCACTTAGACATGAATCAGGGTACCTAACACGAAGACCTATACTAGACCTAGCCCTAGACACGAATACGACATGTTATGTATTGTGCGTCATACGCACGAGCCTGTGACATGCTCGCACGAGACTCTGCAGTACGAGTTTGTGTCTGTGTTCGTGTGACTCATTTGGACACGTTTGTGTCAAGTTTTTGGTCACCATATCACTTATATGATATGTACACATGTGTACGATTTATTACCAACCTTTTAGTTTGGATTTTCATGTGTTTCGAATTGTATTTGATGTTTATCCCCAAATTTTCTGATACGCACGCTGTGGTTTGCATGTTCTGTGCATTCAAACTGGTTTTATCCATTTTTAAAATTGTAAATTTATATGTTATATATGATATACATATATATGAATGTTGATTCTTGCCTGGATTCATATTTGACAATGTTTGGTTCATATGGTTTAGGTTCTGGCATGTTAGGTTACTTATAATACTTGATCTCATGAATTATATGTTAACTGAACCATTACACTTGTATATGACAGACCTGAAATATAAAACATGTTAATATACACTTTGATATATCCTATAAGACTATACTGAACACACCTTAACACAGGTATGTCAATGCAACTGAACACTTTGATACTTGACTGAACTAAGCATGTATTTATACATTTCTGTACACACGTCCTGAACTTAACACCTGTATACCGGTACACTTAAGACAACCTATCTTACTGCCAACTTATATACATTTTGTCTGAACGCACACTCATTGACACCTTAACCCTGCTATACCTCTTTACATTGACACACACTTACATGGTTGGCTTGAACACACACACTACCTACTGTCCTAACTGAACCAGAGAACCCACATTGCCATGTGACACATTTAAAACCCCTCTATATTACACTACTTCCTGCCACACTACTTGTTTCCCCCTCTATATCTCTCTAACATGTATGTAATATATATGATAGCCTATATGTGATTCCTATGTGTATGCCTATATACATTGAGTATATATATGTACCTATATATGTAATGTGTGTGATGACTTGTGTAGCTTTGAAATTGTGTGTGAGTGCTAGCCTAGGCTTGGTTAGGCTTAGTGAGACTTGATTGGACTAGGATTGACCTAGTTTGACTGGTGTAGTTGACCAGAGTTGACCAAGAGTTGACTTTGGCCTAGATGACCTAGAAATCATATAGAATGCATTGTAATCTTCACTATTACCATTTTGGACATGTTGTGACCTGTATTGCTCTGTTTAGGACTCATCTACTCTGTCTGTACATATATATTCATCGGATACTTAGGATACCAGGGGAGTACATTCTCTGACCGTTTTATACTTGATAGAATTTATATTTATGCTCTAGATTACTTTACTTCATGTTGTCATGTTGTTAACACGGATTGGTACTATATGGATCCCTTCATGAGATGTTATCCCCTCGAGAGCATCGGGTTAATCATGTGCGTTTCACTTTCATAATGTACTACAGTGCTTTCACCATTCATGTGTACTCTTGTTATTCATGTACTCTCATTGTTCACAGAGCCCCTATATATACATTCATGTACACCCATTTATGGGCCTTCATGTGATATCATGTGTAATAACATAACCTGTCTGGATTCTTGTGTATTGATTGGGGTACGAGAGAGTATAAATGGTCATGTGAACAATTCCAAAGTAGTATACTCTTGTACAAACTCTTAGATTACTTATGTGCAAATTCAAGCCATTCACATGTCTATCTTGTACTATACATCACTAGCCACTGTTAGTTATTTACTTATAGTAGATATTTCTTTATAGTCATCTCTTTTACTTTATATATTTTTCAGCGTTTCATGTATCTTACTCTATAGCATATTTACATATCCTGTTATTTTATGAACTGCATGAGATGTATTGTGCTCGCTCTCGTCCTGACTGGACCTGTTAAAAATATTACAGATGACATCGAAGAGTTCTGTCCTACATACTATAGAGAAGGCCTAGATGACACATGTGAGCTGGACTCCGAGGAGGACCCAGCACTTGTAGAGGACATTACCCCAGTAGTCTAGGCTAGTTAGCCAGACCAGTATCTTACTTATTGTCTTGTCTTATTTTGGATACACTTTGTACTTATTTGGGGATTTTGTTATTCTGGATATTGTGGAGTTGTTATCTTAGACACTTAGATTCTCCCTCTTATTTGTATTTCATTGTGGATTCAGATCTTATCTATCTTATCATACTTTCTACCTTAGCTGTGATTGAGTTGTACATTTCTATATTGTCCTCCATTCAGAGCATATACATTGTACAGGTATGTCACGACCCGCACCCACTGTGAGGGTACAAGAACGTAACAACGTCCAGCCTACGCCGCAGTATCGGCGGTAGAACGCTGTCCTAGGTCAACATACATCTAACAATATCTATCTAAACAGTTTATACTCCCCGAAATGGGGGTGACAATAGCAATAGTAAACTCAATCACAACTAAGGAAGAGATAGCACGATATGAAATAGAACTCAAGGAAATGAAATAGATAAAAGTAGACTAAGATAATCCCAGCAATATCCAACAGAACAAGGTCTCAGATACAAGAATATATACAACTCATAACTCCAAATAAGTCTAACTAGGACATGTCTCAAGACAACAAGAAAATAAGATAAGGCCTAACTAAACTAGTCTAGGCAGTAGGATGATATCCTCAGCTAGAGCTGTCCGACTAAGGTATCCTCCCAGGCCTCCTCCTCGTCCTCTGTAATATTTTCAACAGGTCCAGTCAGGACAGGAGCGAGCACAGTACATCTCAACAATTTATAGCAGGTTAGAAAATATGAACATACAGTAAAGTAAGATACAAGTACTGAAAGAAATGCAGTATAAACAGAGAGAGAACTGTAATAGAAATATCTAATATAAATAGAGAGCTAACATGTGGCTAGTGAGTCAGAGTACAATATGAACATGTAAATGGCCTGGGATGATTCTGATGCTACACTATGGAATGATTCTGATGCTACACTACGGAATGATTCTGATGCTACACTACTGGTGTATTATTCACATGTCCATTTATACTCCCCCGTACCCCCAATCAATACACAAGGATCCAGTCAGGTTATGTTATATGATGCTATGTAACAGACCCCGAAGGTGGTAGACCCCGAAGGTGCTACATAGTAGTCCCATAAATGGGATAAGGATTCTAAGAAGACTCTGTGATCATAAGAGTATATGTCACAAGTGATCGAAGAATCAACGAAGCATAGTGATACGCTATGTAAGTGAAACGCACAGAACATAGAGTACCCGATGCTCCCTAAGGATAACATCTCAAGAAGGGATCCATATAGTAACAATCCGTGTGACCAACGTGCCAGTACAAGTAAAGTAATCTACTGCAGGAAATAATTCTAAGCAGGATATGAAATGATCAGAGAATGTACTCGCCTGTAACTGAGTGTCCGGTATGAAACGTACTGTCCAAGGAGTGGTGTCTGGCTCCTAATCAGAACAGCACAAGTCACAACAAGTCCAGAATATCAAAATGGAGTCCTACTATGCATTCTATATGATTCTAAGTCAATCTAGACCAAAGTCAACTCTTGGTCAACTCTGGTCAACCCTAGAAGTCAAACTAGGTCCACCAAGTCTAATTGATC
The DNA here is from genome assembly GCA_029216955.1 of Iris pallida. Lineage (NCBI taxonomy): Eukaryota > Viridiplantae > Streptophyta > Magnoliopsida > Asparagales > Iridaceae > Iris > Iris pallida. The sequence goes on from JANAVB010030818.1 coordinate 8,239,554, forward strand.
TAAACTAGGCTATCTAGGTCTAACAAGACATACTAGCCTCTAAAAAGTCTATACTAGACTACACACAACATTTCAAGTATCTAAAATACCTATGTATATACACACCATATATATATATATATATAGATACAAATATTGATTTACACTATGCATTCTAGGCTAATACCATCTACCTACACATAGACATACATTCCACACATATCTAGAGGTACATAACACCACACCTATGTACATGGCTATATAATATACACATGAAATGTATATGAGAAGGAAGCATGTGTGTGTGTACTTGCGTGTGTGGAAATTAGCTAACAGTTTAAGAGTAATGTGTGTGTATAACATTGTGTGAGAGAGTATATGTAAGGGTGCAACAGTGTAAGCAAAGGAAGAATATGTGTGTTCATGTATGCAGGAAACAGTGAGGTGTGCTCAAGTGCAGGAAAATAGATGTGGCAGGAAATACTCCAACAGTGAGCAGTGAAGCAACATATAACAGTGTGAGAGTGCAGGAATAAAAGGCTTGTGTGTGTGGTGTGGCAACAGTGTACAGGGAATCAAGTGTGCAGGAAATACAAATTATGTTTCAGGAATAATAGGACAATATGCAGGAACTAAAAAAAACAGTGAAAGGAAGTACTGTGCTAGAGCAGTGCAAGCATGTGTTTACAAATGGTATGTTAAAACTGAGTTGAAAAGGGGAGGAAAACAGTGTACAAAAACAGTGTATAAAACAGTGTGTGATATGAATGGTGTCAAGTGAGTGAGCAGTGAAGAAAGTGGGAAGGAAAATCAGTGTAAAACAGTGGACAGCAGGGTGTGTGTGTGTAGGATGCTATATGACAGTAAGGTATGCATTTAGAGTCAACAAACAGTGACAGGAAAAAAACATGAATCAACATCCATTAAGCCTCAGTTTAGTTCAAAAAGAGGAACACCAGTACATAGTTTAGGCATAGGTAATCAGTTTGAAGAAAGGGATGGAAATCAAGTTGCAACAGAGGGTAAGTATCAGCCAATACATGGCATATAATCACATTTAACTTATACTTCAAAGTCACATTTCAGGTTTTACATGAACACTTAAAACAGTTCACAAATCATGAAAGAAAAGAAACTGAAATCAGTTTCAGTTTTACCAATGCCAATCAATCGAAGACCCATTCTCTAATCGAAACCAATTCTCAGGTTAAAGAGCAACCGATGCAATAATGAAGAAATCAAATCAGTTTCCTTTTACACCAATGCAAAACTGGAACAATATGGACTCTCAGTCCTTAGCATTCGAAAACCAAAATTGAATCCAAAACCCAACCAATTCACACCCAACTCAACACACAGGTAGAACTCATATAGGTATACAACATAGGGATTTAAATCATGAATTTAACCGTTCTAATTAGGTTGAATCAATTGCCAAAACTCAGATTATAAAAATTGGAAACACAAATCTAAGATTTTGACAGTAGGTAAATTTCAGAAAATGGGTAAATAGGAAAATAGCTATTTAATCATGTTAATATTTACAGATATTGGTTGGTAAATGTTTTAGGGTGTGCACATGTGTCATAACATGTGTTCGTGTCCAACCACGGGGACACAAACGTGTCCAATCGAATAAAACCCCCAAAATACACACAAACACAATCAGTGAAGTAGCCGTGTTTAGACGTGTCCAGTGTATGACACAGGACACTAGGTCCCTCGTGCTCGTGTCCAAGTGTCAAGGGTGTGTAGGGCTACGACGTGGACACCCTGAATTGGGTCCACGACACGCCGTGTCGTGTCACGGAGGCCGTATCAGTGGCAAAAACCAACTGATACGTACACAGGAAAAAGAATGCAAAGAGCTCGATTTCTCGGAGCTCGACGATCGAGAGGCCATGAGACTTGACACGTGGAGTGTCAGTCATGGCCCCAAGGTCCACGCCAAATGGCTCGATTCGAGTTGTCGTGTCGTGTCCTGGGCGGATCTCGAGCAGCAGGGCAGGACACAAATACACTGTACTGCAACTACTGCTGTATCCTACCCAATGCCGACACCGACACGACCCGACACGACCCAAAACCTATCCTAGGTTCTAGAGGACACCTAGGGCTATCGAATGATGCAAAAATATGACGGGGTTGCTAAGGAGGTGAGAGATTACCAGAAGCTTGAAGTTCGGAAAAAGTCTGGACTGTGCAACTGAGTTCTTCACTAGCAGTCACCAAAACTCAACCCAAACTGAACCTTAACAACAAGGAGAACATGGAGAACCAGTTAGGGATCCTCCAAGAAGAATTTGCTCTGAAAGGAAATCGAAATGGAGCAGGAAAGGCTTGGGAAAAACTTACCTCTTCAAAATATCACAAGGAATAAAGAAGAGGCTGTTCAAGGAATAAGAGAATACTTATAGGGGTTTGTTTTCTAGGGTTTTAGGCTGTCCAAAACCTAGGTTAAGTCACATCCAAGGGTGAGGGAAAATCCCTATCAAATCAAGGTCCAAGATGACACTAGGTTCTCTCCAACTAGGTTAGATCCAACTAACTAGATGTGAAATGGCTAACAAAATCATAAGCCATGACTAAACTAAACCATAAGCCAAGTCATGACTAAACCTAACCAATAATGACTAACCATGGCTAGTCTAGTCTCTAACTTGATCATGACTAACTAACCCTCTAGCCATGACTAAACCTGACTAACTAGACTAATCTAGGTTAGGGCTAACACTACACATGGCAATATTAAATAATAATAAATTCACACGAATTCAAACAAATCATACAAACTTAAATAAATCCTAAAATGACCAAAATACCCTCTAGGCTAAAAATGTACTAAACAAAATCTCTACTCACATGGTTAGGCTCTAGGGCAGACAGTCACTACGGCTTCACTAGTTGCACACCAAATCACAAGTCATGATTTAAATAGTTTTTAAAAATCACTAAAAATCATATTATTAAATTTAAAACCATAATTAAATAATTTAAATACAAAATTTCAAAATTACCCTTATTTCAAAAACTGGGTGTTACAATCCTACCCACCTTATAAAAATTTCGTCCTCGAAATTAAGATGGTAGCAGTCTCTCTAGGTCAAACACCCCACAATCAAAGTCTCAAACATACCGTCAGATAATCATATGCTTCTGTCCATAATCATGATACTCAGAATTTTCGTCATGCTAGTGAGCAAGGCTACGATAATCACAGAGTCCTCGACTAAGGCACATACCTCTAGAATCATGGTATTTAAAATTTTTGCATTGCCGCATGCTTGGCAGCAAAAACCTTAAATTTCCATACCCGAGAAATACGTCCTAAATCTGACTATATGTCCTCACTATGCCAGCTAAACACGACCATCGAAGATTCTCGATTCCATAACCAAGGTGACCTAGCCTATATGATTAATCTCAGAAGGAATCAAATATAACACAAGAACAACAGGACAAAATTGATAAATCAACAAGGAACAGAAGGAATCGGGATTTCAAGACAGTTATAAGAGGCAATTGCAGAATTTGATTCAAAAGAACGGAACCTGTAACTAGATCTCCAACGGCCTGAGCATCCTCGACTGTCCTGGCGAAAGCTCGCCCTTGCTGGCCTCCTCCGGCCTGCTGCTGATGCTGCATGTATCTCTGCTGCTGAGTCGGTAAGGGTTATCCCCTCTGCTGGCCTACCGGAGTCCTTGCTCCTGCTCCCTGAGCTGTCCGTTTAGGAAACTTGGGACACTCTCTTAACGGGTGATATGATGCTCCGCAAAGTTGGCACTTGCCTATCCTCATTCGGCATTTGCCCAAATCGTGCCCTGGTTCCCTACATGAAGGGCAACTGGTAATCTGCTGCGTCTGTAACGGTGGTCCCCTCGGCTGCTCTGTCGGAGCCCTAGCTCCCGCTCCTGGTGCTGCTTCCTGAACTACTCTGCCTACGTACTGGGAACACTCCCTCATCTGATAGTATACTGAACCACATACTAGGCACTTGCCCAGTCTCTTCCTGCACTCACCCCACCCATGCCCCGGCTTCTTGCAGTAGGGACAACTGATTGCCTTCGGGTCCTGACCCCGATACTGATGCTGCACTTGCTGATCTCCCACTGGTGTCTGCGTCTGTTGAATCTGCACATAGGGCCTCTTGGCCTGGCCTCCGCTGCTGCTGGTACCGTGAGTGTCTCGTCCCCTCTTGAACAACTGTTGCCGCTGAGTTTCCACTATCTGCTGGAAGAAGGAGAACAACCTCACCACGTCCTCTGATCCTGATGGCGACTGCTGCTGATGAACGTTCGGGACGACAGGAGAAAGTCTCGGAGTAGGAAGAGGTGCACTCCCATAAGCTGCAGATATCCTAGCCTGAGCTGGCACAACAGGAACTGCAGTCTCGGGGCCCTGCTGATCAGGACGAGGAGTGGTAGACCCCTCAGTGGTATCTCCCTGATCGAGACGATGAGATCATGTCTCCATAACCGTCCTGAAGACAGATCAAACAAGGAATCAATACTGAGATAGAAATGATAATTCAAGGGAAGACAGTTATTCAAGGAAGCAATCTTCAACAGGAATTTAGATGGCAGGAAATCCAGTTAAGAATTTTTCCTAATGTGATTGAGTACCTCCGAAAATAATTCTAATCCTACTGCAGGCTGTAGTGGTACTCTAGTTCGAATACCACTACACAAACTCGAGACCTGCATGGGCCACCACTAAAAACGTGTCACGACCCGCACCCACTGTGAGGGTACGAGAACGTAACAACGCCCAGCCTACGCCGCAGTGTCGATGGTAGAACGCTGTCCTAGGTCAACATATATCTAACAATATCTATCTAAACAGTTTATACTCCCCGAAATGGGGGTGACAATAGCAATAGTAAACTCAATCACAACTAAGAAAGAGATAGCACGATATGAAATAGAACTCAAGGAAATGAAATAGATAAAGGTAGACTAAGATAATCCCAGCAATATCCAACAGAACAAGGTCTTAGATACAAGAATATATACAACTCATAACTCCAAATAAGTCTAACTAGGACATGTCTCAAGACAACAAGAAAATAAGATAAGGCCTAACTAAACTAGTCTAGGCAGTAGGGTGATATCCTCAGCTAGAGCTGTCCGAAGAAGGTATCCTCCCAGGCCTCCTCCTCGTCCTCTGTAATATTTTCAACAGGTCCAGTCAGGACAGGAGCGAGCACAGTACATCTCAACAATTCATAGCAGGTTAGAAAATATGAACATGCAGTAAAGTAAGATACAAGTACTGAAAGAAATGCAGTATAAACAGAGAGAGAACTGTAATAGAAATATCTAATATAAATAGAGAGCTAACATGTGGCTAGTGAGTAAGAGTACAATACGAACATGTAAATGGCCTGGGATGATTCTGATGCTACACTATGGAATGATTCTGATGCTACACTATGGAATGATTCTGATGCTACACTACTGGTGTATTATTCACATGTCCATTTATACTCCCCCGTACCCCCAATCAATACACAAGGATCCAGTCAGGTTATGTTATATGATGCTATGTAACAGACCCCGAAGGTGGTAGACCCCGAAGGTGCTACATAGTAGTCCCATAAATGGGATAAGGATTCTAGGAAGACTCTGTGATCATAAGAGTATATGTCACAAGTGATCGAAGAATCAACGAAGCATAGTGATACGCTATGTAAGTGAAACGCACAGAACATAGAGTACCCGATGCTCCCTAAGGATAACATCTCAAGAAGGGATCCATATAGTACCAATCCGTGTGACCAACGTGCCAGTACAAGTAAAGTAATCTACTGCAGGAAATAATTCTAAGCAGGATATGAAATGATCAGAGAATGTACTCGCCTGTAACTGAGTGTCCGGTATGAAACGTACTGTCCAAGGAGTGGTGTCTGGCTCCTAATCAGAACAGCACAAGTCACAACAAGTCCAGAATATCAAAATGGAGTCCTACTATGCATTCTATATGATTCTAAGTCAATCTAGACCAAAGTCAACTCTTGGTCAACTCTGGTCAACCCTAGAAGTCAAACTAGGTCCACCAAGTCTAATTGATCTAAACTAGGCTATCTAGGTCTAACAAGACATGCTAGCCTCTAACAAGTCTATACTAGACTACACACAACATTTCAAGTATCTAAAATACCTATGTATATACACACCATATATATATATATATATAGATACAGATATTGATTTACACTATGCATTCTAGGCTAATACCATATACCTACACATAGACATACATTCCACACATATCTAGAGGTACATAACACCACACCTATGTACATGGCTATATAATATACACATGAAATGCATATGAAAAGGAAGCATGTGTGTGTGTACTTGTGTGTGTGGAAATTAGCTAATAGTTTAAGAGTAATGTGTGTGTATAACATTATGTGAGAGAGTATATGTAAGGGTGCAACAGTGTAAGCAAAGGAAGAATGTGTGTGTTCATGTATGCAGGAAACAGTGAGGTGTGCTCAAGTGCAGGAAAATAGATGTGGCAGGAAATACTCCAACAGTGAGCAGTGAAGCAACATATAACAGTGTGAGAGTGCAGGAATAAAAGGCTTGTGTGTGTGGTGTGGCAACAGTGTACAGGGAATCAAGTGTGCAGGAAATACAAATTATGTTTCAGGAATAATAGGACAATATGCAGGAACTAAAAAAAACAGTGAAAGGAAGTATTGTGCTAGAGCAGTGCAAGCATGTGTTTACAAATGGTATATTAAAACTGAGTTGAAAGGGGGAGGAAAACAGTGTACAAAAACAGTGTATAAAACAGTGTGTGATATGAATGGTGTCAAGTGAGTGAGCAGTGAAGAAAGTGGAAAGGAAAATCAGTGTAAAACAGTGGACAGCAGGGTGTGTGTGTGTAGGATGCTATATGACAGTAAGGTATGCATTTAGAGTCAACAAACAGTGACAGGAAAAAAAAACATGAATCAACATCCATTAAGCCTCAGTTTAGTTCAAAAAGAGGAACACCAGTACATGGTTTAGGCATAGGTAATCAGTTTGAAGAAAGGGATGGAAATCAAGTTGCAACAGAGGGTAAGTATCAGCCAATACATGGCATATAATCACATTTAACTTATACTTCAAAGTCACATTTCAGGTTTTACATGAACACTTAAAACAGTTCACAAATCATGAAAGAAAAGAAACTGAAATCAGTTTCAGTTTTACCAATGCCAATCAATCGAAGACCCATTCTCTAATCGAAACCAATTCTCAGGTTAAAGAGCAACCAATGCAATAATGAAGAAATCAAATCAGTTTCCTTTTACACCAATGCAAAACTGGAACAATATGGACTCTCCGTCCTTAGCATTCGAAAACCAAAATTGAATCCAAAACCCAACCAATTCACACCCAACTCAACACACAGGTAGAACTCATATAGGTATACAACATAGGGATTTAAATCATGAATTTAACCGTTCTAATTAGGTTGAATCAATTGCCAAAACTCAGATTATAAAAACTGGAAACACAAATCTAAGATTTTGATAGTAGGTAAATTTCAGAAAATGGGTAAATGGGAAAATAGCTATTTAATCATGTTAATATTTACAGATATTGGTTGGTAAATGTTCTAGGGTGTGCACATGTGTCATAACATGTGTTCGTGTCCAACCACGGGGACACAAACGTGTCCAATCGAATAAAACCCCCAAAATACACACAAACACAATCAGTGAAGTAGCCATGTTTAGACGTGTCCAGTGTACGACACAGGACACTAGGGCCCTCGTGCTCGTGTCCAAGTATCAAGGGTGTGTAGGGCTACGACGTGGACACCCTAAATTGGGTCCACGACACGCCGTGTCGTGTCACGGAGGCCGTATCAGTGGCAAAAACCAACTGATACGTACACAGGAAAAAGAATGCAAAGAGCTCGATTTCTCGGAGCTCGACGATCGAGAGGCCATGAGACTTGACACGTGGAGTGTCAGTCATGGCCCCAAGGTCCACGCCAAACGGCTCGAGTCGAGTCACCGTGTCGTGTCCTGGGCGGATCTCGAGCAGCAGGGCAGGACACAAATACACTGTACTGCAACTACTGCTGTATCCGACCCAATGCCGACACCGACACGACCCGACACGACCCAAAACCTATCCTAGGTTCTAGAGGACACCTAGGGCTATCGAATGATGCAAAAATATGACGGGGTTGCTAAGGAGGTGAGAGATTACCAGAAGCTTGAAGTTCGGAAAAAGTCTGGACTGTGCAACTGAGTTCTTCACTAGCAGTCACCAAAACTCAACCCAAACTGAACCTTAACAACAAGGAGAACATGGAGAACCTGTTAGGGATCCTCCAAGAAGAATTTGCTCTGAAAGGAAATCGAAATGGAGCAGGAAAGGCTTGGGAAAAACTTACCTCTTCAAAATATCACAAGGAATAAAGAAGAGGCTGTTCAAAGAATAAGAGAATACTTATAGGGGTTTGTTTTCTAGGGTTTTAGGCTGTCCAAAACCTAGGTTAAGTCACATCCAAGGGTGAGGGAAAATCCCTATCAAATCAAGGTCCAAGATGACACTAGGTTCTCTCCAACTAGGTTAGATCCAACTAACTAGATGTGAAATGGCTAACAAAATCATAAGCCATGACTAAACTAAACCATAAGCCAAGTCATGACTAAACCTAACCAATAATGACTAACCATGGCTAGTCTAGTCTCTAACTTGATCATGACTAACTAACCCTCTAGCCATGACTACACCTGACTAACTAGACTAATCTAGGTTAGGGCTAACACTACACATGGCAATATTAAATAATAATAAATTCACACGAATTCGAACAAATCATACAAACTTAAATAAATCCTAAAATGACCAAAATACCCTCTAGGCTAAAAATGTACTAAACAAAATCTCTACTCACATGGTTAGGCTCTAGGGCAGACAGTCACTACGGCTTCACTAGTTGCACACCAAATCACAAGTCATGATTTAAATAGTTTTTAAAAATCACTAAAAATCATATTATTAAATTTAAAACCATAATTAAATAATTTAAATACAAAATTTCAAAATTACCCTCATTTCAAAAATTGGGTGTTACAAGGTATCTTATTATTGTTAGATATATGTGACCTAGGACATCGTTCTACCGCCGACACTGCGGCATAGGCTGGAAGTACCCACTTCTCGTGCCCCTACACCGGGTACGGGTCGTGACACTAGCCTACATCAGGAGGTTCATATCTAACCTCTCAGGGCGATGTTAACCCTTCACACAATTCAAGAAGAAAGGCATCTCCTTCATATGGAATGAGGAATGTCAACGCGCCTTTGATGATATTAAGGAATACCTCTCGAATCCGCCGGTTCTGGTAGCCCCGATCGCCGGAAAGCCCTTCATGCTCTATGTACGGGCAATGGAACACTCCCTCGGTGCCTTGCTAGCACAGAACAATGATACGGGGCACGAACAAGCCATCTACAATCTCAGCCGATTGATGGTGGGGCCGAAGCATAGGTACACCATCGTGAAGAAGGAATGCCCTGCCTTGGTGTTCGCTATTCAGAAAACATGACACTATGTGACAGGGCAGACCATCTATGTTGTCTCACGAGTTAACCCCCTCAGGGTTCTCATGACCAAACCATGCGTACTCAGTTCTCATCTTGGCACCTGGGCGATAATATAATCCCCTATAACATGGTTTTTGTTCCACAGAAGGTTGTCAAAGGTCAAGCCTTGGACGACTTCTTAGCAGCCCATCCAGGCTCAGAAATAACTAGAATCTATGAAGAAATCCCAAACAAAGTCGTTAACTCAAATATGACTTCACATGATGATGTTTGGCGAATGTTCTTCGACGGTGCTTCAAGAACGGGACTCCAAGGTGATATCATCGCTGGAGTCGGGATAGTATTAGTTTCTCCCTCTGGATTGGTCGTCAATCGGACATACTCTCTCACAAAACCCTGTTCAAACAATGTAGCCGAATATAATGCTCTGGTCATCGGTCTCCGACTCGCAAAAGATGTGGGGGTCGAATACCTAGAAGCGTATAGCGACTCGCAGTTTATTGTTAATCAAATCTGAGGCTCATATAAGGTTTGCAACGAGGACCTGATTCCTTATCATCAGACAGCAATCGCCATCATTGCAACCTTAGAAGGGTTCATTGTAGAGCATGTTCCTAGGCTCCAAAATATTGAAGCCGACGCCCTAGTAGGCCTCGCCGCTTCTTTGGCAGTTCCAAATCAAGCTCATCATCTAGTCGACGTGGTAGGCCATGAACTGGTCTATCCCAAAAACAACCTTCAACTAGGTACGAGTTACTCCACCCAGATAACCAATGACGTGCAGGACTGGAGACTTCCGTTCATCGACTTTGCATTCTACGGAATCCTGCCTAAGAATGTGAAAGAAGCAACTTCAATCAGAAAGCGTTCTCTCAGATTCTTTTACGACACAGAAACAAAAATGTTATATTGACGATCCTACGATGGGCTACTGTCAAGATGCCTGTCAATTGCAGAAGCCAAAGAAGCCCAACGTGAGGCTCGTGATGGCATTTGTGGGGCTCACCAACCTGGCCCGAAGTTGTATGACCATCTCCGTCGGATGGGCTATTACTGGCCTACGGTGGTAGCAGACATTGTCGATTATGCAAAGAAGTGTAAGGCTTGTCAGATCCACGCAGACTTCATACATCTGCCATCCAAATTCTTGCACCCAACAGTGGCCTCTGGGCCATTTGAAGCATGGAGAATGGACATCATTGGCCCAATCACCCCGCCGTCTAGGGGACACCGGTTTATACTAGCAATCACCGATTACTTCTCCAAGTGGGTGGAAGTTGTTCCGATGGTAGAGGTAAAGACATCAAACGTGATCATTTCATAAAATATCACGTTATCTACCGCTTTGGACAGCCCAGAGGATCATTCATGACAATGGTCCGCAGTTCGCAAGCCATGCTTTCTATCAATTCTGTGACAAGAATCGGATCCAGAATGTGGCTTCAACGGCATACAAACCATCGGCTAATGGTCTAGCTGAAGCTTTTAACAAGACTATAATCAAGCTTCTCAAAAAGTTCATATCTTCAAACAAGCGTGACTGGAATGAAAAACTGGGCGAATGCTTATAGGCGTACCGTACTACAATTCGGACGGGTACAGGAAATACACCATTCTCTCGGTATTACGGGAGTGAGGCAGTTCTCCCATTGGAGACACAGATCTCCTCACTTTACGTAGCCCTTACTTACCAGTTGACGTCGGACGATAACTACCGTCGACGGCTATAAGAGTTGAAAGCCTTAGACGAGAAGCGTTTGCAAGCTCAACAAAGCATCGAGCTCTATCAAGCACGCATCTCTCGAGCCTTCAATAAAAAAGTCAAGCAAAGGACGTTCCAAATAGGCGATCTCGTCTTGGCCCTTCGCAGACCGATGGTCATGACTCACAAAATCGTGGACAAATTCTAGCCCAAATGGGAGGGTCCATTCATCATCGAGACCGTATTCTCTAACGGAGCATACCGGCTCGCAAAACATAATGGAGACTTGCTCATGATGCCCATAAACGACAAGTTTCGGAAGAAATACTATATCTAAAGGCATGCTGGTACTTCCTCAAACCACCAAATCTCCCAGACTGTCGAGTTATGTACACCAAGTACCTCTGAACTTACACTCTATTAGCTCCGAGTGGATTCACATTGCATTCCCCTGGGTGACAAGTCATGTATACTCATATCTCTGAACTTCCACCCTAATGCTTCACCCCGTCGGAGTGTACCAGGCTTGTTGCCATCTCTGAGCAAAATTCCTGGTCCTGATTATCGTGTGTCACGTCCATATTACCTCTGATACCTATAGTCTTTTGACTTAACACCTGTACCCAACCCGGGATAAAATCACGGTGTTAAGGCCACGGAACCTATCACGTCCATATTACCTCTGTTGGGTTTTGTCTCAAAATCTATTACTCGCACCACCAGTGCGCAGAAGAGTAATAGGTGTCCCCAAAAATTATTCCTGATTATCGTGTGTTACTTCCATATTACCTCTGATACCGATAGTCTTTTGACTTAACACCTGTACCCAACCCGGGATAAAATTGCGGTGTTAAGGCCACAAAACCTATCACGTCCTTATTACCTCTGTTGGGTTTTGTCTCAAAATCTATTACTCGCACCACCAGTGCGCAGAAGAGTAATAGGTCCACCAAAAATTATTCATGATTATCGTATGTCACGTCCATATTACCTCTGATATAGATAATCTCCTAAGTTAACACCTGTACCCAACCCGGGATAAAATCATAGTGTTAAGGCCACAGAACCTATCACGTCCATATTACCTCTGTTAGGTTTTGTTTTAAATCTATTATCCGCACCACCAGTACGCAAAAGGGTAATAGGTCCACAAAAATCATCCTAATCTATTACCCACGCCAGCAGTTCGCAAAAGGGTAATAGGTCCACAAAAATTGTTCAAATCTATTGCTGGCATTTTTAGATGCACGAAAGAGTAATAGGTCCACAAAAAGTCCCCTAGTAGGATGTCCTCTACCAACATTACTGCTGTATCAGGCCCCCTAGTACAAGCACATCAGACATCATAAGCAAAAGAATAGAGAAAATGTATCTCTTTATTTCAAGTAGACATCAACTATATTGGTGGGCCTACATCTCCAAAAAAAAGAAGAAAAGAAAATCCACTACTCATCAGCAATACATAGAATAGTAAGTATCACCTCAAGCGGCGCAGTAGGGCGGTCGATCTTTAGCTTTTTAGGTCAGTTTGGCAGCACTACGCCTTCGCCAAATGGCAGTTTCGTAGCCCTCGGAAGGAGTCATGTTTTACTGCTGAGAAGCAAACAAGGCTGTTGAACCTTCGAGAAGCCACACGGATGAGGGCAAATATAGCATGCTAAAAGCATCTACAAGCATTAACTTTCTCCCCTCTGTATTGTGGACGTCCTAGGCCCGTTCCTCCAGGACGCCATACCTTCAAAACAACATCCCTAGTGCTGCTTTTGCCTACTTGGAGAGCCATGAAAACAAAAATTTTACGACGATGCCTAACCACCGTCCGACTCTCTGATGTATAAAGGGTCTTTCTACCATCTGAGGAAAACCCTTCCGAAGCATGTAGAGTTCTGAGCTGTCTGATGTGCGTATCAAAATGTTGCACCATATCCAAAATTGTCGATACCGGTCCTGGAGAAATTTGCTAGCCAGATCCCTATAAAATATATAAAGGGGAAAAGAGGTTAGCAGTAAGAAGAAAATAAAATGAATGGGTTTCTATTTAGTTCATGCGGCCCAGCCACAATAGAACACACGCGGCCCAGATCAGGGGAGAGCTCATGCGGCTTAATCGTGTGGAATCTATGTGGCTCAATCCATGAGGACCAATTACACAACACATGCGACCCAGTGAGACAGGGAACACATACACCGTGGAGGCCCAACTATGCGTAAAAGGCATTGAAGCCAAAGCACAGCGATGATATGTGACTGGCCCGCACATAAAGCATGCGAGATGGCCATTTGAGTTCAAAGAACTCGTTCTCCCACCATCCTTTTCATGGATAGGAGGCTGTACATCAGGATGAGAAGAGAATGAGTCCGCAACTATCAACGAAGAAGCAAACCCTTTCCTCCGTTAGCAGCACCGGTCAACTTGGAGGCTTCGGGGGCCATGGCTAATCGGGAGCAAAAAAGGATATTGGAAGAGAAGAGGACAAAAAGAGAAAGCAATAGGAGTTCTCTCGCTGCCGTACGACCTGCACATTTATAGGCCACCAAGAAGCGTAAACGGACAGGCGCCACTTCGGTTATTATGCCATTAAAGATAATGATGGCCTTTTGGATTTTAATCCTTAGTAACCGTCGCCTTTATCTTGAAAAGATAGCCCAAATCTAAAAAGCAAATTTGAGCATTAAATGCGGTGGTGACAGCTGGACAGAGTCCCTCTGCGGCACGAAATCTTTCTGCAGACCGAAATCTTCCTGCGGCTCGAAGCTTCCCTCCGGCTTGACATTTTATCTTCATGCTTCTTATTCAAAGTATTCCAAATTTACAATTTAAAAACTTTGAAGGGGGTCTTGTAGAAGCATAAAAAAGATAGAGTTTATGCGGATCATCACTCCATGCGGCCATGTGAAACTAAGCCGCAAAAGCAATGCTCCTGGAGACTCCATACGGCCTGGTGTGCTGTCGCAGGCACCCAAAAATAAAATCTTACTCTTAAAATTATATGTAGTAGAGAGAGTAAGGATCGATCCCACGGAGAGTAATTAGTATAAATTTTATGCTATGTGAACAAGGATTGGGGGAGAGAATTTTGAAAAGAAAATTTAAGAAGAGCTAAAGAAATTAAAGTATTAAAATCAATCAAGGAACAAATATTGGTCTCAGCATTCATCATTGAAAATCATAAAATTGATCATTGATGCAAGCATAAATTAAATCATACTTTGAACATTTACCGTTGGAAGTATCTTCCTATCTCTCTTAGGCTTAGTTAATCAGATACAAGCGACCTAATTAACTTTACTTGCTAAATAATCTAAGACAAGCGCTATAGATTTAATCTAGCAAGTTCTTAAATAACAAAGAGATCGATAAAGCAAAACAATACAAGCACAAGCGGTTGCATTTAATTTTGTCAAACGTTTTTCTCCTAAGATCTAATAAAACAAAGCAGTTTTATTAAAGCTTGGTTGCTTCACAAATTAGAAACATCAAACTATTACGGATTTGATATCTAATTTAGCGGTAGATCGAAATGAATAATAAACTAGTACGCCTCCTAGTAATTAAACAAAACAATCATAAAAGTTGGCACAGAAAAACATTCAATATTCAAAGTATAACTCAAATATATAAAGCAATTTAGATCTCACAAGTTTATTGATTCCAAGGCTTTCGTACACTTCGACCAACAAGACTTCTAGCCGCACATGTTCTTCAAAACTTGAAAAGAAAAGTTGGAGAAAGAGAAGAAGAGTTGTGTTGTGTGTTTTTTCTTCTCATGATTTCTACCCCTTTTATACACCATAAATTAGTTTTTTCAAGCCCACAATATCTTCCACATATCCTCTAAAGGTTACAACTTCTCAAACCAAAAAAAAGACTAAGTCATAAAGCAAGTACAAAAATGGTTATTTTGGCTCCTAATTCTGTTCACAGCATCTTTGATCTGACTTCATGCCTGATTTCGTCCATGATGCAGCCAGAATCTCGAAATTCAAAAAATATGAAAGTTTTAGCCCTCTGTCTTAGCTTTCCGAATCATTTTGAAGGACCTCAATTGCTATTCGGATGAGGAAGTTATGCTCATTTTGGTGAAAGGTGTCAAAACTGTCCAGAATTGTATTTTAGCTCTATTTTGCACATAGTGTCTCCAAATGCATCCTAGAGCAAAATATAAATAGAATGAGTACCTTCAGTCATAAAATGATCATAAAATGGTGAACATTAAGGGATAAAAATATAATATTTTATGTTCTCATCAAATACCCCCACACTTAACTTTTGTTCGTCCTCGGACAAAACTCTTATTTATTTATTTTCAAAACAAAAATCAAGGTTGTAATGTCATAAATAAAGAATAACCATGCTCTTCAAAACTCATAACATATTATGAAAATATATTCTTAAACAACTTCTAATTACTTAGTAAGTAATTTTATTTGAAGATAGAGTAAACTAAATTGGTAGACCCTCATGGGAATAAACACTCAACTCTCGTATATTTGAAGGGTATGTGTTTCGCTCAAATTCATTCCAATAGAAATGATCTACCATAAGCTTGCATATCTTCTCATTCTCCACCACTTGGATCACATGCATAACACAAATCATAAGGACTTTTTATGGGTTGTAGTGGGGCTTAGGATTAAGGTAGGATATATTTTGGGAGTGTAGCTCAAAAGCCATCAAAACCTAGTGGAGCAAAATGATTTAACTCAAGCTCGCATATAAAATATATAAAACCAATCACCCCATTTAGCTTCTTCAAATTGACCTTAAAGCATTCAACATACCCCTTTATTGGAATTGGAGGAAGAATTATGAAAATGAATATCAAAAGTAAATTCCTCCATCACTTTCTTTCTTTCTTTTTTTTTATTTTCTCAACATCTTTTTTTTTTCATTTTCTTTTTTTTTCTCTTTTTTTTCATCATTTTTTTTTTGCTTTTTGTTTTTCATGATGGAACTCAAGAATTTGTGAATAAAATATGTAGCCAAACTAGAAATTCAAATACCCCCACACTTATTTTTATACACCCATACATATCATAATGCTCCACTAGTTTTCTGGCATGGGTAAGAATTTTTTTTTCAGGTTAAAGCTTGTAATATGGGTTAACAAAAATAGAAGCAATAAGGCTCAAAGGGGTTCAACCAAAGGAAAAATAATTTTAGGGTAGGCTATTTGGCTTATGTAGCGTATAACAAGATGGCCTTAATCATATTCATTTATGCATGTGTCGATGTGACCTCGAAGAGAATCTAAGCAAGTTCTAGAGAAACAAGTCCATGGAAGAATAACTCTCATCAAAGAAAATAGTAAGACTGATGTGTCAGTCTAAAGGCTCAAAATCTTACCGGCTTTTGTCTACCAAATTTAGTCACAACCATCCTCAAGAAAAATAACTATACTAATTAATTCTAAGTTGAAAAGAGTATTTATTCAATCATGTTATGAATTTTTTAAACTTAGATAAATCTTCCTCATGACATACACAACCAAAAATTATTGAAAAACAAAACCTTTATTTTTTTTTTGAAAAAAAATAAAATAAAACTTTATTGAAAACCACAAAAACATAAAAAAACTGAAACTGCTTAAAGTAATTAAATCCCCTCCCCCATATTTAAACCGACATTGTCCCAATATAAGGCTAAATGCAAAGAAAAGACAAAAATAAACAACAATAAAAATAATAAAAAAGAAATTGCAAGAATAAGAACAAACTCCCCTTGGGTTGCTTATGTTTATAGTCGTGGATGTGCCGTCCTTCAATTGGTATCAGTTGGATCCTCAAGGTTCAATTCATCCACATTCTCCACTTTGAAACCTTCATAGAAAAGCTTGAGCCTTTGGCCATTTACCTTGAACACTTTAGATGTTGCTAAACTTTGAATTTCAACTGCACCATGATTAAAAACATTAGTAACAACAAAAGGACCAATCCAACGAGAACGTAATTTACCCGGAAACAGACGAAGTCTTGACTGGTATAGAAGGACTTTTTGACCAACTTGAAACTCTTTCCTAAAGATCATCTTGTCATGAAAAGCTTTAGTTTTCTCTTCGTAAATTCGAGCATTCTCATAGGCGTCATTGCGAATTTCCTCCAGCTCTTGTAGTTGTAACTTTCTATGTTCTCCATTTTCATATGCCTTCATATTGAGACTCTTGATAGCCCAATAAGCCTTGTGTTGTAACTCAACAGGATGATGGCACGATTTTCCAAACACCAACCGGTATGGTGACATACCGATAGGTGTCTTATAAGCAGTTCTATACGCCCACAAAGCATCATCCAAGCGCAAACTCCAATCTTTTCTACTCGGATTGACCGTCTTCTCAATGATGGACTTAATCTCTCTATTTGATACCTCCGCTTGCCCACTCGTTTGTGGATGGTAGGCAGTTGACACCTTGTGGGTCACATGGTACTTTTTCAGCAAAGACTCGACGGTTCGATTGCAAAAGTGAGTACCTCGATCACTTATTAAGGCTCTCGAAATCCCAAACCTGGAGAGTATGTTGGACTTGATAAAATCTGAAACAACTTTAGAATCATTAGTCCTGGTAGCTTTAGCTTCTAACCACTTTGATACGTAATCAACAGCAAGCAAAATATAAACATAACCAAAAGATACAAGGAACGGTCCCATAAAATCGATGCCCCAAACATCAAAAATTTCACAAAATAATATAGGATGTTGTGGCATTTCATTCCTTTGAGATATATTACCTGTCTTTTGGCAATTATTACATGTTTTACAGAAAGAATATGAATCACGAAATAAAGACGGCCAATAGAAACTATATTCTAATACTTTTCTTGCCGTCCTCTTAGCTCCAAAATGTCCTCCACATGCATAAGAATGACAAAAGGTGAGAATTGAAATAATTTTATTTTCATGTACGCACCTTCTTATTATTTGATCTGCACAATGCTTCCACAGGTATGGGTCATCCCACACATAGTATTTCGCATCACTTTTAAGCTTATCTCTTTGAGCCTTTGACAAACCATGAGGAAACATATTAGTAACCAAATAATTTACAATATTTGCATACCAGGGTAATGTCGCAATTACAGCAAACAATTGCTCATCGGGGAACGTTTCTTGCAGACAAAGTTCATCCTCCGCATGAACTAAATGACTTAAATGATCTGCAACATGATTTTCTTTTCCTTTTTTATCTTTGATCTCCAAATCAAATTCACTCAAGAGAAGTATCCATCGGATTAACCTTGGTTTTGCCTCTTTCTTCGTCATCAAATAACGAAGAGTTGCATGATCAGAATAGACAATAATTTTAGTACCAAGCAAATAAGATCTAAATTTTTCTAAAGCAAAAACAACAGCTAAAAGTTCTTTTTCAGTAGTAGAGTAATTTCTCTGAGCATCATTCAATGTTCTTGAAGCATAATAAATTGCGTGAGATGCTCCTCCCATCCTTTGACCCAATACAGTGCCGACTGCATAATCACTTGCATCACACATTATCTCAAAAGGTACGTTCCAGTCAGGGGGCTGGATAACTGGGGTAGAAGTTAATAATTTCTTTAGTGTATCAAATGCCTTTTTATACGCCTCATTGAATTCAAATGCCACATCCTTTTGTAGCAACTTGCACAAGGGTAACGCTATTTTGGAGAATTCTTTGATGAATCTTCGATAAAAACCTGCATGTCCAAGAAAAGAACGAACTTCCCGCACACTAGTAGGATAAGGTAAAGATTGAATAATATCAATTTTGGCTTTATCTACCTTAATTCCCTTAGATGAAACAATATGACCCAAAACTATACCTTGTTCAACCATAAAATGACATTTTTCTGAGTTTAACACAAGATTAGTTTCTACACATCTTTGGAGAATAAGTGTAAGGTTATGCAAGCATTTATCAAAAGAGTCTCCATAAACTGTGAAATCATCCATAAATACTTCTATAATATGCTCAACATATTCTGAAAAAATGCTAACCATACACCTTTGGAAAGTGGCTGGGGCATTGCAAAGACCAAATGGCATGCGGCGATATGCAAAAGTTTCAAACGGACATGTAAAAGTTGTCTTTTCTTGATCTTCCGAAGCAATTGGAATTTGAAAATAACCTGAATAACCATCAAGAAAACAATAGTAAGTATGACCGGCTAACCTTTCAAGCATTTGATCAATAAAAGGTAATGGAAAGTGGTCTTTGCGAGTTTCAGCATTTAATTTTCTATAATCTATACAAACCCGCCACCCATTCTGGACACGAGTGGGAACTAGTTCATCATTTTGATTCTTTACGACAGTTATTCCGGTCTTTTTAGGAACCACTTGCACCGTACTAACCCACTGGCTATCTGAAATAGGATAGATCACTCCAACTTCAAGAAGTTTTAGGATCTCCTTTTTTACTACCTCCATCATGGGTGGGTTTAATCGTCTTTGCGGTTGTCGGGATGGTTTTGCTCCTTCCTCAAGTAAGATGCGATGCATACGTGTAGACGGACTAATTCCTTTTATATCAGCAATTGTCCAACCGATAGCCGTCTTGTGCTCCTTAAGGACATGTACAAGCTTTTCTTCTTGTGTTGTACTAAGTTTATTAGAAATGATCACTGGTAATGTTCTTCCATCTCCAAGAAAAACATACTTGAGGTGACTAGGAAGAGGCTTCAAGTCTGGAACCGAGGCCTGCAAAATAGAGGGTAAAGGCCTCTTGTTAGAAATTGATAAGAAAATAGAAGGAAAGTTACCTGACGGTTGTACTTTTGGACAATCATTCAATGATGCAATAGTTTCCTGCAAATTAGTACTCAGAGCTAACCCCTTATGCTCTTTTTCGAGATGCTCACTAATCGCAACTTCTAATTCATCTTTGCCATCAAGTTCAAAAACATCTTGTGCTAAAGAATCAACCACATCAATAGAATAAACAGTATTATCATCATCAGGATATTTCATGGCATCATAAATATTAAATTTAATAATTTCACCATCAAATTCCAAAGTAAGTATGCCACTATGCACATCTATCTTAGTCTTGGATGTCTTTAAAAATGGTCTTCCTAACAAAATAGGAGCAGTTTGATTACCATTTTCCATATCAAGCACATAAAAATCAGCAGAAAAAACCAAATTATCAATTTGTACAAGAACATCCTCAATTAATCCCTTGGGATAGGCATTAGATCTATCAGCCAATTGAATTACAACACCAGTTTTATTCAGAGGTCCAAGATTTAGAGATTCATATATAGAATATGGCATGACGTTGATAGAAGCTCCTAAATCTAACATGGCTTTCTCATATTTATTGTTACCTATCTTACAAGGGATAGTAAACATTCCTGGGTCTTTGCATTTCGTAGGGAGTTTTCAACTTTGAATTACTGCAGAAACACTCTCCCCTACTTTCACTTTTTCATATCCATTAAGTTTTTGTTTTCTCTTTATTGTACACAATTCTTTTAAAAATTTAGCATAACGAGGTACTTGTTTGATAGCATCTAAAAGTGGAATATTTACCTCACATTTACGAAAAGTCTCATATAACTCATTATTTTGTTCAATTTTTCTAGATTCTGCTAAAGCTTGAGGAAAAGGAGGTACTGGTTTATAATCAGAAAGAGGTGGAAACTTACAATTGGGTACTTCAACATCGTTGGGGAAGTTCGTGTCTGCAACGGTTGTTTTCTCTTCCTCTTGTTTTGACGATGTAGGTGCTTCTTTTACTTGAATGTCAACCTCTTTACCACTTCTCAAAACGATTGCACTTGCATTTTCTTTCGGATTTATTATCGCTTGAGATGGTAGCTTCCCTGAACTTCGTGCCTCCAGCTTATTAATTGCTGTAGCCATTTGGCTCATTTGATTGTCCAAGCTTTGAATACTGGCCCTTGTCTCCTGAATACTGGCCCTTGTCTCCTGTTGAAATTGTAAATTATTAGTGGCAAGAGACTTAACAAATTTTGAAAAGAAAATTTTGGCGCCGTTGCCGGGGAGAGAATTTTGAAAAGAAAATTTAAGAAGAGCTAAAGAAATTAAAGTATTAAAATCAATCAAGGAACAAATATTGGTCTCAGTGAACATTCACCATTGGAAATCATAAAATTGATCATTGATGCAAGCATAAATTAAATCATACTTTGAACATTTATCGTTGGAAGTATCTTCCTATCTCTCTTAGGCTTAGTTAATCAGATACAAGCGACCTAATTAACTTTACTTGATAAATAATCTAAGACAAGCGCTATAGATTTAATCTAGCAAGTTCTTAAATAACAAAGAGATCGATAAAGCAAAACAATACAAGCACAAGCGGTTGCATTTAATTTTGTCAAACGTTTTTCTCCTAAGATCTAATAAAACAAAGCAGTTTTATTAAAGCTTGGTTGCTTCACAAATTAGAAACATCAAACTATTACGGATTTGATATCTAATTTAGCGGTAGATCGAAATGAATAATAAACTAGTACGCCTCCTAGTAATTAAACAAAACAATCATAAAAGTTGGCACAGAAAAACATTCAATATTCAAAGTATAACTCAAATATATAAAGCAATTTAGATCTCACAAGTTTATTGATTCCAAGGCTTTCGTACACTTCGACCAACAAGACTTCTAGCCGCACATGTTCTTCAAAACTTGAAAAGAAAAGTTGGAGAAAGAGAAGAAGAGTTGTGTTGTGTGTTTTTTCTTCTCATGATTTCTACCCCTTTTATACACCATAAATTAGTTTTTTTAAGCCCACAATATCTCCCACATATCCTCTAAAGGTTACAACTTCTCAAACCAAAAAAAAGACTAAGTCATAAAGCAAGTACAAAAATCGTTATTTTGGCTCCTAATTCTGTTCACAGCATCTTTGATCTGACTTCATGCCTGAT
Source organism: Iris pallida (assembly GCA_029216955.1). NCBI lineage: Eukaryota > Viridiplantae > Streptophyta > Magnoliopsida > Asparagales > Iridaceae > Iris > Iris pallida. The sequence continues at coordinate 8,261,668 of JANAVB010030818.1, forward strand.
TTCGTCCATGATGCAGCCAGAATCTCGAAAATCACAAAATATGAAAGTTGTAGCCCTCTGTCTTAGCTTTCCGAATCATTTTGAAGGACCTCAATTGCTATTCGGATGAGGAGGTTATGCTCATTTTGGTGAAAGGTGTCAAAACTGTCCAGAATTGCATTTTAGCTCTATTTTGCACATAGTGTCTCCAAATGCATCCTAGAGCAAAATATAAATAGAATGAGTACCTTTAGTCATAAAATGATCATAAAATGGTGAACATTAAGGGATAAAAATATAATATTTTATGTTCTCATCACGGCCAAGCGAAACTAAGCCGTAGAAGCAGTGCTCTTGGAGACCCCATGCGGCCAAGTGAAACTAAACTGCAGAAGCAGTGCCCCTGAAGACCCCATGCGGCTAAGACAACTCGAGCTGCAGATGCAAGGCTCTCGAAGATCCTATTTGGCTAAGGGGACTCGAGCCGAAGAGGGAAGGCCCTCAAAGATCCCATACGGCCAAGTGAAACTGTAACACCCACTTTTCTAAAATGAGGGTAATTTTGAACTTTTATAATTTTGATTAATCAATAATAAGATTTAACTCATGTAATGATTTTTTAGTAATTTTTAATTAATTTAAAACTATTTAAAATGTTGAATTGTGATTTTGATGGTTAACTAGTTAAACCCTAATTTTGCTAAGCCTAGAGACTAACCATGACCAAGGGAGCCTAGTCATATGATTAGGATGACTAATTACAACTTTTTAGCCTAAGGATATTTTGGTCATTTTTGACTTATTAATGAAAATGAATTTTGATTAATTAATATTTGTTAATTGAATTGTTAGAGACTAACCTAGTTTTGACTAAACCTAGATGTTAATGATGCTCATGGAGGTTTAGTTAGAAGGTTAGAGACTTAATGGTTAAGTTAGATTAACAATATCAAGATATTTCATAGTAGGATATTTATCCCTTAGGATATTTGTGAAAAAGAAAGCCTTATGACTAGTTGAACCAATAGGAAGGCTTAGAATTGGGTGGACAACTCCTAGCCACTCATCTACATGAAAAACTAACCCTAATTCATCTAATGACCATCCATCAAGTGCCCCCTCCCTCCCCATAAATAATCTTTAAAAAAATCCTTGCCTTTTTTTACCGCTACATAGAACCCTAAGTGTTCTTCCCCAAATTAGAGAGCTTCCCTTTTTGATTTGATTTGATTTCCTTTTCCTCACATTCCTCCATCCAAACTTCTCCTAATCCATCCCACACCATCAAGGAAGGATTCTATCCAAGAATTTGGGCAAGGTGTAAAAGGAGGTGTCCTTTTGGATAGATCTTCGTATCGGAGCCGTGTCCTAAAGATTTTCATTGGGATACCACTCCTAATAGGTAAAACCTATCCTCTAAATTGATTTCCTTTGTATATTAATTAGTTTTGAATCCAAAGAATCCACCCCCATGCATGTGTCCCCTTTAGATTCAATTTTGAGACCATTTGGAGTCCATTTGAGGATGTTATAGGTGTGTCTTGTGTCCTACTTGATAGATCCGAAATTAGGACACCCATGTGTATGTATGTATGATAATAGTTTAAATAGATATTTAAATTTGGTTTTATAATGGTTAGAGAGTGGATTGATCTTAGTTAGGATGGTTAGAATGAGTTTCATTTGGATACCTATGTTGGTATCAAAGTATCTTGGTCAACCCAAATTCGTCATAATTTTTATTCACGTTTTTAGTTGCCAAAGTAACTTAGAAATATCATAACTTTTAGCTTAGAACTCTGATTTATCTCCCATTTTTTAAAAGAACCGTATCGAAGTTAGCTTTCCAAATACATATTTTAATAAGCCAAATTCATTCTGAAACTTTCTGTAAAATTATTTGAGTGTCAGCTGTACGAAAGACGAACGCGTTTTGGTATTTTTGCGATTTTGGGAGCTTTCGGACACGAAAATGCGATCCGTTTGATGTTTCGGAAAGCTAACATGAAGGGCTACGACATACTTTAATCCTAGAATTTAGTGAAGGCTCAATTGGTACAGTATTAGTTTTAAGTAGAAGAGTGACTATACGATATATGCGTTTTGTGTAACCTATGAGCCTATGTAGTATGGATATTAAATGAATATAGAGTACGTAATGCATGATATATTAAATGAATGAAATGATATATATATGATATATATTCTCTTTTCATTAATATATATATGGTTGAATGCAAGCATGTAGGAATGCAATCAATGTAATATTTGTAAACAATGCATAAATGCATGAATGAAAGAATGGTATACAATGTATGAATGAAAGTATATAATGAATGCTAGATATGAATGCAAGGTATACATATAATGATAGATATGAATGCATAATGTATACATAATGTAATACAATATATAATGATAGCATGTATGGTAATGTAGAATATATGATGCAAGCATGTATATGTCCATTGTTTTTTCTTTTTTCTTATATTTTTCCTTCCTTTCCCTTTCCATTTCAGTTTTTCTCCTTTTTTCCTCTTCTATTTTTCTATGTTGTATACAATATATATAATGTATAGATGTATGTATTTATGTAATATGTATGAATGACATGTATGTAATGAAAATAAGTATATGTATGCAACTTAATGATATGTGAATGTAATATAATGTAGAGTATGCATATATAAAATATAATGTATGCAAGTATATAATATATTCAAATCTGTATGTATGCATCTATGTATGTATGTATGTATAGGTGCATGAATGAATGTATATATGATATGTATGTATGCACGTATGTAATGTAAGTATGTATGTATGTATTTCTATAAACTGAGTTAACGTATAACCTTTTACAAAAATGCATTAATACATCCTTTGACACCATGTATCCCATTTCACATACACCTACATATCACTAAATCGGAGAACATTAACACATATCCTTTCACACACATGTCACACACACACTCACTTACTCTTTTACCTCTCATTCGCTTTCTCTATATATATATGTATGTGCATATATATATAGCTTTCCTATATATATCTATGTATATGAATAAGTGAATGTGAATAATATATATACATTATATGACTAAGTTTGTGTGCCTTGTTAGCTTATGGTTTAGTTTTGTGCTTGGTTTAACAAGTGACTTAGGTTATGAGTTAGTAGCTATCTTGGATACTTGATTTGCATATACTTAGTTTGTTTAGACCTAGACTAGTTGACTATTGTTTACCCAACCTTAGCTTGTTTGACCATAGTTGACCTAGTTTGACTTTATAGTTGACCAGAGTTGACCAAGAGTTGACTTTGACCTAGATTGACTTAGACTCATGTAGATTGCATTATAATTTCAATTACCATATAAATTGAAATCTTTATAACCTATGTTGCTATAACTAGGACTCTGTGACTCCAGTTGGCCATCTTTTTATATCAGCTGTTCAGGTTATCAGGTGAGTACATTCTCTGATCATTTCATATCCTGTTTAGGAGTATATTTCCTACTTTAGATTACTTTACTTGATGCTGACACGTTGGTAACACGGATTAGTACTATATGGATCTTGTCGTGGGATGTTATGCCCTTAGCGGATACATCGAGTATTTTGTGTTCGTGTACTTTATTATGAGCATCGTGTACTCCTTGTGTTCGTACTTTTTGTATGCAAATCGTATGAAATTGTGTATACTCATGTGCTCACATGATCTTCGTGTGCGACTATACTTCGTGTGCAATAACATAACTTGGCTAGATCCTTGTGTATTGATTGGGGCGGGGGAGTAGAAGTGGTTATGTAATCAATCCAGTAGATTACTCGTGTGTAACCTCTTTAGATTACTCGTGTGTAACATCGTACCGTTTACATAACCATCTTGTGCTCTGAATCACTAGTCACTGATAGTTCTCTATATATTGTATCTATTTACTTACAGTATCTCTCTTTTTACATCATGTTGTTCTTCAGTTTTCTGTATCTTACTCTCTAGCATGATTATATTTTCTAGCCTGTTATGATTTGTTGAGATCTACTGTACTCGCTCCTGTCCTGACTGGACCTGTTGATAAATTTTACAGATAGCTTGGAGATTGCCTGCTAGCCTAGAGGAGACACAGTAGAGGTTGTATAGATAGCTAGTGTTCTTTTTATTATTATTTTCAGTTGTCTTGAGCTGTATTTATTCTATGGATTATTGTATTTGAGATTTGAGATATTTTCTGGGTTTGTGTATCTTAGACACTTAGACTTCTATCTGCTGTATCTCCTTGTGGATATCATGTTTTATCTATCTTTTATTATGCTATACCTTAGATGTGATTGAGATTGTATTTGCTATGTCACCTCCATTCGGAGTGTATATACTGTACAGGTACCTTTATATTGTTAGATGTTTGACCTAGGACAGCGTTCTACTGCCGACACTGCGGCGTAGGCTGGACGTACCCACATCTCGTGCCCTTACTCTAGGGTGCGGGTCGTGACATATTTTTAGTGGTGGCCCATGTAGGTCGTGTTTCTGTAGTGGTATTCGAACTAGAGTACCACTACAGCCTGCAGTAGGATTAGGATATATTTTTGAAGGTACTCAATCATAGTTAGGATCCCTTGAGAGATTCCTGGGATGACCCTTGAGAATCTCATTATAAAATATCTCGAAATTTGATTCTAATAGTTTATATTTATCTTTCTTGGCTAGTTAATGAATTTGATTTTTGGGTATCCATTGTTGATTTAGTTTAATTTTTGTCAAGATGAAATTATATGGGCTAGGTCATCTAAGTTATGGAATCTAGTCTTCTACAGTTACATTAGCCAGCATGGTGAGGACATATAGTCTGATTTTGGATATATTTCTCGGATGTGGGAATTTAAGGTTTTTGCAGCCAAGCTAGCGGCATCGCAAAAATTTTAAATACCATGATTCTAGATGAATGTGCCTTAGTCGAGGACTCTGTGATTATCGTAGCCTTGCTTACTAGTATGACGAGGATTTAGATCACCATGATTTTGGATAGACGCATATGATTATTAGATTGTACCTTAAATGCTTTTGAACGTGTTTTCTCTACTTTTGTTTCAGTCCTTCTCAAAAAAAAAGAGAAGTATTGTTGTTTTGTTTTGTTTTGCTTCTCATTATTTAACTTAGGAGTAGCTTTAGCTGTTATTATAAACCTTGTGTAACTTCTTGCTATGAGTTCTTCATAATACAATGAATCGATGATTTTGCTAGACCTTATCTTGGATTTGATATTATAGCTCTGGTTTCAAAATGGTTCCTTTTTTTAAACAGATAAGCAGAACAAATTTTATCGTTATTTCCTCCTTGCTATTATTCTTGTATTAAATAATAATAATAATAAAGCTGTCTTGATTACATCAATCACCTACTTTGCAATCTTAGTAGGAATCTAAATGTTGGTCTTGATATAGAATTTGATTTGTATATTGGGACATGAGAATATATATAGTGGACACAGACACTTGCCTGATACGTATGCATGCTACACTTTGATTACCAACCTATCTAAATACATATTATTATGTTGTTGATGTTTAAATTCTCAAAACCCCATTATTTCGGATACAGTACAGTATCAGAGACTGGTTCTCTGCTTTTTCCAGTTTAAATTCGTAATTTAAATATAAATTTTATGTTATTAGTTTTATTTACATCACTAAACATGTATGTTATATACAGGGTTTCATTTCTTAAAAAAATTGGTTGAGTTTTGTGTTTGAATTTGTCAAATCTGAGACTGTGTGCATATTAACCCTTAATACTGGATTCCAAATGTTACTTCAATTTGCTTTTTTTAAATATAAAATTTTGAGCTATATACATTGTTGTATGTAGGGATATAACGTTAGGTTTCATATTTTTACATGTTAGGTTGTGGTTGTGATGAACATTGGGTTGGTTTGATGTTCAAATTTCTCCAAAATCCTAAAACTGAATACATGTTAACATTTTCACATTGATTTCAAATGTTTAGTTCAATTTTAGATTTAATATGTAATATTGAACTGTATGCATAGCTAAATTTATGGATAGTGTGTTAGGGTTTCTTCTCCATCATATTAGGATGTGTTGGGAGCATTGAGTTGGTTGTGATGTTTCAAACCCCTAAAATCTGAAACTGCATTATGTTAATATTACACTTGTTTAAATGTTCGCTTATTTTCAGATTTTGTATGTAAATGCTGAACTAAAACTGGGTTTAACCTTTCATTACTAAAGCTATAACCCTGTACAAGGACACACACACCCTAACTTAGTATACACTGCCATGTAAACCTAACCCTTTCTCTCTATGTTATGTTCATATATCTATATAGATATATATATAGAGAGTTTATGCATACATGTTATAATGTATATAGATACATAACTAAATCTCTACCTCTTTATATATATATGTATATAGTTAGCCATGCATGTTATGAGTAAATAGGTTGTGCATTGTAGATTATTTAACCAATATGCCATGAGTAGTGTAACTGGATAGCTATTATTTTGAAACCCAAATCCTCCTATACACTTTCATATATATTTCACATACACATATGCCTACTATCTAACCATATGAACATGTCCACATACACCCATACACACACGAACCACATAACCTTTAGAACTTACAATTTATTCTTAACAGGATTAAGAGAATCCTATATAATGTGTTGGATTTCAATACAATTGACTTTCATTCTTTAACTTTTGATTTTGATTTTTCTGTACCCCTTTATAGATAATTGGTAGTTATCTTTATTTAATTTTTTGATAAGTACCAGTTTTCATATAGGATGGTAGTTTGTCTTACAGTTTTGATGATTTGTTATTTCTGTATCTTTTCCAGTTTAACACCCCTGATTGCTTGTATGTTTGATACCCTATGACCGTTTTGGTTAGCATGACTAGTATACCTAGATGAGACTTTCACTACCACCATATGCCATGATCCTGTATGCCGTCCTTTTCAATTGTATGATTTAGGTAAGTTCTGAGACCATGATTGTTAGGGACGAGACTATAGAAGAAATACGACCATCTTAATTTCGAGGACGAAATTCTTCTAAGGAGGGTAGACTTGTAACACCCACTTTTCTAAAATGAGGGTAATTTTAAACTTTTATAATTTTGATTAATCAATAATAAGATTTAACTCATGTAATGATTTTTAGTGATTTTTAATTAATTTAAAACTATTTAAAATGTTGAATTGTGATTTTGATGGTTAACTAGTTAAACCCTAGTTTTGATAAGCCTAGAGACTAACCATGACCAAGGGAGGCTAGTCATATGATTAGGATGACTAATTACAACTTTTTATCCTAAGGGTATTTTGGTCATTTTTGACTTATTAATGAAAATGAATTTTGATTAATTAATATTGTGCTAATTGAATTGTTAGAGACTAACCTAGTTTTGACTAAACCTAGATGTTAATGATGCTCATGGAGGTTTAGTTAGAAGGTTAGAGACTTAATGGTTAAGTTAGATTAACAATATCAAGATATTTCATAGTAGGATATTTATCCCTTAGGATATTTGTGAAAAAGAAAGCCTTATGACTAGTTGAACCAATAGGAAGGCTTAGAATTGGGTGGACAACTCCTAGCCACTCATCTACATGAAAAAGTAACCCTAATTCATCTACTGACCAGCCATCAAGTGCCCCCTCCCTCCCAATAAAGAATCTTTAAGAAAACCCTTGCCTCTTGTTTACCTCTACATAGAACCCTAAGTGTTCTTTCCCAAATTAGAGAGCTTCCCTCTTTGATTTGATTTGATTTCCTTTTCCTCACATTACTCCATCCAAACTTCTCCTAATCCATCCCACACCATCAAGGAAGGATTCTATCCAAGAACTTGGGCAAGGTGTAATAGGAGGTGTCCTTTTGGGTAGATCTTCGTATCGGAGCCGTGTCCTAAAGATTTTCATTGCGATTCCACTCCCAATAGGTAAAACCTATCCTCTAACTTGATTTTCTTTGTATATTAATTAGTTTTGAATCCAAAGAATCCACCCCCATGTATGTGTCCCCTTTAGATTCAATTTTGAGACCATTTGGAGTCCATTTGAGGATGTTATAGGTGTGTCTTGTGTCCTACTTGATAGATCCCAAATTAGGACACCCCATGTGTATGTATGTATGATAATAGTTTAAATAGATATTTAAATTCGGTTTTAGAATGGTTAGAGAGTGGATTGATCTTAGTTAGGATGGTTAGAATGAGTTTCATTTGGATACCTATGTTGGTATCCAAGTATCTTGGTCAACCCAAATTCGTCATAATTTTTATCCACGTTTTTAGTTGCCAAAGTAACTTAGATATGTCATAACTTTTAGCTTAGAGCTCCGATTTATCTTTCGTTTTTTTAAAAGAACCGTATCGAAGTAGCTTTCCAAATACATATTTTAATAAGCCAAATTTATTTTGAAACTTTCTGTAAAATTATTTGAGTGTCAGCTGTATGAAAGACGAATGCGTTTCGGTATTTTCGCGATTTCGGGAGCTTCCGAACACGAAAATGCGATCCGTTTGATGTTTCGGAAAGCTAACATGAAGGGCTACGACATACTTTAATCCTAGAATTTAGTGAAGGCTCAATTAGTATAGTATTAGTTTTAAGTAGAAGAGTGACTATACGATATAAGCGTTTTGTGTAACCTATGAGCCTATGTAGTATGGATATTAAATGAATATAGAGTATGTAATGCATGATATGTTAAATGAATGAAATGATATATATATGATATATATCCTCTTTACATTAATATATATATGGTTGAATGCAAGCATGTAGGAATACAACCAATGTAATATTTGTAAGCAATGCATAAATGCATGAATGAAAGAATGGTATACAATGTATGAATGAAAGTATATATAATGAATGCTAGATATGAATGCAAGGTATACATATAATGATAGATATGAATGCATAATGTATACATAATGTAATGTAATATATAATGATAGCATGTATGGTAATGTAGAATATATGATGCAAGCATGTATATATCCACTGTTTTTTCCTTTTTCTTGCATTTTTCCTTCATTTCCCTTTCCATTTCAGTTTTCCCCCTTTTTTCCTCTTCTATTTTTCCATGTTGTATACAATGTATATAATGTATAGATGTACGTATTTATGTAATATGCATGAATGATATGTATGTAATAAAAATAAGTATATGTATGCAACTTAATGATATGTGAATGTAATATAATGTAGAGTATGCATATATGAAATATAATATATGCAAGTATATAATGTATTCAAATATGTATGTATGCATCTATGTATGTATGTATGTATAGGTGCATGAATGAATGTATGTATGTATATATGATATGTATGTATACATGTATGTAATGTAAGTATGTATGTATGTATTCCTATAAACTGAGTTAACGTATAACCTTTTACACAAATGCATTTATACATCCTTTGACACCATGTATCCCATGTCACATACACCTACCTATCACTAAATCGGAGAACATTAACACATATCCTTTCACACACATGTCACACACACACTCACTTACTCTTTTACCTCTCATTCGCTTTCTCTATATATATATGTATGTGTATATATATATAGCTTTCATATATATATCTATGTATATGAATAAGTGAATGTGAATAATATATATACATTATATGACTAAGTTTGTGTGTCTTGTTAGCTTATGGTTTAGTTTTGTGCTTGGTTTAACAAGTGACTTAGGCTATGAGTTAGTAGCTATCTTGGATACTTGATTTGCATATACTTAGTTTGTTTAGACCTAGACTAGTTGACCATTGTTGACCCAACCCTAGCTAGTTTGACCATAGTTGACTAGAGTTGACCTAGTTTGACTTTATAGTTGAGCAGAGTTGACCAAGAGTTGACTTTGATCTAGATTGACTTAGACTCATATAGATTGCATTCTAATTTCAATTACCATATAAATTGAACTCTTTATAACCTATGTTGCTATAACTAGGACTCTGTGACTCCAGTTGGCCATCTTTTTATATCAGCTGTTCAGGTTATCAGGTGAGTACATTCTCTGATCATTTCATATCCTGTTTAGGAGTATATTTCCTGCTTTAGATTACTTTACTTGATGTTGACACGTTGGTAACATGAATTAGTGCTATATGGATCTTGTCGTGCGATGTTATGCCCTTAGCGGATACATCGGGTATTTCGTGTTCGTGTACTTTATCATGAGCATCGTGTACTCCTTATGTTCGTGCTTTTCGTGTGCAAATCATGTGAAATCGTGTATACTCATGTGCTCACATGATCTTCGTGTGTGACTATACTTCGTGTGCAATAACATAACTTGGCTAGATCCTTGTGTATTGATTGGGGCGGGGGAGTAGAAGTGGTTATGTAATCAATCCAGTAGATTACTTGTGTGTAACCTCTTTAGATTACTCGTGTGCAACATCGTGCCGTTTACATAACCACCTTGTGCTCTGAGTCACTAGTCACTGATAGTTCTCTATATATTGTATCTATTTAGTTACAGTCTCTCTCTTTTTACATCATGTTGTTCTTCAGTTTCCTGTATCTTACTCTCTAGCATGATTATATTTCCTAGCCTGTTATGATTTGTTGAGATATACTGTACTCGCTCCTGTCCTGACTGGACCTGTTGATAAATTTTACAGATAGCTTGGAGGTTGCATGCTAGCCTAGAGAAGACACAGTAGAGGTTGTATAGATAGCTAGGGTTCTTCTTATTATTATTTTCAGTCGTCTTGAGCTGTATTTACTCTATGGATTATTGTATTCGAGATTTGAGATGTTTTCTGGGTTTGTGTATCTTAGACACTTAGACTTCTATCTGCTGTATCTCTTTGTGGATTTTATGTTTTATCTATCTTTTATTATGCTCTACCTTAGATGTGATTGAGATTGTATTTGCTATGTCACCTCCATTCGGAGTGTATATACTGTACATGTACCTTTATATTGTTAGATGTTTGACCTAGGACAGCGTTCTACCGCCGACACTACGACGTAGGCTGGACGTACCCATATCTCGTGCCCTTACTCTATGGTGCGGGTCGTGACAGAAACCAAGCCGCAGAGGGAAGTCCCTCAAAGATCCCATGCGGCCAAGTGAAACTAAGCCGCAGAAGCAAGGTTCTCAAAGATCCTACTAAAGAACAGTTTGGCAACTCTAGAGGGGGGTGAATAGAGTTTATATAGAAAAATAGCCAATTAAAAATAACTCTTTCACCAATAATAAATAATCAGAGTAAAGTACGGAAAATAAATAGAGAGCAAAAGAGCATACGCAAACACAGCGATTTTAACCTGGTTTCCCTCGTGGAGGACTAGTCCAGGCCTGAGAACTCTAGCTCAGGATTAAATCCACTATTTGTGAAATAGTAGTTTACAACCCGTGCCTTTACTTCAGAAGAGCACGTCAACTTCTAACAGAGGATCGCAGTGGCGATTTGCTTGGAATTGTCCAAGCGACTTCTTCAACTCTTGCACAAGAATCCTAACTGATAGATGCTGAGCACTCGAGACTTAGGAGGCTTGTGGCTAGTAGATGGGAAGGATATGGCTTCTTTGAGCTTATAAGAGAGAAGAGAAAAGAAGATTGGATGGATTGGAATGAGAGAATTCATGCCCTATTTATAGTGTTTTTAGAGGCAGAATTCGGCCAGAATTCGGGTAGGAAAATTCAAATATTTGGCCGTTGGACAACTAGCAACCAGCTAACCCTAAAATTAGGGTTCCTGATTTCTAGGGGACAGAGTTCAGCCCGAACTCTGTGTGGAGGCAGAGTTCGGCCCGAACTCTGTCTCCAGAGCACAGAGTGATTCAAAGGGGACCATTTGGGAATTTTTGGTTTGGTGGAGCTTTGGGATTTTTGTGTAGGCTATAGTCTAAGTTTCAAGAGCTCAGCATGACTCAGATTACATTAGTCTAGACTCAAAGAAAGTGTAAAATACAGACTCGAATCAACTGAGACACGGAAGCTGAGCTGTCTTCTGTCTTGAGCTTAATGCAGACGTTGTGTGTCGTATTGAATTATTACAGATATTATTTAGTCAATATTATCAATATTTGGTTGACTGTGACTTTGTATCAACAATCTCTCCCATATTGATAATTGACAAAATAATATATGTATATTCAACATTCATACCTGGACACAGTTGATCATAGCAACATAGCTCCCCCATAATCGATGCCGAGCAAGAAATAAGAGCTCCCCCGTGATCAGTGAACGGTGCTGAGCTAGAAGAAATAGCTCTCCCGTAAATAATGCATTAAACCTGTATAATATCTCCAAAAAGCACAAACAAGCACAGATATACGAAAGCGAAAGATATGATACCAAATATATATCTAGCCAGAATATACATAGTTCTCCCCCTTTTGGCATTTAGCAATATAGACTGCAGAGGAACATGGAAACGCAGTAGACAATAATAGTAATGCAACCACACCAAGCAGAGAAGAAACAGTATATAAATAAACAAAATGAGTCACTAGCATAAAAGATAAAACGACGATAAGCATAAAGTGCATAACCAAATGTCAAACACACAACCAGAGTTTTAGAACATCCAAGTACATAAAAACTAAATAACTAGAAATCAAAATGCATCATCATCAGCAGCAGTGGCAGATAGTAGCCAATCTCCATCACGGAGCACGAGATGGTCCAGGAGTATCTGAGTGACCAGGAAAGGAGCGACGGGGGTCCACAAAAGCATCATCTGGATCCATGTAACGCATGACCCACGGATTATCAATGCGATGGCCCGCGCGCGCTGGATCCCGCTCCATGGGAATGTGCAGATGACGAGACAGGGAATACCGTATATCATGCAGAGAGTTGTCGAGGGCACTCATCTGTAGAGTAGTACGATAGTCCAGCTGTGTCCAGCGATCGTCCTCAAGAGTAAAACGATCCCGGAGCATAGTCTGAATAGACTCAAGAGAGGCAGGTGGAGGAGGTACATCCTGACCGAGTGGAGGGGCGTCAGGCTCCTCATCATCAGAATGCTCAGAAGCCTCAGGAGAGGCGACGACTGCCTGAGTACGTCGTGCCTTGGACAGGAAAGCAGGAGCAGGCAAGAACTGACAGTCATGAATAGGAATAATGAACGCACGAAAAACCATAGGAAGATATAAAGGATAAACCAATGCTCTTGGTTTCTTCCTACAATTTATCATCCAGTCCATCATTGTCCTAGGAAGATTGAAGGGGATACGATAATGAAGGTGATACAAAGCAGATATCTCAAAGTAGGTAACTTCATCAGTGGAGCCAGCTTTTGGCAAGATAGTGTTAAAAATGATTCGATGAAGTTCATAGAAATATGGGTTGAGGTGCTTGGCCATAAGTTTGCGAGGACTTATGTTAGGAGCACATAATTCCTCCTTAAAACCTTCAAGAGAAGTATCGCCAACAAATTGAAATTGACGAGCTTCCACAAGTTTATCCCAAGCATCGAGATTAAGAAGATCAAGAAAATCCCCCAACTCAGAATCATTGAAAGCAATATCAATACCAGCAACCCGGGAATAGATGTGGGTTGCATCGAAAGTTAAATTGCAATAAAACATTTGGATGGCGCTACAGTAAATGACAAAGTTTGAGGCAACTAACTCATCCAAACATAGATCACGAAACAATGATTCATATTGAGAAAAGATTGTAAAATTTATCGGATGTCCCCCGAACACCGGACGAGTCCGAAAGTCGCTAAACCACGCATTAGACGCGTCGAGCGACACAAATAATTGTTCGTCATATGTATTCGGATCATGGGGACAAGGCGGGTTGAACAACGGATGAATGGGTTGTTGTTCAACTACTTGCTCAATTGGAGGAAGAGGATTCGAAGAGGAAGCTCCCTCAGTTCGAGTCCTTTTCCCACGATTGGGCAAGCGAGGAGCCATTTGCAAGAAAATAGAGAACTTGAAATGGAGAGAAAGAAGGGGATATACCTGAAATCAACAACAAACAGTGGAAGAGAATGATGAGAAACCCCTTTCCCTTAATTTTGAGAAGGAATGGACCACACTAGATAGAAAACTAGGGTTAGGGTTTGTAGGAGAAAGTTTGGAGAGGTGGAGAAGAAAGAAAGAATGAAGGAGAGAGATGAAAACCCGAAAATAAAGAGAGGGTTTTCTTTAGTCGGAGGGAATCTGAACCGTACAATCTAAAAGGATCAAACGGCGGAGGCTGTCCCCGACGCTGGAACAATGGGACCGAACTCGGCCCGAACTCTAGTAGGAGCAGAGTTCGGCCCGAGTTCTGGGTTCATGTCCCAGAACATAAGTCAGGCCAAAAAAATAGAGAGAATGGTTAAGTGGTGAAAAAGAGTTAGAAATGAGGATAAAAGCTTGATGAAATCAATCAGATAGATAGAGAGGTAGACTCATATCAGAATGAACTTAGAAATTAGTAAATAGGCAATACTAAATCAAAACAAACCATATAATAAACAAAAAAATATAATATAATTCAATAGTTTGAATTTGCCATGGGTTAGCTGCAGGGGCCGGATCCCAGCTAGCGGTAGTCCTGAGGACTAGTGCACCGTGTCGCTTAGGCTTTTACGCCTTGTTGTCAGAAGGACCCTTTCGGCTTGTACCCATACCAAATTCATTGTAAAAGAATCATACTATACTCGATATTTACGTAGGTGAATTTTAATTTATGACCGCTTCATCTAAAATTCCAAGTTTACGACAAAGGAAATTGAAGCGCTCTTCGGATAAAGGCTTAGTAAAGAAGTCTGCTAGCTGATGATCAGTGTCAATAAATTCTAAGTTAATCGTGCCGTTTTGCTGATGATCACACAAAAAGTGGTGTCTAATCTGAATGTGTTTAGTGCGTGAGTGGCAGACAGGGTTCTTAGTCAAATTAATGGCACTAGTGTTGTCACAGAATATAGGAATATGCATGAAAGATAACTTATAGTCTTCAAGGGTTTGCTTCATCCACAGAATTTGTGCACAACAACGCCCAGCTGCTATGTATTCAGCTTCTGTTGTGGATAGTGCGACAGAGTTCTGCTTCTTGTTAAACCAGGAGACTAAAGCCTTTCCTAATAAATGAAACGTGCCGCTCATACTTTTACGGTCGACCTTGCATCCAGCGAAGTCAGCATCAGAGTAACCAATAAGGTCAAATGATGTGGACTTAGGATACCATAGGCCCACTGTAACCGTACCCTTAAGGTATCGAAAGATACGCTTAACCGCGGTCATGTGTGATTCCTTAGGATTAGCTTGAAATCTAGCACATAGGCAAACACTAAACATGATATCGGGACGACTAGCAGTTAAATAAAGTAAGCTGCCTATCATACCTCGATACTTACGTTGATCAACAGGTTTGCCGCTCTCATCTGGTTTGAGTTTGGTTGAAGTAGCCATTGGAGTGCTGATTGGTTTGACGTTGTCAAGATCGAACTTCTTCAGCATGTCCTTGGTATACTTCGATTGACAGATGAAAGTTCCATTAGCCATTTGTTTCACTTGCAGGCCAAGAAAGTAGTTGAGCTCTCCCATCATGCTCATCTCAAATTCCGTCTGCATACACTTGGCAAATTCTTGACAGAGGGTTTCATCAGTAGAGCCAAAAATGATATCATCAACATAGATTTGAATCAACAGAATAGTGTCTTTAAAAGATTTTATAAACAGTGTAGTGTCAATTTTCCTTTTTGAAAAACCTTTTTCAAGTAAGAAGCTACTTAGCCTTTCATACCAAGCTCTGGGGGCTTGTTTGAGGCCATAAAGCGCTTTCTTTAGCTTGAACACGTGGTCGGAAAATTTGTGATTTTCAAAGCCAGGAGGTTGTTTCACATAAACTTCCTCCTTAATAAAACCATTCAAGAAAGCACTTTTCACATCTATTTGAAATAATTTAAAGTTTTGAAAATTAGCAAAAGCACAAAGCATTCGAATGGATTCTAGTCTAGCAACAGGAGCATACGTCTCATCGTAGTCGATACCTTCCTCTTGGTTGTATCCTTGAGCTACTAGACGAGCTTTGTTACGTGTGACTGAACCATCTTCATTTAGTTTGTTTCTAAAAACCCATTTAGTACCAATTATCGAGTGATTAACCGGTTTAGGAACGAGTTCCCATACTTGGCTTCTTTCGAATTGGTTGAGTTCTTCTTGCATAGCAGAAATCCAAAATTCATCATTAAAAGCTTCAGAAATGTTTTTAGGCTCTACTTGTGAAATGAAGGCAGTGCTAGCAACGGAGTCTCTTAGTGATGATCTAGTAGTTACTCCACGTGAAACTTCTCCTATAACTAAATTTTTTGGATGAGAAGGTTTGAAAGAGAATTTCTTAGGCAAACCCTCCAGAGAATCAGTTTCGGTTGAAGTATTCATTGGAGTAGAAGTTGATGGCTCAACATCATCATCAAGAGTACTTACTGCACTGTTATCTTCATCAAAAGTCACATTTGTTGACTCTTCCACAATAAGTGAGCGTTTATTAAAAACTCTATATCCCTTACTCTTGGCGGCATAACCAAGGAAAATACCATCGTCAGCTTTGGCATCAAATTTGCCTAAGTTGTCTTTGGTGTTAAGGATAAAACATCTACATCCAAAAACTTTAAAATAAGAAACATTGGGGGTTCTCCCAAACCAAAGCTCATAGGATGTTAGTACTTGAAGAGATAGACTATGATAATTGTTAGTACGGACGCACGATATTGACATGTCAAGGATTTGATTGAGGATAACTTATCGTAGGATGACTTTCCTAAACAAGCTCATGAAGAACAGTTTGGCAACTCTAGAGGGGGGTGAATAGAGTTTATATAGAAAAATAGCCAATTAAAATAACTCTTTCACCAACAATAAATAATTAGAGTAAAGTGCGGAAAATAAATGAAGAGCAGAAGAGCATACGCAAACACAGCGATTCTAACCTGGTTTTCCTCGTGGAGGACTAGTCCAGGCCTGAGAACTCTAGCTCAGGATTAAATCCACTATTTGTGAAATAGTAGTTTACAACCCGTGCCTTTACTTCAGAAGAGCACGTCAACTTCTAACAGAGGATCACAGTGGCGATTTGCTTGGAATTGTCCAAGCGACTTCTTCAACTCTTGCACAAGAATCCTAACTGAGAGATGCTGAGCACTCGAGACTTAGGAGGCTTGTGGCTAGTAGATGGGAAGGATATGGCTTCTTTGAGCTTATAAGAGAGAAGAGAAAAGAAGATTGGATGGATTGGAATGAGAGAATTCATGCCCTATTTATAGTGTTTTTATAGGCAGAATTCGGCCAGAATTCGGGTAGGAAAATTCAAATATTTGGCCGTTGGACAACTAGCAACCAGCTAACCCTAAAATTAGGGTTCCTGATTTCTAGGGGACAGAGTTCGGCCCGAACTCTGTGTGGAGGCAGAGTTCGGCCCGAACTCTGTCTCCAGAGCACAGAGTGGTTCAAAGGGGACCATTTGGGAATTTCTGGTTTGGTGGAGCTTTGGGATTTTTGGGTAGGCTATAGTCTAAGTTTCAAGAGCTCAGCATGACTCAGATTACATTAGTCTAGACTCAAAGAAAGTGTAAAATACAGACTCGAATCAACTGAGACACGGAAGCTGAGCTGTCTTCTGTCTTGAGCTTAATGCAGACGTCGTGTGTCGTATTGAATTATTACAGATATTATTTAGTTAATATTGTCAATATTTGGTTGACTGTGACTTTGTGTCAACACCTACGCGAACAAGTGAAACCAAGCCGCAGAAGAAAAGATCCCATACGGCTAAGCGGAGCCGAGCCGCAGAAGCAATGCCCCTAAGGCTACTATGCGGCCAAAATGATTCAGGCACTATTTTGTGGAGGGGACACATGGCAATTTGACCAAGTCTCAACTACCCAAATTTGCTACAATAAAATCTTAACAACACCCACCAGCTGGCAGCCCAAGATCGAGTCTTCGTGTGATGTTACAGACACGTGGCCACACGGCTCTTTATGCGACAAAAATCTGCTTTATGCAGGAATCACTATAAATAGCAAGGTATCACACCCATGCTAAAGGTTGGCAATCAAAGGCTGGCAAATTTCTTCAAGAGCAAAGACTGTGTCTGATAGTCCAAGGAGTAAGGCAGAGTTGCTACACTTTTTCGAGCCTCCATCGTCATCCCAAGAATCAAAAATTAAACAATTGTACTTAGATTGTTTCCTAGGATTTCTTTTTAGGCTTTCTTCAGTACAAGTGAGTTTGCAATCAAGTTTAATTCATCTGTAATTTTTGTGCTTAATATTTAATGGCAAACAACTACATTGCGCCCCCGCAACCTGATGAAGCTCGCGCAATGTGATCAAATTGATGTCCAAAGCAGGGTGACGTGGCGTGCATGCCACTAACTTCGTAGAACGTGTCTACTATATTGTCCACGACCATACGCATCACACTCAAATGATGCTACGGGTCCACAACAGTTGGTGCAACCGCTCGTGTAAGTGAACAGGGGCGCACAACCTGAGGTGCGCGTAACCCAGAATAACAGCTAAATAGTTATTTTAAGAACTCTATAAATGGAGTTTCAAATCAGTCTTAAATAATCACGAATGATCATAATCTCCTGCTAAAGTGCTGTTGCATCCTCCAGAGGCTCGTGCCTTCGATATCACATCGTCCAAGGGATAAAGTGATTGTCTTCTGATCAGATTCCTATAGTTGTACTTCCCCATAAATTAATTGTACTTTTGTACTCTTTATTAGTTTGTAGAAATCAAACTTTTGTTTTTACAAATAATAGTGTTGGGACTAATTCATCAGATGGCGCCCAATGCTTAATGGCATCCAATGCCAATTCGTGCAACCATCAGATCGTACGGACTGCCATATGGCAATCTTTCTCAAGAAGCTAAGTTGTCAGTCATGATGACTGACAACACATCAGTCAATAAAAATATCTTCGAATCCCGAGCGTGCAGCGCTCGAGAAGATTTTGTCAGACTCGTCATAATGACAGCTATTTGTATCTCCGTGCCATTCATCAATGGCATGAAGTGATAAAGCTCTTCCTACTCAGTATTTTCTACAGTTAGCGCTAACCGACAGTTGGTGAAAATCAATAGATCGCGCCATTCATGTACTGGTGCCAATCAATAAATTATCATCCAGAAGTAGTTAGATGACATGGCGCGCATGCCACTAATCTCGATGAATGCACACGCAACACTTCCCACGACCAAGCGCACTTCTCTCACAGAATGCCACGCATCATATTCAGTTAAGCCAACCGTCCATACGACTGGGTGATTGTGCGCCAACCAGTACAGAATCACCCAGAGCGCCAATCAGGATAACTACTTAATAGTTATCTCAAAACTCTATAAATAGAGTTCAAAATTACTTTCCAAGCATCATTAATGATCATAATCGCCTGAGAAGTTGTTGCAGCACATTTAAGAGCTTTTCTTTTCTGACATTGCATAGAACAAAGGGATAAAGTGATCATCTTTTGATCAGATTCCTATAGTTGTATTTTCCAGAAATCAATTATACTTTTCCTTTTTCTTAGTTTGTATTTAAACTTTTGATTTTGCAAACAGTTACGAATACGTCAATCATTTGTATGGTAAAAAAGAAATATAATATGTAGGGATCCATGACACTGACCCGTGTAACCTGTGTGTCATCAAAGCAGAAAGAGCATATATATAATATATAATGGAAAAACTATCATAAATTTAAAGAAAGCAGTATATATACTTGCATGGGGTCCTTTGCTGGTGAAAACGATAATACCATGCATTCGGAATAGTCCGGTTGGCTTAGCGGTATCACGAAAAACAAATAATACCCAACCACTAAATAAGCCACAAAAGTCAAACCCCTGCAATAGTCTCCGGATGCTGAAACATACATTACCAACATGTTTGGTATAAAATAAATGACTAAAAATGCCTACCGAAAAGTCTAATTATGGACATAGGAGCAAAATCATAATTTCGGGTCAAAAAATATCCGTCGTTGGACCCACTTTGCACCGAAAAGCATAACATTACCTATGGTCTCTAAAGTCATCATACTATATGTATATGGGTCTGGTTTGGTGATACAAATCCAATCGTATATCCAAAGTTGGATTCTGGTGGGTCATGCACAAATTTGTCCGTCAGATCAGGTCGCAGGCCCGCCAAAATAGCATTCCGGTCTACCTTCTCAGAATCGGACCAAACTTGGCTCATAGTACCAGAAAATGACACGATCCTATTGTGCATTTTTATCTCGAGATGACAAACGTGCATGATGTTATGGGCTAGTTTGCAAAAGGGCCGATACGGGGATTTTTGATGGATACGGGTTGATTCTGGTGTGAACACGTCCAAATCAATTTCCACGAAAGCCCATATGCCCGGGTATACCATCTGCATCTTTTGATGTAATTGGTATACGACGAAGTGTTCCGGTTTAGCGTGATGTACTCCGTATTGCAAAATTGTAAGTTTTGAAACTATTTTCGTAGTTTTTTTCTGATTTTCCTACTGATTTATCTTGTTATATAATCCAATAGAATTAGAGTTAATAATAGTATTTCTATGTTGTTTAGGTGGTCTAAAATACTGTTTAATTAGATTTGAAAAATTATCCAAAACCTGATAACTGTTGGCCATCCTAACAGGGTACGTTGAACAGTTTTATGAACTATTGAGAATAGTTTTCTTTCGATTTTCCATGAATTTTTATGAGAAATCCAGAGCGAATTAATCTAAACTAATTAAAGGGTTTAGAAGATGTATAGGTTGTGAACATACCGGAAAGACGGATCATTAAAAGACCAGTCATACGTGAAAAAATTAAACGACGAGGCAGCTTAGTCTGTTGTTGGTGCTGTTGTTACTGATGCGCACAATTTTGGCAATTCTGTCGCCAGCCGGCTGTTTGGGGCGGCTGTGGACGGCGCATAGGGTGGCGCAAAGGTAGCTGCGGTCGAGAGGGAAAATTGGCGTAGGGTTTTAGTTGGGGTTTCCTTCTCACCCTCTCAGTTTTCTCGTTTATATAGGAATTGTTAGGGCTCGGGTCCCTCACTGCGGGTTGGGGATTTTACTATTCTGGGAACAGTAGAGAACTTTCTTTTCTTTTTTTCTTTTTTTATATATATGACACATGATATATATATATATATATATATATATATATATATATATATATATTTATATTTATATATATATATATATATATATATATATATATATATATATATATATATATATATATATATAGACTAACAATCCCAAATTAATATCTAAGCAATGTTTATATAAAAAGAAATATGTTTAAGAATAAGTTTAACATATCTAAAAATTCTTAGTAATGAAGTCCTATTTATAAATCTCTACATCTACACTTTATAAATAATTACAAATAATAAAATGCCTATTCCTTATTTTTATAGTCAATTTACATACTCTAATGTGTATAAGATATTGCATACTCTCATATTTATAGGTGCACAGAAAATATCACAAGTATCCTAAAATGTCAACAAATATTTAGAAAATATTTGTCAATCCCAAAATAAAATATGAAGCATATGCATGTACATAAAATATGTCTACCTAGTGTCTTTGCTCATGTAACATCTCCACATGGGCTTAGGTTGGGTTCGGGTCAAGTCCGGGCTAAATTGGTACAACCGGGTCTCCTAAAAGTCATAATCTAAATAATTAACTAATTAAATCAACTGTAGGGGTTAAGTAGCAATTTTTACTGTTTCCTAGTTGGGACACACTTATGGCTCGGCCTTCCCTACGATGGCTAAAATACTAGTCAAAGCACACAACTACATTATCCGTGCGAAAATTCTTGGTCATTTTGTATTCCAAAACTTAAGCACGACTAAGGCCTTCTATAATAGATAATATTTAACTAAAATATTTATAAATTCCATAAAATCATATTTAAGTCAAATAAATAATAAAATATATATTTCAAAATTTTGGAGAGAAGGGTTACAAATCTACCCACCTTAGAATAAATTCGTCCTCGAATTTAAATAGACTAGACAATAAAATAATAGGAAGCATTGAACATAAAGATAACAAAGTAGAATTAAAATTATTAGTTTCAATCAGAATAATTTAAAGCATATGTTATAACTCAGATCTTATTTCAAATAATTTTCACCTTAGTAATTTGAATATAATGATATCATCAAGATAATTTCAAATTTATATATACTTTTTTAATCAAAATCTTATTTAAACATAAATGGAATACTTCTACAACTATTTTAGAAACCAAATATTGAACAACATATTTTATAATTCCAAAAATTTTGAGAACATATGTTTTTAGAAAAATTAAATAACATTTTCAAACTATAAATTTTAATTAGTTTTTGAAATACAAAAATAATAGCAAAATAATCTTTAATCCTTTCAAGAGAAAGTATTTCTAATCATGATGTTAAAATAAAATAAATAGTTAGAAAAATAAGATTTACGAATTGGGAAGTGGACTTACAAATCTACCCTCCTTAGAAATATTTCGTCATCGAAATTTTGAAGGACGTGATTAGTCATGATTAAGAATATAATCAAGAAATGATAAGATCGATGATCAAAATGAGTTAGATCGTGAACAGAATCGAACTTTAAGAAAAGATACCACTTGGCACGATTAAAGTATAGTAAAAAGGGTCTAATCACAATGGTCAAGGATATAATCAAAGTATGGTTAGTTAAACAAGAAAGAGTCGTTAGGCACGATTAGCTACTAATTGAAATTATGTAAGCATGACCAACGATCAAAAATTTAGGCAAAGTCTAACAAGATTAAAATTACTTAGATACAAATTGGTTGTAGTTATAATCAAGACTAATCATACAAGTTATCCATGAATAATTAAATATTAAAAAGTTGCACGAGCATGAATAAGATCAAATTCGTCACGATAATAGTGGAATAGAAATATAAAAATTAGCAATAATTGAGTTGAATTATAGACACGATATGATTATAGTCATATAGTTTAGTCACGATCAAAGTCGTTTAGGAACAATCAAAATTCAAATTTGTTTGGGACGATTAACTTGATTAAGTTTTTAAGCAAAATTATTTAGGCACGATTACATAATTAAAAAATATGCAAATTGACACGATCGAAATATAACCAAATTAGTCTAGTTGCGATCAAAAAGTTAAATCAAAATTGTTTTAGCATGATCAATTATATAGGCATCATCATATAATCATAATATAGGTATGATTATGAATCTAGTGGAACATAAATTGAAATATAGTAATAGGTTTTAAATGAGGAGGAACCAAATGACGACTCAACGAATAAAAGTTAAGAAATAAAGATAAGAAGGAAAGAACTACAAGTTTATTTAAAATACGATAATAAGGAATATGATATAAAATCAGTTTGGAGTGAGAGTGCAAGATTTTGCGGATCATGCAAAATTAATAGTCATATTCCAATAAAAGATATAGCCTCTATGGTATTCAAAAACCATATACATATCTGAAATTGTTTCACTGAGAATCCATGCCTCGCTAGTGTACATCTGGCAGCAGTAAACCTTTGGTTTCATGACTCAAATATGATATTGTATCGAATATTCTATTATCTCTACCAATATTAACATATAACTCAAAGGTAAAAATAGGACAACTATGACATAATTTTAATAACATTCGATAACTTACACTTACTCGAAATTACTTTAACTTAGGGATCATGCCACACTAGTGCGCTGTTGGCAGCAGTGAACCCGCAGTCTCAATAATTCAAATAAATGGTAATAGTGCGCTGCTGTCTTGCCATCATAAGTCATCAAAATTATTCCAACTATATTTCTAAGAATTTTAAAAGAATTTTTAGAAATTCAACTAGCGATCATAATTAAAAAAAGGTAAGTATCAGACCTGAAGTAAAATTATCAATTTTAAAAATCAAACGATTGATTAGGAAGAAAATGATAAGAGAGATATAAATTTAATTTTTATTTCTATAATATTAAAAGATCAAGGGAAAACATATATGTCTTAAATTTTCAATAAAATTAATACTGAATAAATATATGGATGTTTTGATCATGTTAGGCCCAAACACAATGGATGGAAATAAAATATAGACTCTTAGGGAATAACAATTACTTATAGCCAATGGGAAATGAATAATTGATATGAGTAATGGTGATAATATTTAGAGAGGGCAAAAAAATAATTTAAATGAATTATCAAGCTAAGGGATCAAATTCTAGGAAGGCCTAAGTTAGAGATTGAATAGTCTACCCACCTTAGATCCAACCATCGTGTCAAAACACAATAGTAAATCCTTCGAAAAATTCCTCTAAGTTAGATAATAGGGTGTAGAATTGAGTAAATCCCTACCTAAATCACATGGCCTATGTAGCAACCTTAACTATCCAATAGTCAAGTCAACTTAGGGACTCCTAGTCCTAGCCATTCTCCTAAAAATTAAACTCCTAATTGTGAATGAGCATTTCCTAGTCACAGGCTCGCAATAGTATGACTAACATAAGTACTAACTCGCGTTCGCATAAGTTTTTGAAAACTGACCTGCATGGGCCACCAAAAAAACTTGTCACAGCCCGCATCCGTTTTTCGAATACTAGTGCATGCACAAGTCCAGCCTACGACGTAGTGTCGATAGTAGAACGATGTCTAGGCCATAATGCCCAAATTCACAATAATGCTCATAAATAATTATTTTATTGCTCATTTACAAAAATAAAATCAAATTTATATTATTTACACTTTACATTTGAAGATGTATAATGTCTCACAAGAATGGAAAATAGCTAACTAAACTTTATGATCAACTATCTATATAGCTAATCTTATAGGGTGGACTTCAGCATATACCTATGTCTCCTCCAATGGTCCAAAGCGTAGAGTAGCTGCGACTATCTGAAAGTATGATTTCCAGTCAGGAGTGGAACAAGCACACATATGACGAGCTATTCAAGACATGATAGAATTTGTAAGACATAAAAATAGCATATGAGAATTTAAACTAGAAAGTAAAAAGCGTCTTGGTATAGTAGGAAAATGAACAGGAAACTCTATAACAAAATATAGCAACTAGAAGAAAACATGGTCACATAACATGTGATAAAATAAAATAGGATGAACAGGTGAAAACAATATCTATCTATGTGTATTGAAATATCGCGTTCAACATATGAACGGCTACGGGATAAATCTGGTACCACACATGTGTCGTGTGATGCTGTTATTCTCCACAAAAGACATTTGGGATGAAAAGGGTAGTTCGCACGTCTACTAAGATATTTCCCTGCCCAACTAGTACTCATAGATTCGAACAAGTTACGAACACGACAATCATGTGGATGGTAAACAATAAATATAATATATAGGGATCCATGGTACTAACCCGTATAACCAGCAGTTCATCAAAGCAGGAAGAGCATATGTATAATATGGAATATAAAAACTATCAGGAATTGAAGCAATTAGTATATGTACTTGTTTGGGTCCTTTGTTGGTGAAACCGATAATATCATGTGTTCGAAATAATCCAACTGGCTTAGGGGTAGTACGCAAAACCAACAATACTCAACCACTAAGTGAGCCACAAAAGTCGAACCCCTATAATAGTCTCCGAATGCTGGAACAGACATCACCAACGTGTTTGGTATAAAATAAATGTCTAAAGATGCCTACACAAAAGTCTAATTCAGGACATGGGCAAAATTGTAATTTCAGATCAAAACGATATTCGTCGTTGGACCCACTTTGCACTGAAAAGTATGCCAGTATCTACGATCTCTAAAGTCATCAAACTATATGTCTAAGGGTCCGGTTTGACGATACGAACCCAACCGTATGTCCAAAGTAGGATTCTGATGTGTCGTACACAAATTTGCCAGTTGAATCGAGTTATGGGCCCGCCAAAATAGCATTTTCGTCGACCTTCTCAGAATTGAACCAAACATCGTACACAGGACCAAAAAACTATACAATCCTATAGGAATTTTTGACAGATGCAGGTTGATTCCGGCGTGCACACACGTCCAAATCAACTTTTGCCAAAGCCCACACATCCGAGTATGCCATACGTGTCTTTCAATGCAATTAGTACATGATGAAGTGGTCCGGTTTGGCGGGACGCACTCCGTATAGCAAATTTCTATGTTTTTGAAACTGTTTTCGTAGTATTTTTCTTGATTTTTCTACTGATTTATCTTGTTTTATAATCCACTAGAAATAAAAATAATTATAGCATTTCCATGCTATTTAGGTGGTCAAAAATACTGTTCAATTAGATTTTGAAAATCATCCAAAACCTGACAACTATTATCCTTTTTAACAGGATACATCGAACAGTTTCATGAATTGTCGAGAATTGTTTTTTTCCATGAATTTTCATGAGAAATCCAGAACGAACTAATCCAAACTAATTAAAGGGTTTCGAAGACGTATAGGCTGTGAATATACCAGAATAGATGGATCATAAAATGACCAGTCGTGCGCGAAAAAATCAGACGATATCACCCCTACATTCCTGAATAGGGTTAATATAGTCATTTATATTACTTTATTATTTAATATTATTTAAATTATTATTGTTAGTATTTTTACATTATTAGTTAAATAGGTATTTTGTTGATATAGATAAAAATATGTTCAATAAATTTTTATTATAAAACTATTAATATATTAAATGAATATAGATACGGAATATTTATTTTTACTTTTACAAAAAATTCTAGTATTGTTTGGTATTTATTTCATTTTATGAGAGATATATATATATAATATTTATTTATAAAGAAGGGAAAAAGAATTTTTTTAAATAAAAATAATATGAGGTTGGTTTATATATATATATATATATATATATATATATATATATATATGTATATATATATATATATATATATATATATATATATATATATATATAGCGGCTGATCTGGCACAGTTGAGCTTCCCTCGGATCGCGCATCATGTGGCGCACCCCGCTGTTACGCAGGACCGTAGGATTCCTGTTGTGCCCCTTGGCGCTGACCTGGCACAGTTGGACCGTGGGTCTCCTGTTGCGCCCCTAGCCGCTAACCTGGTACAGTTGGTCTTTCCCTCGGGTGCAGATGCGCACTGTTCTCGGGTCGTGTCTCTTGTCGCGCACCCCGTTGCTGACCCGAGCAGGGGGCTTCTTGGCCACACTGCGGGCGTTATCAGCTTTCGCGGGCCCTCTGGCCACCTGGCTCTGCATCCTACTGGCTCTTCCCTAGGAGCGGCAGGACCCTCGAGTGCGACGCTGGGCGCAGTCCGTTTGGACTTGGGCGCTGGCGCAGTGATGCCCTCTGAATGGGGCCCGCATCCAATTAAGCCTTCCTCGGCATCTTCGGGCTCGGCTGGCCTAGTCATGGGCCCACTTGTCTTGAACCCCCTGCTACCCACTCCATCCACTCCAATCCTCTTCCTGCCCCCCCTCCCGTGTGGTCCTATCGGGCGCGCCCATCCCTTCGTTTACACCGGGTTCGGGTGCTACTCCGCCATTCCTCTCTCCTCCTATTGCGCCTCCTGGGGTGGTCTCGCTGGGCCCTGCCCATCTCCCCACCCCCTCCCTCTAGCTGCTTCGGATCGGGGCCTCCACCATCCCCCCCGACCCCTCCTCCTTCTCCTCCTCCGCCGTTAGATGGGATGTTGATCTCCGACGCGGCTGGATTGCTGGACGCCCTCCCCCTTTGTGGCGCCTCCCAACCATTGCCCGCTCTCGGCCACCCACACTCTCCTGCATGCGCACTTCTGGGGACGCTTGGGAGTCATCCCCCTCCCCGGCCCCCTCTCCCGGAAGTTAGCCCTCCTCCCCCCAGCTTTGTGTCTTCGGGCGCACCCACCCTTCCGGCCCCCCAACCACTGGCTCTTCTCAGCTCCCATCCACCTCCTTTGCAGACATCATTTGACCAGACAGGGCTCCCAAGCCGGGACTCCAGTTCCCGAACGTTCCCCTTCCCGATGTTAAATACCCGCAGGCATCCCCTATGCCGACAGTATCGTTCATCGACCAGAAACTCTTGTCCCTGGCCACCTCATTCCCCTACTCCTTCGTTCTCAAATTCTCAATAGGATGCCCAAAGCTCGCCAGGGTGGCAGAGGTTATAGCTAGTTAGCGGCTCAAGGCGGAATACAGGGTTGCCCCTAGACCCGAGGTATATCCTACTCCACCTATCCTCTGACCTGGACCAGTGGATGGTGTGGTCTAAAGGCACCGGAAGGGTAGACTTCCACCAGATAAAGATAATCAAGTGGTTGCCGCACTTTAACACCAAGGAAGATTCTACAACGGTCGCCGCAAGGGTTACCCTACCAATCTTCTCCTCATTTGCTTCGTTCCGGCGGCTCTTAAGCGGATAGCAAATTCCTTCGAAACTTACGTGGCCACCGCTGCCAAAACTAGCAACCTGACAAAAGCTCACTACGCAAAGATCTGCGTGGAACTCGACCTCGCCTCAGACCCCCCAACCATATCCTCATTGAACTTGGTAACCAAACACACACTCAGCAAATCATCTACGACAACCACATCATCTTCTGCACCCACTTCCATTTACGTGGTCACCTAGCGAAGCACTGCCACCGTCTCCACCCGGAGCCAAGGAAGAAACCAGAGAGGTCAGAACCCAACCCCAAAGGGAACCAGCATCACAAATTGGCTCAACAACCTCTGCTCCCTCTTCCGAACTCCTACACCAGATTCCAAGTCCAGCGAAGGCAAATCCAGCAGAGACGGCTCAGCAGAAAAAGCAGTGATCCCCTACCACCCACCTAACCTCCCTCTGTCTAATCAATTCAGCACCCTCGCATCAAAAGCCATTGGTTCCCCCCATGATTCAGCCTATCATACTGACTTCGACCAGGCCCCCGGATCGGACCCAGTGGACCCTCCTTCTGAAGAAACGAAAGAGTCTGTCCTAGCATCTCAGATTATCGACGATCTGCAAACTTCGTTCGGCAACTCCACCGTTGCTGCTCTAGCCATCCTTGGGCCAGAGCAGGCATTCAGGGGTCTTCAGGTCCTCGCCGCCGGTTTTCCTTTCCAAGCAGAAGGGGACCAGATAGGCATCTCCGAAGATTCCCTCATCATCCCCCCGGAGCAGGCCGATCTCGATTCAGCAGGAGAAACGGCCGCACCCGTCCCACCCCTCGACACCCACCCTAAGAATGTGGGGGGACCACCCACCTCTAACAGGAAAGCAGACAAAAAAGGGACCGCCAAATCCCTATCCATGCACACCAGGTCCGATGCAAAGCGGTCCAACCAACCCCTCCCAAAACTCCATTAATATTGAACATTCTCTCCTGGAATATCCAAGGCCTGGCGAACAAACCAACAATAAGGAGAATCACCAGCCTTAAAAAAATTCACAAGATCGACATCTTGATCATCCTCAAAACTAAAATCTTGTACAAGAGACTCAAATCCATTCAGCTGTAGTTTGGCTTTCACTCGGCCATTGCCGGCAGGCACGACATTTGGATTCTCTGTTCCAAAGCCGTTAAAGTCGGTATCATCCACGACTCCAGTCAAGCCCTGTCTTGCTGGATGGAACATCCATTAATCCTCAAACGTGCCATCCTTTCAGCAATTTATAGTAGTTGTAACATTACAGAACGCAGACACCTCTGGAACGACCTTCTGAACATCAACCACCACAACTGCAACCTCCCATGGCTTTGCATCGGAGACTTCAACGCCATCACTTGCAGAGAAAAAAAGATTGGAGGACGTCCACCCCCTCCCTCCGCCATGTAAGACTTCAACAACTTCATCTTCAACTCTCACCTCACCTCCCTCCCGTTCACCGGCAACGCATTCACCTGGTACAATATGCAGGAAGGCGACCGACGGTAATTCTCCCGCCTTCATAGGGCGTTAATGAACGGCCACTGGCTCGATACGGTGACAACCTCCAAGCTCTCACACCTTAACGCCACCGAATCCGACCATGCCCCCTGCTGGTGGGCATCACTAGCACTACCAACCACTCCAGAAAAAGCTTCTATTTTCTGGACTTCTAGAGCGAGCACCCCAATTCTTAGGGATCATCACAGAAGCATAGAACAGCACGGACTCCATAGATCCCCTTAACCACGTGGCCACTAAGCTCAAAGTCACGAAGAAAGCTCTGACAGCTTGGAGCAAACAAGCTTATGGAGACATCTTCCAAGCCATTCGTGAGGCAGAGGACAACGTGACTCGCGCTGAAGCAAAATACATGGCCGACACCTCCCCCGATACCAGGAAGGCACTAAATCTCACCAAAGCCATCCTCAAATTCAGGTTGAAGATTGAGACCAATTTTTGGAAGCAGAAAGCTAGGATCAAATAGGACAACGAGGGAGACAACAACTCAAGCTTCTTCTACGCCTGCGTCAACGGGCGGAAACAAAAACTCACTCTCCATCAGATTGTCACAGACAACGACACCAGCATCACCGACCAAAAGGGCATCAAAGAGGAAGCCGCGAAGTTCTATTCCAGACTTTTTTCTAAGGAGGCGATTCTTAAAGACGATTCCTTCCTGGACAAGGTCCCACTCCTTATCAGCGACACAGACAATTTACGGCTCGAACAGCCCCTCTCGAAGGAAGAAGTGAAAGAAGCAGTTTGGGCCATCGACAAACACAGCGCCCCCGGGCCAGACAAATTTTTGGGGGTATTTTTTTGCACTTGTTGGGATATCATCAAGTCTGACATCCACAACGCCGCCTCCGCTTTCCTCAAGGGAGCTACCTACCCTAGAGCCATCGTAAGCACCAACCTCATCCTCATCTCGAAGAAAGACAACCCCAAAATATTTTGTAACTTTCGCCCCATCAGTCTCTGCACCTTTACCAACAAGATAATATCCAAGATCATCGCCTCCCGCATGGCAGGCATCCTCCCTAGGATCACCTCGGAGGAGCAGACTGGCTTTGTTCGAGGGAGAAACATCCAAGACAACATCATGCTGGCTCAAGAATTAGTTACCTGCATGAAATTCCCGACAAGAGGGGGCAACATTGCTATCAAATTAGACATAGAGAAATCCTACGACGGGCTAGATTGGCAATTTATGATATGGGTCTTCAGAGCCTTCGGCTTCTCCGAAGCCAGGACCAACGTTGTGTGGAGATCGATCAGCAACTCGTGGTTCTCCACAGTTATTAACGGCCAAGCGAACGGGTTCTTTAAATCCACTCGCGGGGTAAGGCAAGGGGATCCGCTATCATCCACCATCTTCATCATTACGGCGGATGCGTTGAGCAGAAACCTTAACAAGATGACGAGCTCCCCCAACTTCCAGCACTACCATACGGCCAGTGGCTGCCCGATCATCACCCACCTGGCCTTCGCTGACGATATCCTTATATTCTCATCCAGAGATGCAGGATCGGTGGAAGTCGACCACAAGACGCTCCAGATTTATGAAAGGTGCTCTGGACAGAAGATCAGCCAAAAAAAAGTGTCATCTTAACCCACCACAATATCAAGAAAGAGCAAACGGCTAGCATCTCAACCACCACATCATTTCCTATCAAACACCCTCCAGTCCTCTACCTCGGGTGCCTCCTGGTGTACTGGGAATCAAATGTCGAGATCTTAGAGAACCTGACCAATCGCATCAGGAAAAAGCTCGAGGGCTGGCACAATGCCACCCTTTCCCCAGGAGGCAAGATTATCCTCATCAATCACGTCCTTACCTCCATTCCCATCTCCACTCTGGCAGTGTGCTCACCCCCCAAGAAAGTCCTATCCTATATCGAGAGCATCTTTAGCAATTTCCTCTGGGGGCACAGCGGCGGTCACGAAAAGCACCATTGGGCTAGCTGGGACACCATGGCTCGGCCCATCGGAGAGGGGTGTCTGGGTTTTACCAAGCTATCCCACATCATTAACGCCTTTTTAGTGAAAT
Source organism: Iris pallida (assembly GCA_029216955.1). NCBI lineage: Eukaryota > Viridiplantae > Streptophyta > Magnoliopsida > Asparagales > Iridaceae > Iris > Iris pallida. The sequence goes on from JANAVB010030818.1 coordinate 8,293,593, forward strand.
TGTGGTGGACGCTTCGCACCAGTAAGAACTTATGGTCCAGATTCATGAAGGCCAGATACTTCAAGCATATTCACCCGTCCTCGGCCATCGCCAACAGCAGATCATCCGCGGCCTGGTGACGCATCCTTCACGGGCGGTCCCTCGCTGAACCAATAATTCGTCTTAAGGTGGGCAGCGGGGAAGCATCTCCATTCTTGGAGCGCTGGGTAGGCGATTTCTTACTTCTAACACTCCGACGGTTTCTAGGAACAACACTATCAAGGATCTGTGGGACCCTCCTAATAACACCTGGAACTAGGAACAAAGTCAGCTCATGGGCAGGCTCGAAGCTACCGATTACATCTGTCGTAGCGGTTTAAGGATCGGTACGGACGCAGACAAGCTTGAGTGGTCACCCGACGATGCAGGCACCTTCTCGGTTAAATCCGCAAGAAGCGTTATACTGGGCAACGCAACCCCGTACCCTACCATTGCCTCATTCTGGCAGACATGTATCCCCAAGAAGTGGTCTTTCCTCATCTGGAGAGCTTTTCGTAATATCCTCCCCACTAACGACAACCTCAACACTATCGGGTTCAGCCTTGTATCGGCGTGCACATGTTGCACTGATCGACAATCGGAAACAGCCAACCACATTCTCAATCAGGGAGAGCTACCGGTAAAGGTCTGGAGAGCTCTATCCCAGCGCTGCAGATTGCCTCATGGAGACGATAACTTTTACCAACTCATGGTCAATTGGGCTTCCGCGTCCCATGGCCACCAGATCGTCGCCTCGGCCGCAACGTGGGTAATCTGGAAAAATCAGAACAAGGCGAGATACGAAGGACACCAGTACAGCGCTGACCAAATAATTTGGGAGACCATTCGTCAATGCCACAACAAAGACCCCTCTGTAGGCATGGCCAGGAGGCATTCTGGAACTCTCTCCTATCCTTTGATTAGCCATTTTGTTTTTGTTTGCCTCTTTTTTTGTCAGTATACGTGTACAGGCATCCATATTTTGCGCTTATAGGTATACTTGTAAAGGTTCGGCCCTTTCGGCCTTAATCAGTAAAATGGTAGGTTGATTCAAAAAAAACAATATATATATATATATATATATATATATATATATATATATATATATATATATATATATATATATATATATTATATGTGCGTGTATGTGTGTGTGTTTGTGTGTGTGTATTTATATATATGTGTATATTAAAATATATATATATGTATATATATATGTATGTATATATGTATACCTTTTCACGTATACCTTTGTTCTTAAATTCTCCTCAGCCTGTCCGAAACTTTTGCGGGTCCAGGAAGTGATCGCGAGTTGCATGCTCACCGCGCCCTACAGTGTGGCCTCTCTAGACCCCAAATACATCCTTTTGCACTTATCTTCCAAGCTTGATCACAGGTCGATATGGGCTAGAGGCACTGGTAAAGTCGACACTCACCAGATGAAGATTAACAGATGGACGTTGAATTTTAATTCCAAGGTAGACTCCGCCTCGGTGTCTACCTGTGTGGCCCTCCCCAACCTCCCCCTTGTCTACTTCATTCCAGCCGCACTTAAGCGTATCGCCAACTCATTTGGGATGTATGTGGCTACGGCAACAGAGACTATCAACCTGTCCAAGACGCACTATGCCAGAATCTGCGTCGAACTCGACCTCTCCACCGACCCCCCAACCACATCCAAATAGAGCTCGAAGACAAGATCCATACCCAACAAATCGTTTATGACAACAACATCATCTTCTACAAATACTGCCACCTGCGCGGCCACTCCACCGAGTACTGTTATCGATTAAACCCGGAGCTCAAGAAGAAAGCCCAGAAAAATCCACCGTCGGCCAATACAGGCAGAAAAAAACAACTCTACCCTCAATCATCTATTTCGTCATTACAAAACTCCAATTTCAACCTCGAATCCAGTAAAGAAACCTTCAGGAAGATGGCCACACAGGGAGCCATAATCCTCTACAAGTCCCCAGCTTTAAACCTTTGCAACCAGTTCAACACCCTTGCAACAATAACCCCAGATTCTCTACAAGAGTCCCCCGTGGAAGCATCCCCTGCCCCCCGATCTCGATTCCGAGATAGAGATCACAAGAGAACCCTCCTCGTCCACCTACGAACCGACGACGCTGGTCACCCAAATCGTTTCCCCCAATTTCGCCAGCGACATCTCAGCAGTGCCAGCGGATACCTCCCTCTCCAAAGCTCCCCCTCCCCGCCGCGCCCACCACACCCCCAACCGACTCAGTTACCACAGATTTGGTAGACAGCTAAAGCACAAAATCTCTAGCCATCCTGGATCAGGCGTCAGTTGACAGAGGTCAACAGGTTGTTGGCGCCGGGATATTCTCCACCGACGGCTCTTTGGGAGTTACGATTGACTCAGCAGAGGAGCCTATCCCTTCCACCATAGAGGTGAAAAGCATAGCCACTGACGGAGAAGGAAATAACACATCCAAACCCAGACCACACAACAAAGGTTTCGACATAGAAATGATAGTACGGACCACAAGATCGGTCACTAAACTAAACAAACCCTCCCAAAAAAGTAACCCTAATGCTTAACATCCTATCTTGGAATGTCAGAGGTCTAGCCAACAAACCAACCATGAGAAGATTAGCTGGTCTTAAGAAATCTTACAAGATTGACATCCTGGTCCCGAACCCAAAATCTCCACCAAAGACTTATGTCCGTTCGGCTCCAACTCGGCTTTCACAAGGCTATTGCCAGCTGCCACGATATTTAGATCCTTTTTTCCAATAATGTAAAGCTGGATAAGTTTCACCACTCGAACCAGGCCCTCTCCTGCTGGATAGAACACCCCACCCTCAAGACCCGCTCACTTCTGTCTGTTGTCCATGGCAGCTGCGACATCCTCGAACGCAGGACTCTCTGAGACAACCTCCTCCAGATCAACCCCAATACCTCACCTTGGTTCTGCGTCAGGGACTTCAACGCCATCACCTACAGAGAAGAGAAATCCGAGGGACGGCCCCCTCTCCCAGCGGCCACGCATGACTTCAACACCTTCATCTTCAATGCCCACTTATCTGCCCTTCAGTACAGCGGTAGCACTTTCACCTGGTGCAACATAGAGGAAGGCACTTGTAGACAATACTCCCGCCTAGATCGAGCTCTATTTAACTCTCAATGGAACGACTTAGATATTAACACCAACCTTTCGCACCTCAACTCAACTGAATCAGACCATTCGCCCCTCCTCATCGAGATCAATAGTAAATCTAACTAGAAGAAGAAGAACTTCCACTTCCTTGACTTCTGGAGCCAACACCCCAACTTCAGGAACATCATCAAGGATGCCTGGAGCAGCGTTGACGCCATGGACCCCCTTTATCAGAGTGGCCGATAAAATCAAAGCCACCAGAAAAGCTCTCTCGGCTTGGTGCAAACAAGCTTTCGGAGATATCTTCAAAGCTGTGGAGGATGTCGAGGACGACGTGACCAGATTAGAAGCTATCTTTATTTTCAACAGATCCCCTGAAGCCAGAGCCGCCTTGAACTTCTCTAAAGCTCACTTTATATTCCGCCTGCGAATAGAAACAGAATTTTGGGAGCAAAAAGCCAGACTAACTTGGGACAGCGAAGGTGACAAGAACTCCACTTACTTCCACGCCTGTGTCAGGGGCCACAGGCAGAAGCTTACCCTACATCAGATAGCAGATGTTAATGGGGTCATTCTGAAAGACCATCGGAGCATCGATCTGGCGGACACTAACTTCTACTCCCGACTTTTTACTAAAGAGATCATCGCCAGAGATGCTGACTTTCTTGCAGAGATCCCACACCTCATCTATGATGGGGACAATTCTAGACTGGAAGCCCTCCCCACCGAGCAAGAGGTCAATGATGTTGTCTGGGCCCTTAATGAGCACAGCACCCCAGGACCAGACAGCTTCATGGGAGTGTTCTTTCGTACGTGTTGGGATATAATCAAGGCTGATCTTCTCGAGACGGCCATCGCCTTCTTCCAAGGAGCCAGGTACCCAAGACTATTTCATGTGCTAACTTGAATCTTATCCCCAAACAGGAGAATCCGGTGACTTTTAAAGACTTTCGACCAATCAGCCTATGTACCTTCACTAATAAAATCATATCGAAGATTATCGCCTCTCGGATGTGAAAACACGTGTAGGCAACTCTAGAGGGGGGTGAATAGAGTTTGTGTCAATAATCACCAAATAAAAATTAACTCTATATCACCTCCACCAAAAACAACTATCAAGATAGTAAATAAATCAGAAATAAATGCGGAAGGAATAAAGATCAGAAGAGCATTCGCAGACACAGCAGTTTTAACCTGGTTTCCCTCGTGGAGGACTAGTCCAGGCCTGAGAACTCTAGCTCAGGATTCAAATCCACTATTTGTGAAATAGTAGTTTACAACCCGTGCCTTTTCTTCAGAAGAGCACGTCAACTTCTTACAGAGGATCGCAGTGGCGATTTGCTTGGATTTTTCCAAGCGACTTGGAATTGTCCAAGTGACTTTTCTTTTCAACTCTTGCACAAAAACTTCTAGCTGAATCGCACTTGAGCACCTTGGGGCTTAGGAAGTTTTGTGGCTAGTAGATTGGAAGAGTAAGGCCCTTGACTATATAGGCTATGTAAGAGAAGAAGAATAGAAGAATGGATAGATCCAAAAGAGAGAAACCAAGGCCTATTTATAGGGTTCGGGACAGGCAGAATTCGGCCAGAATTCTGTCCTCAAGATTCAAAAATATGGCCGTTGGACAGCTAGCAGCAAGCAGGCCCTAAAAATCAGCTCCTGAAAATCAGGGGACAGAGTTCGGCCCGAACTCTGTGTGGAGGCAGAGTTCGGCCCGAACTCTGTCTCCAGCAGACAGAATTGGTCCATTAGGCTTTTGGACTTTGTGGAGCTTGGGCTTGGTTCAGGAATTGGTCTGTTGTATGGTAGAGCTTTGGAGAGATATGCTAGGGGTTGAGATGACTCAGTGCGACTCAACGTACACATTCTCCTAGACTCAATAAATGAAGATTACAGACTTAGAACAATTAGGAAAACCAAGAGCCCTATTGATGAAGCCTTTTGAGCAGTCCTGAAGACGTCTTTTTCCTTGACAGCAGTCGTCCGAAGATAAACAGATCTGGAAATCTGAATACCTTTCGGGGGCTTCGCCCCCGAACCCCCGACGGGAGGCGCTGCCCCCTCGACCCCTGTCCGCTGACCGGGCAGCGGAACCCCCGATGCGAGGCCCCGGATAGGTCGCTAGGCGGTTCGGAGAAATCTCTTTATATGACGCCGTCTGTGCTCCATCATTAATTCTTTATTGCCTATGTCCTGTTTGATCATGTTTGATCATGCTTACTGCATGTCTACAAATACATGTTAGGCCAGCAAAATATGTTGCAGTACGATACAAGCATAGCAATATAATACAGAACAATTAGGACATTGCTAAGTTTTAGTAACAACATGATAGCATGTTAGGCCAACAAAATATGTTGCAGTACGATACAAGCATAGCAGTATAATATAGGACAATTAGGACAATGCTAAGTTTAAGTAGCAACATGATAGTGAGTATATGAATATTAGTGACATCATTATGTTAAACTTAACTGATTAGCCATATTCAAAAACACAATGTAATCATTGGGCCAACAGGATGACCAACATCCTCCCAGAATCATTTCCGAAGAGCAGAGCAACTTCGTTCGGGGAAGAAACATTCAGGACAATATCATGCTTGCCCACGAATTGATTACGTGCATGAAGCTCCCCGCCAGAGGAGGAAACATTGCCATCAAATTGGACATAAAAAAAGCTTATGACAAACTCGACTGGCGATTTATGATTTGGGTCTTCAGAGCCTTCGGGTTCTCTAAAATATGAACCAACATTGTTTGGAGATCGCTTAGTAATTCGTGGTTCTCCACTACGATCAATGGCCAAGCAAAAGGTTTTTTAAATCTAGTCGAGGCGTCAGACAGGACGACCCCCTTTTATCTACCATCTTTATCATCGCCGCCGAAGCCCTAAGCAGGAACCTTAACAAGATGGCGGCTATCCAGAACTTTTGTCATTCCTATACCGCTAGCGGATGCCCAATCATCACTCATCTCAAGTACGCTGACGATATTCTCATCTTTTCCTTCGGAGATGTCGGATCCGTAGAAGTCGTCCACAACACGCTGCAATGATACACGAAGTGCTCCGGTCAACGAGTCAACCCTAGCAAAAGTATCATCTATGTCCACTACAAATTGAACAGAGAACACACGGCAGCTCTCACCAATATCACATCGTTTGCCGTCTCTTATCCTCTTTTTACCTACCTCGGTTGTCCACTGGTGTACGGGAAATCCAATTCAAGTATCTTTGAGGATTTGGTAAGCAAAATTTGAAGAAAACTCGAGGGATGGCATAACGCTACTCTTTTGTCGGGCGGCAAGATGATTCTGATCAAACATGTTCTCTCTTCCATCTCCATATATACCCTGGCGGCCTGCTCCCCTTCCAAAAAAGTGCTGACCACTATCGAGCACATTTTCTCTAACTTCTTTTGGGGCCACTGTGACGGAAAAGACAAGCACCATTCGGCCAGCTGGGATTCCATGGCCAAGCCGACGAATGAAGGTGGCTTGGGCTTCTATCAGCTGTCGCGCATAGTTGACGCCTTCTCTATGAAGCTTTAGTGGAAGCTCCGTGTTAGCAGAAACCTCTGGACCCGCTTCATAAAGGCCAGATACTTTAAACACTCCCACCCGTCCAACGCAACCTATAATAGTCGCTCCTCCGCGGCTTGGCGTCGCATCCTGCATGGCCATAGCCTTGCCGAACAGGTCATTTGGCTTCAATTGGGCTCAGGCGATTCCCATCTTTTTTTTTGAACGATAGGCTGGAGAAGACACCCTCCCTCGTCTCCCAGCAGCACCGGTTAATAGCAAGATCAGGGAGATCTGAAGCAGCACCGGTAATTGGGACTGGCACAAGGTGCATGGTACGATTTGCACGAGATTTGACGACCAGCTCAGGAACCTAACGATCTCTACCAACCCAAACAACCTCCAATGGTCGGCTGAGACCAATGCCACTTTCTCAGTGGCCTCCGCAAGACGCCTCGCTCGCGGACGCGGTACCCCCTCTACTACGTTAGGGCTATTCTGGCACTCTTGTATCCCCAAAAAATGGTCATTTCTCATCTGGAGGGCCTTTCGTAGAAAGCTCCCAACCGATGATAACCTATACACCATTGGCTTCAGCTTGGCTTCTGCTTGTTATTGTTGCAATGAGCAACAGCAGGAAATGGTAGAGCACATCCTCATCCTCGAGGACGTCGCGGCTAAGGTCTGGGATGACCAATCCCACAGATGCAAAATGCCTCACCATGGCGGAGGCTTCAACGATCTCCTGGCCCACTAGGGGAACGTATCCCACGGACATCAGATCGTCGCGGCCGCCATCACGTGGGTCATTTGGAAGAACAAAAACAAGGCCAGATAAGAGGGACATCATTACTCGGCCGATAAGCTCACCAGGGAAGCTATTCGTCAAGTTCATAAAGTTAGCCGGCTCTGCAACCACAGTCAGCAGCATTTTTGGACAGCGGTGTCCTCCTGATTTTCGAGTGTCACCAGCAGCTTTTTGGTTGTGTACTTCTCATTCTTCGCCCTCCTGTGTTTCTCTTTCTTGCGCATTGCTCTAGTGCACCGTGCCTCTAGCTCTTGGTAGTTCTCCTCTTCGTCGACTCCGGCTTAGCCTCTGGCCGGGCCGGCATCATCATGGCCAAGTCATTTGCAGCAGTAGTTGCAGGACGGGTTGAGGATCCTCCTCGACTGGCTCCACGAACGGTCTCTTCGTTAAAAGGAGCGCCAACGATCTCTTTTTTTGAAGAAGAAGAACAAACCTGTCATGACCTGCACCCACCGTGAGGGTACGAGAACGTAAAAACGTGCAGCCTACGCCGCAGTGTCGGCAGTAGAACGCTGTCCTAGGTCAATCATCTAACAATATAAAGGTACATGTACAGTATATACACTCCGAATAGAGGTGATATAGCAATATACAGTCTCAATCACATCTAAGACAGAATGATAAAATAAAAAGATAGAGAGATAAATACTGGAATGAAAGAATATACATCACAACAAGAGAGTCTAAGTATCTAAAATAACATCTCAGCAAACATCTAGAATACAAGTCTCACTACTGAATATGAAATAATATATACAATCCAGATCTCAAAGACAGAAAATAGAAGAACCTAGACTAGGGAGCCTCAGTCTCTAAGCTAGTGGATCATGCTGGAAATCTGGGTCACACATGTCATCTACAGCTGTCCCATAGTAGGTGTCTACGCAGGCCTCATCCTCATCCTCTGTAATATTTTCAACAGGTCCAGTCAGGACATGAGCGAGCATAAAATATCTCACACAGTTCATATCAAGTTAGGAAATATAAAGCATGCAATAGAGTAAGGTACAGGAAACGCTGAAAGAAGAATGTATATGGAAAACAGTAAAGATTTGATAACAGAAAATATCTATATATGATAAGTAAGAACTGTAAGCCGACTGTGATTTAGAGTACAATATGGTTATGTAAACGGTCTAGGACAATGCAATGGTAACTCCATTATACATGGGTGTACAATAGACATATACAATAGTTATACAATATTGTACAATAGGAATTGAGTACATAACCAATTCTACTCCCCCTGCCCAATCAATACACAAGGATCCACTCTAGTTACGTTATCTTATACAATAGTGTACAATGTTATACAATGGATGTACAATATTATACAATAGATGTACAACGTTATACAATAGTTGTACAATGTTATACAATAGTGTACAATGGTCTATCCCTGGAACTCATGTGATAATGAGAGTACAATATGCACAATGAGTGTACAAGGATATCGGTATTCAATAAATACAATATGGAAGTGAAACGCACATTACAATATGTACCTAGTGAATACAAGGGGATAACATCCCAAAAGAAGATCCATATAGTACCAATCCGTGATAACAATCGTGTCAGCATCAAGTACTGTAATCTAGAGCAAGAATGTAAATCCAGACAAGTATAAAACGGTCAGAGAATATACTCGCCTGATAGCCTGAGTGTCTGAAAAGAATATACTGTCCGAGGAGTGGTGTCTGTCTCCTATAGAACAGTACAAGTCACTATGAGTCCAAAAATGATAATAAGATGTATTACAATGCATTCTAAATGAATCTAGGTCAAATCTAAGTCAAATCTAAGTCACACCAAGCTAAACTAGGTCATACTAGGTCATACTGAGCCAAACTAGGTCACACTAGGACAATCAAGGTCAAATAAGGTCACAGGAAATCAATCCAAGTCAAACTAGGTCAATTTGGGTCAAGGGTTGACTTACAGTTGACTTTTGGTCAAAAAGTCAACTCTGGTCAACTCTGGTCAACACGGAGTCAACCCTAGGTCAAATAAGTCATATGTTGACCAACTGTTGACTTTCAGTCAACTAGTCAACTCTGGTTTGGTTCCGGTCAAATCTAGTCGCTTAAAGGCTAAGTTTGACTCTCGGTTAACTTTTGTTGACTTTTAGTCAAAATGGTCAACCAACGTCAAAACTAGTCTACGAGCACTATATTTGATCATTACCAACCAAGGAAATCAAGTTCTAACTCTATCTTAGACTCCAAACTCAAATATCCTATTTCTAGGCATTACCTATATTTCCCTTACCAAGGTAAATACCTATACCTTGCACATACCACTCTAACCTAGGAATACTAGCCTAGGCTTCCTAGGATAGCTAGATACTATCCTATACTAACATTACCTACCAAGAAATCCTAGTATCTAGGTCATCTAAATCATCTTAGACCACATGTTGGTTATCTACCCCTTTACCTTGTCCTATACCTTACCAATATCACATATCACTCTCACATCTCCCTAACACTCACTCACACTCAACACTCATGATACCATACTCACTTACACATGGTCACACTAGGCTCTACCTATAGGTTTACATATAGGCCCTCCTATAGGCTACTAGCTATACTCACAAATTACTCACACTCAACAAATACATATATAAACTCACACACACAAATATATATATATAGGCTCATACACACTAATCTCTCTCACACACACACCTATACAATAGCTCACCCACATACACTCTTAGGCTCACAAACACACACATCAAACCCACAAATACTCACACACACAAGGCCTATAAAGTGGGCTGATATTGGAGGGTTTAGGGACTAATTTGTGTGGCACTTGGGGACTAAAATTTGGGTGTAAAGGACTGAATTTGGACAGCAATATGGGGTATCTAGGGACAGCCACAAGGGTGATTTCTGGACTGATTTGTGGACCAAGTTGGACTGTCACATGGACAGCCAACATGGTGTTTGTATGGGCTGTTAAGGGGGAATTGGGGACTGTTTTAGGACAGTTATATAGCTGTGTTTGTATGGTGGTTTATGGATGGTAAATAGGCTACAAAGGGGGTTCATATGACAGCCAACCATGGTGGTTTAAGGGGAGTGTCCTGCTGCTATTTGGCAGCAGTGAATGGGTGTTTAAGGATGTATCAAGGGGCTAAAATTTGGGCTTGAAGTATGGACTGCACATGGGCTGAAATGGAGCTTCCTGGTGACAGGTTATAGGGTGTTTGAGGGGCTAAACAAGGCTGAATGTAGGGTGGTTTGAAACTGAATTTGGACAGCCATATAGGCATGTATGGGGGCTAACATATGCTGATGTGGGGACTGGTTCAAGGCTGAACCAAGGCTGAACAAGGGGTGTATTGGGACAGCTACCCAGGGAATTCATGGACTGGTTTGTAGACAACTAATAGCTGGTTGTTGGGGGTTTTGAAATGGCTGAGAATGGGACTGTCAATGTGAGCAAACTGGACTGATTTGTGGGGGTTTTCTAGGACTGAAATTGGACTGCCATGTGGGCTAACATTGAAGCAAATGGCTACTATCCTGCTGCTGTTAGCAGCAGGATTCCCTCCCCAAATCAATACCACTCTACCCACACTACACTCTCTCTATATAACACATATACACACAAATACTCTCAAATCACCACTCCCTATTATTTCCTCAAACACCTCTCCTACACACAACACACACACACACAAATAATCACTTGGCCGAAATCCTCATGCCCCCATCCAACACACAATGTTACACCAACATATCATATATAAATCCACATATATATATAAACCATATTATATATATATATATATATATATATATATATATATATATATATATATAAAATATATATATATATATATATATATATATATAGATTAAAATATATATATATATATATATATATATATATATATATATAAAATATATATATATATATATATATAGATTAATATATATCACCATATATATACATATATTGATATAGATAATATGACACATTATGATACATAGGAAAACTCATTCTAAACACATAGCAAAATCTGGAATAAATATTAGAACAACATCAAATCGATATATAAATAATTTTCCATGTGTCCAAATAGGGTTTTTCCCATTAGGACACGATCCTATACATAGGACACCTCTACAAGTGTCCAAATGGACATGAAATGGACACAAATGGGCACAAAACCATGGAGGTCATTCCTATGGGTTCAAAATAGACCTATATGCATGAGGAAATGAAAAGGAGAAGGGATTCATACCTCTCGGTAGAACGAATCGAAGAAAAACCTTTCCGAAGCGACACCGACACGTACAGATTCCAAAAGGACACGAACGAGCTCCGAATCCTCCCAAACATGGGTAGCTCCCTCCTTGGGTTGAATGGAGAAGGAAGGAAGAAGATTTGGTAGAGAAATGGAAGGATTTGGTGATGGTTTGATTAGGGATTGCTCTCTAATTGATTTGGGGAAGAACAAGAGAGAGAAAATGGGAGGGAATAATGATGGAATGATGGAGCCTCTCCATACCATGGTGGCCGGCCGTAAATGGCTGATGTGACCTATTTTGAAATGTCAAAAATGCCCCCCTAGCCTATTAACAATACATTAAAAAGAGGGTTTAAGTCGGGGGCTAGCTTGGTTATTCTAACACACTAATCTAATTAATCCTAACCCAAATAAATTAGCCTAGTCACTAACTAAAATAAATGTCATGTGGGCCATGGCTAACTAGTGTGTGGGTCCACTAGAGTCAAAACTACCCCGGGCCCCCGTTTCAACTCGGATTGAGCTGAAATTCGAACCCGACTCAAATAACCCCAAAATATTACAATAAATAAATAAATAATTTCAAAATAATAAAAAATGAAAAATGAAAAAAATGCCCCTGTTTCTGGAAACTGGAGGTGACAAATCTATCCACCTTAAAAGAATTTCGTCCTCGAAATTAAAACCAACAATAGTAAAATATCGAAATCACAATTCATGGCTAAAAATTAAAATAATTAAAATCTCAAAAATCAAGGCATGAATTAAATAACTAAAATTTATAACATTTAAAATTACACTCAAATAGATGCTATAAGTCTATCCACCTTAAAAGAATCATCCAAAAATTTAAAACAAAAATAACCACAGAAAACCATATAAATCGATAATCGTAAGCGTCTGTCCAATCATCATGATACTCAGAATCTCTGTCATGTCAGTGAGCAAGGCTACGATAATCACAGAGTCCTCAACTATGGTACATACCTCTAGAATTATGGTATTTAAAATTTTTGCATTGCCGCGCGCTTGGCAGCAAAAACCTTAAATTCCCACACCCGAGAAATACGTCCATAATCCGAATATATGACCTCACTATGCCTACTAGCATGACCCTAGAGGATTCTAAAATCTCATAATCTAGGCGACCTAGCCCATACGACTTATCTCAGAAGAATTTAAATTATAATGAAATACCAGATCAAACTTATCAACAATGAAGAAACATATAGAAATAGATGGAATTGAATTTTCAAGGCAGTAATTACAGAATTTGAATCAAAAGAACGGAACCTGCAACTAGATCTCCAACGGCCTGAGCATCCTCGGCTGTCATGGCGAAAGCTCGCCCTGGCTGGCCTCCCCTGGCCTGCTGCTGATGCTGGACGAACCTCTGCTGCTGAGTCTGCAATGGTGGTCCCCTCTGCTGCCCTGCCGGAGCTCTAGCTCCTGGTGCTATCTGAGCTAATGGTGTCGGGTTCTTGGGACACTCTCTATACTGATGCTCCACTGAACCGCAAAGTAAACACATGCCCAGCCTCTTCCTGCAGTCGTCCCACCAATGGCCTTGCTTCTTGCAGAAGTTGCACATAGTGTTCTGCTGCTGCCTGGGTGCCTGCTGGTACCGCACCTGTCTCTGTCCCTGATACCGAATAGGCCTCTGCTGCTGCTGCTGGAAGTGGACCATCGGCTGCTGAAACTGATGCTGAACGTGCGGCCTCTTGGCCGATCCTCCGCTGCTGCTGCCCCCAACTGGGTCTCACCCCCTCTTGAGCCTAAGCTCAAGATCATCCTCCGCTAATAGGGCTCCCGTCAAAATCTTCTCAAAAGTGGCATCCCTGTTGCCCTTGGTCAAGGACTTGACTTCCTTGACCAGACCCTTCCGGAACCTCTGGGCCTTCGCCGCCTCGCTCAAACCCTCCACGAATCTGCTGAGGCGGCCGAACTCTCCAGCGTACTCCTCCACTGACAGGCTCCCCTGAAATAAGCTCTCGAACTGTGACTCCAAGGCTCTGAGCGCTGAATCTTGAAAGAACTTCTTCTTTAAGAAGCCCTTGAACTCCTCCCAGGTCTGTCCGGCTACCCCCACCCTGGGGTCTGACTGATACCAGGTGCGAGCAAGATCTCGCATCCGGCTAGCTGCTGCCTCTATCTGAATATCTGTCAGTATCCGGGCCAGGCAAAAGATCTCCTCTATATGCTCGATCCACTCGTCAGCATATAGAATCCCCTCCGTCCCCAGGAAGTCTCTGGGTCTCATCTTCTGGAACTGCTCTATCCCCGGTGTCTTCGGCTGCTGAACCACTGGTCGGGCTGCAACTGTCGTAAGGGCCAACTCTATGCCCCTGTCCTGTCGGGCCTGCTGCTGGTCCATGAACTGCTGGAAATATACGAACATCTGTGCCGCATCCACGTGTCCTGTAGGCGGCGGCTGCTGGAAAGGCACCTCTGGGATGACTGGGTCCTGCCCCCGAACTAGTGGAGGCGTACCCCCTACTGCTGGTGGAGGGGCTCCTCCGACCACAGCTGAAACGCCTACCCCAGCTGGCATGACTGGGGCTGCGGTACCAGGGGCTGGATGCTGGATATGAGAGGTGGCAGACCTCTCATCGGCGTCCCCCTGGCCCTGGCGATGTGATCTCGTCTCAACCCTCCTGGAGACAGATCAAAGGAACAATTGGTGAGAATGAGTCGAATAGCAAGGGAGGACAGTTATATTCAAGGGAGACAATAAGTAGCAAAATTTAGATATACGGAATCTGATAAAGAGTTTTTCCTAATGTGATTGAGTACCTTCAAAAATACCCTAATCCTACTGCAGGCTGTAGTGATACTCTAGTTCGAATACCACGACATAAACTCGACCTGCATGGGCCACCACTAAAAATGTGTCACGATCCACACCCACCGTGAGGGTACAAAAACATAACAACGCCCAGCCTACGCCGCAGTGTCGGCGGTAGAACGATGTCCTAGGTCAATCATCTAACAATATAAAGGTACATGTACAGTATATACACTCCGAATGGAGGTGGCATAGCAATATACAGTCTCAATCATATCTAAGGCAGAATGATAAAATAAAAAGATAGAGAGATAAATACTGGAATGAAAGAATATACATCACAACAAGAGAGTCTAAGTATCTAAAATAACATCTCAGCAAACATCCAGAATACAAGTCTCACTACTGAATATGAAATAATATATACAATCCAGATCTCAAAGACAGAAAATAGAAGAACCTAGACTAGGGAGCCTCAGTCTCTAAGCTAGTGGATCAGGCTAGAAATCTGGGTTACACATGTCATCTACAGCTGTCCTATAGTAGTTTTCTACGCAGGCCTCATCCTCATCCTCTGTAATATTTTCAACAGGTCCAGTCAGGACAGGAGCGAGCACAAAACATCTCACGCAGTTCATATCAAGTTAGGAAATATAAAGTATGCAATAGAGTAAGGTACAGGAAACGCTGAAAGAAGAATGTATATGAAAAATAGTAGAGATTTGATAACAGGAAATATCTATATATGATAAGTAAGAACTGTAAGCCAACTGTGATTTAGAGTACAATATGGTTATGTAAACGGTCTAGGACAATGCAATGGTAACTCCATTGTACGTGGGTGTACAATAGACATATACAATAGTTATACAATGTTGTACAATAGGAATTGAGTACATAACCAATTCTACTATCCCTCCCCAATCAATACACAAAGATCTACTCCAGTTACGTTATCTTATACAATAGTATACAATGTTATACAATGGATGTACAATATTATACAATAGATGTACAATGTTATACAATAGTTGTACAATGTTATACAATAGTGTACAATGGTCTATCCCTGGAACTCATGTGATAATGAGAGTACAATATGCACAATGAGTGTACAAGGATATAGGTATTCAATAAATATAATATGAAAGTGAAACGCACATCACAATATGTACCTCGTGAATACAAGGGGATAACATCCCAAAAGAAGATCCATATAGTACCAATCCGTGATAACAATCGTGTCAGCATCAAGTACTGTAATCTAGAGCAAGAATATAAATCCAGACAAGTATGAAATGATCAGAGAATGTACTCGCCTAATAGCCTGAGTGTCTGAAGAGAATATACTATCCGAGGAGTGGTGTCTGTCTCCTATAGAACAGTACAAGTAACTATGAGTCCAAAAATGATAATAAGATGCATTACAATGCATTCTAAATGAATCTAGGTCAAATCTAAGTCACACCAAGCTAAACTAGTTCATACTAGGTCATACTGAGCCAAACTGGGTCACACTAGGAGAATCAAGGTCAAACAAGGTCACAAGAAATCAATTCAAGTCAAACTAGGTCAATTTGGGTCAAAGGTTGACTTACAGTTGACTTTTGGTCAAAAAGTCAACTCTGGTCAACATGGAGTCAACCCTAGGTCAAACAAGTCACATGTTGACCAACTGTTGACTTTCAGTCAACTGGTCAACTCTGGTTTGGTTCCGGTCAAATCTAGTCGCTTAAAGGCTAAGTTTGACTCTCGGTTGACTTTTGTTGACTTTTGGTCAAAATGGTCAATCGACGTCAAAACTAGTCTATGAGCACTATATTTGATCATTACCAACCAAGGAAATCAAGTTCTAACTCTATATTAGACTCCAAACTCAAATATCCTTATTCTAGGCATTACCTATATTTCCCTTACCAAGATAAATACCTATACCTTGCACATACCACTCTAACCTAGGAATACTAGCCTAGGCTTCCTAGGATAGCTAGATACTATCCTTTACTAACATTACCTACCAAGAAATCCTAGTATCTCGGTCATCTAAATCATCTTAGACCACATGTTGGTTATCTACCCCTTTACCTTGTCCTATACCTTACCAATATCACATATCACTCTCACATCTCCCTAACACTCACTCACACTCAACACTCATGATACCAAACTCACTTACACATGGCCACACTAGGCTCTACCGATAGGTTTACATATAGGCCCTCCTATAGGCTACTAGTTATACTCACAAATCACTCACACTCAACAAATACATATATAAACTCACACACACAAATATATATATATATATATATATATAAATATATATATATATATATATATATATATATATATATATATATATAGGCTCATACACACTAATCTCTCTCACACACACACCTATACAATAGCTAACCAATATACACTCTTAGGCTTACAAACACACACATCAAACCCACAAATACTCACACACATAAGGCCTATAAAGTGGGCTGATATTGGGGGGTTTAGGGACTGATTTGTGTGGCACTTGGGGACTGAAATTTGGGTGTAAAGGACTGAATTTGGACAGCAAGATGGGGTATCTAGGGACAGCCACAAGGGTGATTTCTGGACTGATTTATGGACCAAGTTGGACTCTCACATGGACAGCCAACATGGTGTTTGTATGGGCTGTTAAGGAGGAATTGGGGACTGTTTTAGGACAGTTATATAGCTGTATTTGTATGGTGGTTTAGGGATGGTAAATAGGCTACAAAGGGGGTTCATATGACAGCCAACCATGGTGGTTTAAGGGGACTGTCCTGCTGCTATTTGGCAGCAGTGAACAGGTGTTTAAGGATGTATCAAGGGGCTGAAATTTAGGCTTGAAGTATGGACTGCACATGGGCTGAAATGGAGCTTCCTGGTGACAAGTTATAGGGTGTTTGAGGGGCTAAACAAGGCTGAATGTAGGGTGGTTTGAAACTGAATTTGGACAGCCATATAGGCATGTATGGGGGCTAACATATGCTGATGTGGGGACTGGTTCAAGGCTGAACCAAGGTTGAACAAGGGGTGTATTGGGACAGCTACCCAGGGAATTCATGGACTGGTTTGTAGACAACTAATAGCTGGTTGTAGGGGGTTTTGAAATGGCTGAGAATGGGACTGTCAATGTGAGCAAACTGGACTGATTTGTGGGGGTTTTCTAGGACTGAAATTGGACTGCCATGTGGGCTAACATACAAGCAAATGGCTACTGTCCTGCTGCTGTTAGCAGGAGGATTCCCTCCCCAATTCAATACCACTCTACACACACTCCACTCTCTCTATATAACACACATACACACAAATACTCTCAAATCACCACTCCCTATCATTTCCTTAAACATCTCTCCTACACACAACACACACACACACAAATAATCACTTGGCCGAAATCCTAATGCCCCCATCCAACACACAATGTCACACCAACATATCATATATAAATCCACATATATATATAAACCATATTTTATATATACATATATATATATAGATTAAAATATATCACCATATATATACATATATTGATATAGATAATATGACACATTATGATACATAGGAAAACTCATTCTAAACACATAGCAAAATCTGGAATAAATATTAGAACAACATCAAATCGATATATAAATAATTCTCCATGTGTCCAAATAGGGTTTTTCCCATTAGGACACGATCCTATACATAGGACACCTCTACAAGTATCCAAATGGACACGAAATGAACACAATTGGGCACAAAACCATGGGGGTCATTCCTATGGGTTCAAAATAGACCTATATGCATGAGGAAATGAAAAGAAGAAGGGATTCATACCTCCCGGTAGATCGAATCGAAGAAAAACCTTCCCGAAGCGACACCGACACGTACAGATTCCAAAAGGACACGAACGAGCTCCAAATCCTCCCAAACTTGGGTAGCTCCCTCCTTGGGTTGAATAGAGAAGGAATGAAGAAGATTTGGTGGAGAAATGGAAGAATTTGGTGATAGTTTGATTAGGGATTGCTCTCTAATTGATTTGGGGAAGAACAAGAGAGAGAAAATGAGAGGGAATAATGATGGAATGATCCATACCATGGTGGCCGGCCCTAAATGGCTGATGTGACCTATTTTGAAATGTTAAAAATACCCTCCTAGCCTATTAACAATACATTAAAAAGGGGGTTTAAGTCGGGGGCTAGTTTGGTCATTCTAACACACTAATCTAATTAATCCTAACCCAAATAAATTAGCCTAGTCACTAACTAAAATAAATATCATATGGGCCATGGCTAACTAGTGTGTGGGTCCACTAGAGTCAAAACTACCCCGGGCCCCCGTTTCAAGTCGGATTGTGCTGAAATTCGAACCCGACTCAAATAACCCCAAAATATTACAATAAATAAATAAATAATTTCAAAATAATAAAAAATGAAAAATGAGAAAAATACTCCTGTTTCTGGAAACTGGGGGTGACAAAACCCTCTCAAGCCCCCTTCGTTATGCTCTCATTGGGAAGTTTTTGCATACCAAACCCTCGATAGAAGTCATCCGTAAGGCTCTATCAGGGTTTCAATTTCAGGGTTCTATCAAGACTGGAGTTATTGATAGGAAACATATTCTGATTCAACCTTCTGTTGAAGAAGACTATCTCCGTCTTCGATCTAAAGACACGTGGTTTGTTTCAAGAGCTCCAATACAGATCTTCAAGTGGGAACCAGATTTCTCACCTTCGTATGAATCTTCTCTCATGCCTGTGTGGGTGGATCTCCCTGATCTCCCTCATCACTTATATGATAAAGAGGCACTCTTTGCTATTACTTCGACGATTGGAACTCCATTAAAAATTGATAAAGCCACTTCTGAACATTCTAAGCCAAGTAGAGCCAGGGTCTTTGTTGAAATAGATGCGAGCAAGCCTTTACAATATTGTATCCGAATCAATCTCTCATGGAAGAAGTTTTTGGCAAAATTTAGAATATGAGTACACTTCTTTGTATTGCTCACACTGTCATCACCAAGGACATGTAGTTAATCATTACAAACTAAAAAATAAAGGAAAAGAAGTTATGCCTGAGGAAGCTACTCTCGAGAAGCCTACGTCGGGGGTGGACACGCGTCGTTCTCATGAAGAAATGGTTTACTCACATATTACAGCATCCCAATGAAGGAAGTTTGCAACTTAATAATGGTGATCAGGGTCTTAACCCACCAACCGAGGATGCCATTAATGAGGACAATACTAATATGCAAGGACATATTATTGGCTCAAAAGATGATGGCCAAGATGAACAAGAAATACAGAGGTGGTAACATTGCAAAAAAACTCGACATGATGAAGGCCTATGATACGGTTGATTGGCGTTATCTATTGAAGGTGCTTCGTAGATTTGGCTTCATAATAAGTGGGTTGATATGATGTTGCGGATAGTGAATAATGTATGGTATTTCCCTCTCATTAACGGAGAATCAACTGAATATTTTTAAGCTTTTCGTGGCCTGAGACAAGGTGATCCACTGTCACCTGCATTATTCATCATAGCAACTGAGGTCTTAACAAGGAGTTTGAAGCGGTTGCCAGCTGCAGATGCTTTACTCCTTTCTTCACTCCTCGAGGATGCCCTTCTGTCATACACTTAGCCTATGCAGATGATGTTCTTCTCTTTGCAGCAGGAGATTTGAGATCGACGGGGATGATTAATGAAATCCTATCAAGGTATGAACTAATGTCGGGTCAGAAGATCAAAAAACATAAGTCTTCAATTTATCTTTCTAAGAAAGAACGTCCCGAGAAGGGACAGGAATTGGCTAATCATTTTGGTTTCAAAGTGGGTACTCTCCCGTTTATATATCTGGGTTGTCCCCTTATGGCTGGTCGGCGTAATGGGGGGATGTATGAAGAGCTTTTGGACAAAATTTTCCATAGGTTGGAAGGGTGGCGCAATAAAACTTTATCTCCAGGAGGAAAATTAGTTTTACTTAAGAATGTGCTTGCTTCAATTCCAGTTTATATACACTGGCAGCGTGTGA
This sequence comes from Iris pallida, assembly GCA_029216955.1. Classification (NCBI taxonomy): domain Eukaryota; kingdom Viridiplantae; phylum Streptophyta; class Magnoliopsida; order Asparagales; family Iridaceae; genus Iris; species Iris pallida. The sequence goes on from JANAVB010030818.1 coordinate 8,314,150, forward strand.
TCCACCTGTTGTAGTACTGCATAGACTTGAGTCTATGTTTTCCTCATTCTTTTGGGGCTCTCATGAAGGTGTTACGAAACAGACTTGGCTGGGATGGGGCTCTATTGCTCGAACAAAGGAAGAAGGAGGCTTGGGTGTTCGACATTTGGAGGATGTCATGGCTGCAATGACTATTAAGTTATGGTGGAAGTTCATGACTCAAACTTCTCTATGGACACAGTTCTTTAAAATGAAATAATGTTTTCATGATTCAGAACTTGATGTCCAGCTTACTTCTAATGCTTCACATGTGTGGAGAAGGCTTGTTCTTGGGCGCAGGCTGGCTAATCAATACATTATTCAGATTGACGGAGACTGGAGTTGGAGTTATGCTCGATCAGGTAGTTTTCAGTATCCTCAGCTTGGGATGTGGCTCGTACTCATTTGCCGCAATTACCATATTTTAAACATATTTGGAATAAGTGTATCCCAACTAAATGGTCTATACTATGCTGGAGAATGCTGCATGACAAACTTCCTACAGATGACAATATTACTCGGCTCGGTTACATAATGGTGTCTAAGTGCCATTGTTGCATTGATCCTTCTTCTGAAACAATGGCTCATGTTCTTCATGAGAGGGAATTAGCTGTTGATGTCCGGTCCACGGTTCAACAATCATATGGAATTCATAATAGCGGCAATACTCTTTTGCATAGGCTACGATCATGGTGGAGGAGGAGGAAAAAACATAGGAAAGAAATTGTGATTGCGGTAGTGATATGGGTGCTATGGAAAAATAAAAACAAATGGAGATATAAGCAGTATGCGTACAGTCTGACAGATTAGTAGGCGAAGTTCACAAGCAAGTTGCAAAGGCAAAGATCAAATGTAAGCATTAATTTTGATATTTTGTAACCTGAGTTGGTACTCAAAACTACATGATGAATAAAAACTAGTGTTCCTTTAAATATATATATATATATAAATAAAAATAAAATAAAATAATATATATATATAATTGATATAAGAAAAGTACAAAGAAAAAAATAAAGAAAAAAACATAAAGCAAACAACTTGATGTGCTTAACCGAGCACAGCATCCCTTAGCAAAAGGGCCGAGCAAATGCTTAGCTTCCGTAAACCCGACCCCCCTTTTTCTTATTAAAACTGAACAAAGCCATATATATATATGTGTGTGTGTGTGTGTGTGTGTGTGTGTGTGTGTGTGTGTGCGTGTGTGTGTGTCGACAGAGAGAGAGAAAGAGAGAGATTTTTGGAAAACCCTAGCCCAAAGTCGTCACCCCAACCCAGCGTGCACCCTGACATCACCGCGACCAGCCCACTGCCGTCCATCGTCGGGAAACGTGCAACGAGCAGCCCACTCGTGTGCGAAAACTGTCAGCGAGGAGCCGACTTCGCAACGGTATTTCTTCGCGCATGCTCGATCGATTTTCAATTTGTTTCTTCCGGTATGATTCTAACCTATACACCTTTAATATACTTTAATAGTTCATGCCGATTCATATCATGTGCGACGAAAAAAGAGTTCCAAAATTGTGAAAAAAACTCAATTTTCTGGGTTTAGAAACGGTCCCGAAACTCTATGTTTGCGGTCGATTTGCGACCAGAATAGCGCTAACTTTGGAAAACCTTCTGAAGACACTTGTAGACAACATATAGAAGATCAAAACCCTTTTGTAGATTTAATTTTTATGCATTATACTGAAAGTTATTGGCTTATGAAGATTGAAAAAACTGGTTTTCAAAACTGAATTTTTAGAAAAATTGTTTCGATACGACGTCCGTCCCGTCAATCCGGGTGACATATCATGAACGAAAGTATCGAAAGGTACGTATTGACTTCATAGACATGTGCCCTTTGACGGAATTCAAATTGGCCGCGTGTACGTAACGAATTTGAGTGTATTCGTCAAAATTTACCGCATCGGTCTTTTGCAAATTTGTCAATTACTTTGTGCACGCTCATCATATCGAGACAAAACCTGTGCCAACAGGACCGTATCATTTTTCTGGTCCTGTGTGCCATGTTTGGTCTGAATCTGAGAAGGTCGACCGGAACGCTATTTTGGCGGGCCCGTAACCCGATCCAATGGGCGAATTTGTGCACGGCCCACCAGAATCCAACTTTGGACATATGGTTGGGTTCGTCTCATCAAACCGAACCTATGGACATGTAGTTCAATGATTTTATAGATCGTAGGTTCTGGCACAATTTTTGGTACAAAGTGGGTCAAACGACGGATACCGTTTTAGTCCAAAATTACCGTTTTGCCCATGTGTCCAGAATTGGACTTATGCATAGACTATTCTAGCTATTTTAACCATTCTGAGAATATTGGTAATATTTGTTTCAGCATTAGAAGATTGTTGTGCGAGTTGACCTTTCGTGGCTCATTGAGTGGTTTGTAGTTCGATTTTATTAGCTCATGACAGCAGGCAAGTACATTCTCTGATAGTTTTTATTGCTTTGATATCTACTATATCCAATTCAGTTGTAGTGTTATACTTGATTCTCGACACGAGGATACACGGACTAGTATACGTGAATCTCGTCATGAGATGTCATTCCTAGTTTACCTGGTATATGAGTACATTATTCGATATTGTTTTATGTACTTGTATAGACAGAAATTTGGGAGTGGGCTGTCCCTTCTGCTCTTCAAATTCTGTGTCATGACCTGTCATGTCTGGAATCATTATACTACTCGGGGATGGGGAGTTATTAGAGATTATGAGATCATTACCCCTACTTGTTTATTACCTATACATAGCTACACCCTCACCACACGTGGGGTGTAGCCTGACCTTATACTATTTGTGTATAGCTTTCCATTTTGGCCGGCCTGATCCTTATACTATTATACTACCTGTGCATAGCCGGTCAAATGGAACAGCCTGATCTTGACCCAAGCCGATCACATAATGCTCTAATATCTCATGGCACTTACTTTATAGGTTTACATCATACATCAGATTACATTTACTGTTTATTCCAGCTTTACCTTACATCTCACCCATGATATGCTATTCAGTTCTTTATACAATTTTACTTCCAGTTTTTGACATTCATCATTTATTTTATTATGATTGTCTCTTATAGTATTTATTAATTCACGTGGAACTGCTGTTGGTATTTGTACTTGCTCATATCCTGACATGATAACCCCTATTGTTTTTCAGAGGATTTAGATGCATATTGCCCGACCTACTACGGGTTTGGCATAGATGGAGCCTACGACCAGGACCAGCCTGTGGACCCGGTGCTCGTAGAGGACGTACCGCCTGTAGTGACTTAGTTTAGCTAGATTTGTCTGGACTATATTTCAACTTGATACTTTGAGACTTGCAGTATTTATTTGGGATCTTGTGATGTCTTTAAATTCTGAACTTGTGATTGTGGCTCTGCACTATTTTAGACTATTTACTTCATCTTATCCTTATTTTTATCATCGTGCTTATCTTCCTTAGATTTATGTGATTGAGTGGTGATTATATTCCTCTGTACGGAGATGACAAGTTATATTATTGTGTCTTAGATTCTATATATTTTATATGACCTTTATAGCGTTCTACCGCCGATAATGCGGCGTAGGCTGGACGTAGCCACGTGCTCATGCCCCTAAACATGATGTGGGTCGTGACACATTTTTATGGTGGCCCATGCAGGTCAGAGTCGTAACTAGTGCAATTTCGTAATGGTACTCGACTTAGAGTACTAATTACGAGCCTGCTATTAGGATATAGGTTCTAGGTTATGATAGGAGTTACTCAATCACGGTTAGGACTTCTTAAGAGATTTTTGGGACGACCCTTGAGAATCTTATTTGAACGTCAATTTGAAATCCTTTCCTTTTGTTTCTGTTCACCCTTGCTCCTTGTTAATGAATTTGATTTGATGGATCATCGCTGGTTTTGATTTTCATATCGAGATAAATTTTATGGCCTGAGTTACGGTATCTTCTGATAACATATGTTGACAGAAATAACGGAGAAGGTAAAAAGTCTACTTGGTTGTGGAACCTAGAGTTTATCGGAGCTATATTAGTCGGCGTTGCGAAAACGTAGGGAACTGACTTTAGATGTACATATCTTGGTTATGAAATTTAGGATTTCTCGCAGCAATACTAGTTCGAGGATCCCAAACGACATGATTATAGTTGTGTATACCCAGTTATGGAATCTACCGTTTATCGCAGCCTTGCTTACTGGCATGGCAAGAATTCTGAGTATCATGATTTTGGACAGACGCGTATGATTATCAGATTATATCTTGATAAGGGTCCTCACATATCATCTCTATCATTTCACTTTTGTTATTATAGATTCTATTCCATCATCAATTAGCTTAGGAGTAAGGATACTTTCGGTTCTTTAGTCCAGGTCCTTGTAGATTCTCATTTCATTATAGGTTCTTCGTAGTGTGATGGCTTGGTGATTTGCAATTGGTCTATGTCCTTCAGTAATTGTGTTAATAGTTTAGAGTATGGTTAGGAAGTATTGTATATGATTGTCGATAATTAAATATAGATGAGAACCCTAGAATGATTAATAATTGTTAAGGTAGGAGTTGCACTAGGTACTAGAATAGGAGGAGTACCCTAGTAGCTAGAGACGAAGTATTTCAAGTGTTATAGAAGTTTAGGCACCAACAGTTAGTATCTAATTGGAGGAGAGACATGAACAACCTAGTATAGGGTACCATCCAAGTATCATATAGATGAGTTAATGCGTGTAGACAGCGTCAAGACTTGGGTAGACACCCTAGAGAGAGTATCCTGGATAGACGAATGTTCTTTTCTGTTACTTTGATTTCTGGAGCGTCAGAGATGTCAATCTCTGAAAATTTTCTTCATGAGTTTGTAGTAGACAAGACTATCTTCATTTTGATGAATTATGTCCCACTCAAACTTGTTCCGTTGTACTATTTTTGTATCGCACAACTTCCGGGTCAATTTAGGCCAAACCATTTTCCCACTTTTATTTAGGATTATCATATACACATTGCCATGACTTCTAATTTAGGAGCACAAGGCTAGTTGTTTTCTCAAAACTAACTTCACATGCATGATCTAGTCAAGACACCATACACTCATGACCTTCGTGTCCCACTCAGACACACCATCTTGTATTTTATTTTTATCGCACGACTTTCCTGACACAAGATCCCATCTTGATTCACCCTACGAAGTCATATTTATTTTCGACTTGAATTGGGGACACCATTTCGACCCAAACTTGTCGACCCAAAATATGGACACGACCCACATTAAGCCTACTACCCACATGACACTTGTGTCCCATTCAATTGAACCCCGCATGCTACTAATTTAACCGTATTCTTTTGAGGCATACAATAGAAGATAGTATCCCATAAAGTGTAGTATAGTATCCTGGATAGTGTGCCAGTAAGTTGAGTTTGCCATAGCCGAAACCATATTATATGGTAGTATTATAACTGGTAACGCTTTGTAGATAGTTTTTCTGTTATCATGATAATTATCAGTTTTCGTTATTAGGTTTATGATAACCTGTCTTATAACCTTTAGTGATTCCTTAGTTTTCACCTACCTTTTCAGTATGCCACCCGTGACTAGAGCCCGTCGACTGAGAGCAGCTGTAATTCCGAACATGACTGGTGGCGTACTTCCACCTCCTACTGCTCAGGAGGCAGTGACCCCTCCGGTTGACCAGGGGTAGTTGCACCACCTTTCCTTGAGGAGGTGGTAGCAGCCTCACCAGAGAGTTTCCCTACCATTCAAGAGAGGGCTGCAGTTTCGTCCAAAACCGAGTCTTCCTCCGCCTCCTCCTCTGTCTCCTGGAATGGTGCCCCATACCATATACTCAGGAGGTTTTCCCATTGATGGAACTCATATATCTGGACTCCTTCGGGACGTGTTAGAGACACAGAGAGTTCAGACCGAGATCTTAAGGGAGCAGAATCAGAGGATCCGAGAGCTGAGAGACCAAGTGCGTTCTCGAGGAGAAGAGTCTGCTTCCAAGTGAGTAAGGAGCAGTATCCTTCCTGGGCCTCAAAAGTGCCCAAACTTTTAGCCTATGTCGTATATTCCAGTTTGGATTCTTGCTCAGCAGAGACTAATAGAGCGGGTGCTTGCTTGTAACTTCTGTAAGAAGCCGGGGCATGTAAGGATCAACTATAGGAAGAGGAAGGGATTATGCCTATTTTGTGGGTTAGCTACACACCTGATGCGAGACTGTCTAAGTGTACCCTTCCTAGCTAAAGCCCCGATTTAGGAAGGGAGTCCCAGCCACTAGACCGGGTTGGAGGTAAGCGACTAATCTAGATGTTGGTTGTTTCTTGAGATAAGTTAGAGATGATAACTAGAACTGTAACCTTATCTGCGACTGATTTTATATGCAATAGAATTTATGTAGACGAGTAGAAATACAAGTGTTAACTCTAGGAGCTAGTATCATATCATGGTAGGTGAACATATAGTAGATCAAGTATAGACTTCAGTTGGATCGGGTTAGACA
>JANAVB010030818.1:8325647-8534481 GCA_029216955.1 Iris pallida
TGCACAATTCTGGCGATTATGTCGTCGGCCGGCAGTTCAGGGTGGCCGTGGGCGGCACGAAGGTAGCTGGGATCTTGAGGGAAAATTGGCTTAGGGTTTTAGTTGGGCTTTCCTTCTCTCCCTCTCGGTTTTCTCGTTTATATAAGAATTGTTAGGGCTCGGGTCCCTTACTGCGGGTTGGGGATTTTACAGTTTCGGGAACAGTAAAGAACTTTCTTTTTTAAAATATATATGACACATGATATATATATATATATATATACACACACACACACTCTCTCTCTCTCTCTCTCTAAACCACATATCTATATATACATAGACTAATATTCCTAAATAAAAATCGAAGCAATATTTATATAAGACGATATGTATAAGAATAATTTTAACATATCTAAAATTTTTATTAATAAAGTCCAATTTATAAATCTCTACATCTACACTTTATAAATAAATACAAATAATAAAATACCTATTCCTTATTTATATACTCAATTTATATATACTTTAATGTGTATAAAATATTGTATACTCTCATATTTATGGGTGCACAGAAAATATAACAAGTATCATAAAAATGCCAATAACACCTATATTATAGGTTTAACAAACATTTAGAAAATATTTGTCAATCCAAAAATAAAGTACAAAGCATATGCATATACATAAACTGTGTCTACCTAGTATCTTTGCTCAAATAACATCTCCACATGGGCTTAGATTGGGTTAGGGTCAAGTCTGGGCTAAATGGGTACAACCGGGTGTCCTAAAAATAATAATCTAAATAATTAACTAATTAAATCATCTGTAGGAGTTAAGTCGCAACTTTAACTGGTTTTTTCTAGTCGGGACACACTTATGGCTTAGCCTTCCCTACCATGACTAAAACACTAGTCAAAATACACGACTACACTATCCGTGCCAAAATTCTTGATCATCTTTCATTCCAAAACTTAACCATGATTAAGACGTTCAATATAGATAATATTTAACTAAATATTTATAAATTCCATAAAACCATATTTAAGTCAAATAAATAATAATAAAAATATAATAATAAAAATATATATTTCAAAATTTTGGGGAGAAGGTTACAGTGACTCTTCGATAAAATAATTCTTTTAACAAAATAATAAAATAATAAAATGATGAAATAAAAAAATAGTAAATAATAATAAAATAATAAAATAATCATGAAAATATAAATATAAAATATAAAATATAAAATATAAATAGTAAATAATATATCATATATAATTTATAATATATAATAAATAATAAATAGTAAATAGTAAATAGTAAATAATAAATTATAAATTATAAATTATAAATGATAAATGATAAATTATAAATTATAAATTATAAATTATAAATTATAAATTATAAATTATAAATTATAAATAATAATTAATCATTAATAATTAATAAAGATAAAAATAATAAATAATAAAATAAATAATAAATAATAATAATAATAATAATAATAATAACAATAACAATAATAATAAAGATAAAAAATATAATGATAAAAGATAAAAAATAAAATATAAAAAGATTAAAATAAAAAATAAAAAATAAATTGGAAAAAATAAAAATAACAAAATAAAAATAAAAATAAAAGATAAATAAATAAATAAGTACATAAATAAATAAATGAAATAATGATATCTTAGTAGATTGTCATGTACATTTAATTATTGTAAACTCGTTCTTTAGGGCTGGTTTAAAAGCCGGTACTTAAAACCACCAAAAATTGGAACACTTATAACCGTTCATTTTCGCTACTCTAAAAACACCTCATAACCGCTACTTCCATAATTGCCAAGCAGACCCTAAATGTGCAGTATCATGATTTCATATATTTCCTAGTTAAACTCATTTATTTACCTTTCATTTATTTTCTTTTTTTAATGTGCAGTATCATGAATAAGATGAATGTTGCTGACATATTATTGGGTAGGAGCTTTTACTGTCGATGAGGGAATGGTATTGGATGAGATTGAGAGCTTTATTGCCACCGCCATAGGTATATCTTGTAGTTATTGGATGTGGCGTCATCCTATTTCTAGTTAGATTTCTTCCGATAATTCGACTCATCTAGCAGCCGTAGTGATTGACATGACCGGTGACTCTTCTTCGATTTCTCTACTACCTCAGCACCTCCAACACCTCCAACACCTCCAACACCGGCGACTGCCAACGAAGTTTGTTCTTATTTATACTCTTTGGATTAGTGGATTAGATTCATATGTTGTGGAGTTTATTACTGTGGACCTTTGATATGTTATTTATTTGCTAGTTGTTACTCAACTGTGATTGACATTTACGTTGTTGGCTCACACTAGTTGCAACATATGAATTTATTATTGCTATATTATAGTCCCTTAAAAGAGGATATAAAATCTATTATGGATCTGTTATAATTAAGATTGGATGATTAGATTATTGTAAATTACTCAAAACAGCTTCAATGTCAATACAGTGCAATCCCCTATCGAGGATAATATGGAGTCCCTTAATGAGGTTAGTACAAGAATGCTTTGGAAGAGATCCTTCTACACTATCCGCATGATTGGCGGCTAATATATCGTTATTTATGTGGGAAGATCTTCTGCCTGTAGCATCGGAAATAGAAAATAGAAAATACAAAATAAAAATTAAAAGATAAAAAATACAACTACAAAATACAAAATAAAAATGCAAAATAAAAAATAAAAGATAAAAGATAAAATACAAAATACAAAATATCTCTAAATACAAAATACAAAATACAACTACAAAATACAAAATAAAAATGCAAAATAAAAAATAAAAGATAAAATACAAAAACAAAAGATAAAAAATAAAAATAGAAAAACGGAAATAGAAAATAGAAAATAAAATGTTGAAAATTGAAAATAGAAAATAAATAATAACAATTACAAAATAGAAAATTAAAAATTAAAATTAAAAATTAAAATTAAAAATTAAAATTTAAAAATTAAAATTTAAAAATAAAAAATTAAAAATTAAAAATTAAAAATTAAAAATTAAAAATTAAAAATTTAAAATTAAAAGATAAAAATTAAAAATTAAAAGTTAAAAATTAAAAATTAAATTTAAAAATTAAAAATTAAAAATTAATAACTAAAAATTAAAAATTTAAAACAAAAAAATAAAACTAAAATCTAAAATTATAAACATAAAAATACAATAAAAAGTAGAAAATAAAAAATAGAAAATAGAAAATAGAAAATAGAAAACAGAAAACAGAAAATAGAAAAAAGAAAGTAAGAAATATAAAATAGGAAGTAAGAAACAAAAATAAGAATAGAAAATAAAATAATAAAATAATAAATAATAAATAATAGAAAGTAAAAAAGTGAAAATTAAAATGTAAAAAATTTAAAAAGTAAAAAAATTTTAAAAATTTAAAAATTTAAAAAATGTAAAAATGTAAAGAAGTAAAAAAGTTAAAAATTAAAAATGTATAAATTAAAAAAGATAAATAATTAATTAATTAATTACAAAAATTATGATATCTTAGTAGATTGTCATGTACATTTAATTAATGTAACATCGCTCTTTAGGGACTGGTTTAAAAGCTGCTACTTAAAACCGAAACTCTCATAACCATTCATTTCCGCTACTCTAAAATAACTCATAACTGCTACTCCCATAATTGCCAAGCAGACCATATATGTGCAGTATCATGATTTCATGTATTTCCGAGTTAAACTCATTTATTTACCTTCATTTATTTCCTTTTTTTTAATGTGTAATATCATGATGAAGATGAAGGTTTTTGCCATATTATTGGTTGCATTTGTTGTGACGGTGGGAGCTTTTACGGTCAATGAGGGAATGCTACCTGAACGCATTCTACCGCCTCTGTCGCTCTCACCGAAAATCTGGACAATAAACGTTATCATTGTTCTAGTGGATGGGATTAAGAGCTTTATTGCCACTGTCACAGGTGTATCTTGCAGTTAGTAGATGTGGCGTCATCCAATTTTTGGATCGATTCCTCCCGCTGAAAAATAAAAATAGAAAATAAATAACATCACGTAGAAAATAAAAAATAAAAAAGTAAAAAAGTAAAACAAGTAAAGGACTAAAAAAGTAAAAAAAAATAAAAAAATTAAAAAATAAAAAGTAAAAAATAAAATATAAATAAATAATATAAATTTAAAATAAAATTAAAATTAAAATTAAAATTAAAAAGAAGAAAATTTTAAATTTTAAATTTTAAAATTTAAATATTAAATATTAAATAAAATAAAAATAAAAATAAAAACTATGATGAAAATAAAAATAAAAAATAAAAAAATAACAATATAGAAAATAGAAAATAAAAAATAAAAATAAAAAATAAAAAATAAAAAATAAAAAATAAAAATAAAAAATTGAATAGAAAATAGAATATCAAAAATCAAAAATCAAAAATCAAAAATCAAAAATCAAAAATCAAAATCAAAATCAAAAATTAAAACCAAAAATAGAAATAAAAAATAGAAAATAAAAAATAGAAAATAGAAAATAGAAAATAGAAAATAGAAAATAGAAAATAGAAAATAAAAGATAAAAAATAGAAAATAGAAAATAGAAGATAAGAAATAAATAATAAAGATTAAAGAATAAAGAATACAAAATACAAAACACAAAATACAATATACAAAATATAAAATACAAAATTCATCTAAAAATGATTTGCTACTGATTAAGGTTATACTTGAGAAATGAATACAACATTAGCTATATCTCTAGTGGAGGAATGTGTACCTAATACCTTCGATACATCATCTATGACAAGAGACTCTAGATGATCTGGCTTGAATGTCATCTTCTTTTGTAGACTCTCTAGATAGTCTTTGTCAGTAGCAGTATCTTCAGTTGCTTTGGGTGTGTTTCTTGCATCTTTATCATCGTTATCACTTGCTATTTGATTGTTTAGGTCATCAAAAGTAACGTTAATCGATTCTTTAACAATCATAGATCTTTTATTAAAATCTTTATATTCCTTACTCTTGGTAGTATAACCAAGGAACATTGCTTCATTTGCCTTTGTGCCGGACTTAATTACCCAAGTTATCCTTGGTGTTCAGGATAAAACAACGACATCCAAAAATTTTGAAATATGAAATATTAAGAATACGATTAAACCATAATTCATAAGGTGTCTTCTTCGATATTGGTTGAATCAAAACCCTATTCAAAATATGATAAGCTGTACTTACAGCTTCAGCCCAAAAATATTTTGGAAGATTGTGTTGGTTTAGCATGACTCTAGCCATATTGCTTAGAGTTCTATTCTTCCGCTCCACAACACCATTCTGTTGGGGAGTTCTAGGACAAAAAGCTCATGAGGAAATTAATTTGTATCACAAAACTTTTGAAATCAGAATTTACGAATTTGTTTCCATGATCACTTCGAATACGAGTAATCATGAACCTTTTTCGTTTTCAACCTTTTTGCAGAAAAACTCACATTCAAAAAGTGCATCACTTTTGTTTGATAAAAATAAAACTCATATATATCTAAAAAAATCATCAACAATAAAAGCATGGAGCTAATCACCAAGGTTGGCGACTTTACTAGGTCCAAACAATCTATATGTATTAACTGTAAAGGTCTGAAAATACTTACAACGTTGATGGATTTAAAAGAGGATCTAGTTGCTTTATTTTTCTCGCAATCAACATATACCATGTCTCTTTTGACTGGTATTTTCGGTGGTCTTTTTACCAATTTCTTGGTTGATAGTCTTAAAAATGGTATCTATGTTTGTATGTCCTAGTCACATATGACATAGCCAACTTTCATCTTAGTTGACTACTAGGCACTTACCTGCACTGTTAGTACTTTCCAAAAAAAAATATTGTCCTCCCCGAATACTTCATAAACATGATTACTAGTGAACATATCATAAATAGAACATGACTTTAATAAAATTAATACCATAACCGTTGTCAGCAAGATGACCAATGCTTAAAAGGTTATGTTTTAATTCGGTTACAAGACAAACGTCTTTTATTTCTGGATAGGAGTACATACCAATAGTACCATTACCTATAATGTTACCTCTCTGATTATTTCTGAAGGAGATATGTCTTTCTTTTTCATCAATAGAGTCGCAAATAGAGATGTGTCACTTGTTATGTGCCACGAACATCAGCTATCGAGAATCTATTTACTTCTAGCATAAGAGGGTTGTCCTACCAATAAAACAAGTAGATGTGACCTTTGGTATCCATTTCTTTAAGGGTCCGAGATTGTTAGTCTTAGTTATCCAGGCATATATATTCATGTCAACTAGCTTTCTAACTCTAAAAAACTTGAAAATATGTCCATGTGAACCACAATATGTACAGAAAATTTTAGAGCTAGTACTGGATGTCATATTATTGACATGATGCTTGTGTGTCATCCTTGGATACTTGTAAACAAATGCGTGATTGTGTGAAACATTATGCTTACGTGCTTTTTTTACTTATGTATGTTGTGTCATTTGATAGATCTTTGGCTGAGTAGCAGGTATCACCTATTTTCCATCTTTATTTCTAACTTTTTAGAGAAAGCACATGCCTCATCATATTTAGTAGATATAGCATCAAACTTCTGTGCAACGATGCTATACTGCTTCTTCTCTAACTCATATAACTCATTTAGCTTGGCATAGTCATGATCTCTTTTCGCAATAGTTTTATGAGCACCATAGCTTCAGAGTTGATATTTCTTCATTCGTGTTACTGGTAGAAGGTATTTTTCGTATTTCCTCCAATAGGGATGACAATATTTCAACTTCAGTAGTGTAAGTTTTGATATTTTCAAGACTGCTATATTTATCTAAGACTTCTTGTGTTCATCTAATAAGTCGCTAAACGCATCGAAAAGTTCATCAAATATAAAGTTATCGTACAGAAGATTAGTTGTTACCTGATCAATTGCCATCAAGCAAACATTTGCAGAGTTGCGTGGTCTTTCTTCTTTCTCTGATTTACTGGCCTTACTTTCGTGCCAGATGCTGGTATTTGCATATATTTTTACCAGTTGTTAACTTCTTGCTTAGTCGGTCGTATTGGCTGCTTTTCTTAGCTATTGGGTAGTCTTTCTTGATGTTACCAATATTTTTGCAACCATAGCAGATAGTCTCTTATTTGTTGCTTTCTTGATAATCCTTTTTCTTTCGGTTTGATTTCTCAAACCTCAAGAATTTCTTGAAGTTCTTTACAAGAAGAGCTTGTTCCTCACCATCTGAATCTTTATTATTCGTGACTTCGCTTGTGATTCTTTTAGCATGAGCTTCTAAGGCAATGGACTTTTCTTTTAGAGTCAATTCTTCAAAGTCTTGAAGGTCTAGTTCATGAGTCATCAGTTTGTCCATGAGTGTTTCAAGTGACATAGTGGTGAGATTATTTTCTTCTATGATCGCAATGGCTTTTGGATTCCAGTTCTTCTTTAGTCCCCTGAGTACTTTGCGAATCTTTCCATGATTTGAGTAATCCTTGCCAAGAGATGATAAAAGATTAGTAATATCAAGAAAATGTGTAAACATCTAATTGATTATTCCATTTGGCTTCATTTTGAAAGCCTTATATTCTGTGTCAATCTTTTATCTTGGATTCCTTCACTTGTGAAGTACCTTCATGATTTATCTGAAGATGTTTTTAAATATCATGTGATGTGATACATATAGATACTCTATTGAACTTAGTCTTAGCAATGGCAAAGAATAGTGCATTGATTGCTCTTGGGTCAAGGCTAGCTTATGTCTTTCCTGAATCCGTATACATATCATGTGACTTATCCACAAGATTATCGCCAATCATTATTTTATATGGCTTTTTGCAGCAGTCTATGACTATAGACCAGATATCAAAATCAAAAGATTTCAGAAAGAAACTCATCCATGTTTTCCAGTAAGTGAAGTTTGTTCCATCAAATAGTGGGCATCTATTTATGGATTGCCTTTCACCTGTGAATATAGATTCATGGCTGCTATACTCAATTAATGCAGGTTTTTAAATTTGGAAACTTGTATCTTCATATGTCAATCTCTCTTATATTTGGTTTCCAAAACCCATAAATACTCAACCCTACCCATACAAGAACAGCCCGTAACCAACCCCCTAGCAACTCTCTATATATATAATACACTAACCTATCCAAAAAACCCCTCCATAAACCCTAACCAAACACAACTCCATTGCCACCAACCTGCTGTTGTTGTCCCTTCTTTCTTGCTACTGTTCGACCCCTTTCCAACCACCTCCAGCCCAACCACCTCAATCGCAACATGCTCAAGACCCCCCTCCACCTTCCTAAGGCCGACCATCACCAAAAATAACTCCTACAGGCCACAACAGCCATTCAAAGTAGACCCAACCTTGCTGTCTAAAACTATAGCAGGTATATTCGTCTTACGAATGTGTTTTCTCCACTTCTAGATATTAAAAATTCATGGGACTAAAAATCATGGATTCTTCTATGTGTCTTCTATCCTCATATAAAATTTAATGTCAAACTTATTTCTATATTGGTCGGGGCACACGTTTTACCAAAGTGTGTCCATAACTGACACTGTTTGGTATATGGTGGTTTTGATTAAATTATATACAATCCCCTTCAAATACTTTTTCATAATTTTGCTAATTTGATATGTACATCTTCCCATATTTGAAGCATAAAATGAACTATCGACATTACAATCTTGTGAGTCCCAAATAATTTTGTATGTATCCAATGCTCCATGTTATCGATCATAGACTCATGATCATGAATATTTGATGATTTAAATAATTGTTTACCATTTACTTCAGAATATTGAAGTTATTTTATTTATGTTTAAACAAGTTCTAATTACGTTGATTTATCAATATGAATACTAGTTTGATCATGAATTCATTTCTAAATGGGCTTTTATGCAATAATAAGTATATAATATATATTTCCAGAATTATAGAAATTTATTTAAGAGTTAATACTGAATAATTTATATTTATATTTTCTGGAATTTTATTAGTACTAGAAGGAGTATTACGATGACTAGTAAGTCTTATGACTAGTTGTGACTAGTATATAGTTAGTTAAACCTGTGTACTATATATTATATATTCTACTAATTTTTTGAGCTAATAGTTATTTGTTAAATTCGTATAGTGATTTATTAAAGCTATTAATAGAATTAGTTAGTATTTAGTTAATGATTAGTTAGAGGTTAGTCATGGTTAGTTTTTTTCCACTATGCCCCTAGATCTATTAGAAATTACTAGCATCGTCACTGTCTTGTGGAGCACTCCATCTCCCTCATATTAAAATATTAGGGATTCTAATATTTTATTACAAATTTTATTCCTCTCTCTCTCTCTCTCTCTCCTGCCACTCTTTCTTTGGCCAACAACTCTGACCAGTTTGCCTAAGATCTGTCACACCCTGCCGGAACTACCTAAAGTTTCCATACCATCAGTCTGCCTCCCGTCACCATGATCGACCTCTCCAATCGATCACCATCGTCTTTGACAACACTTCATGAACCACCATCAGATCTCCCTACCGATCATCCCATACCTACTCACTCGAACACCATCGCCAATCGACCACAATCGTCCGTCACCGTCTTCACCACTGCCTCCACCACGCTCCTCCAGCCGCTTACATGCCAACCACCACCACAGTCTTCTATCCATGAGGCTAACATCACAAACAATACCACACAGCACTGCCACCTCCGACGAACCCTTGACTCTATGATCACTCGCCCAACCTTCACCATCGCCCACCACATCAACTACCCAGTAATACCTAACCACTCAACACCAAATATAACCTAGCTTACCTAAGCAGCACCTCATACCTTGCCGATCGCCTCTGAACCACCGGCACCAACACTATCACCAGATCTCGTGCCACCTCCTTCAGTCACTAGTAGCTTCGTCGCCGTTGCTGCCATCTGACTAGAGGAACCTCTGTCTGTGCCACCAGATTCCTCTCCAGCATTGAGATCCCGAGCCCCACTGGTGATTGTACTTCCTCTGCGCAGGTAGATCTACTGGTGACCCTTCTTCCGAGGCGATCTGGGTTCGAGAGCCGCCCTCGTTATTAGCTCTGTACTACCCTATAGCGAGCTCCACCACAGCTGGTGAGCATCTTCTTTATCTCTCTTTCCCCTATGATTCATCTTCTCCTCTCCTCCTTCCACTCCTTTTCTTTCTATTTCTTTTCTCTCTGAAATTTTTGTGCGTCTTCACTCTCCAGAGAGATTAGTAAGGGTTAAAACTCTAATATTGCATTTGGTTTGGGCCTGGATTGAAAGCCCAAAACCATTACTTGAAATATGTATATATTTTTATGGTTTCTGAAATAACGTGTAGGCAACTCTAGAGGGGGTGAATAGAGTTTGTGTCGATAATCATAAAATAAAAATTAACTCTATATCACCTCCACAAACAACTATCAAGATAGTAAATAAATCAGAGAGAAATGCGAAAGTAAATAAAGATCATAAGAGCATTCGCAAACATAGTAGTTTTTAACCTGGTTTTCCTCGTAGAGGACTAGTCCAGGCTTGAGAACTCTTGCTCAGGATTGAGATCCACTATTTGTGAAATAGTAGTTACACCACGTGCCTTTACTCAGAAGAGCACGTCAACTTCTTACAAAGATCGCTTAGGCGACACTTGGAATTTTTCCATGCAACTTTATCTAACTCTTGTACAAACTTCTAACTGAATAGCACTGAGCACTTTTAGGCTTAGGAAACTTGGCTAGTAGATGGGAAGGTTTTGGCTTGTATGAGGCTATAGGAGAAGAGAAGATGAGATAAAGAGATTAGTAAAAATTGTTGAAATCATGTCCTATATATACTAGTCTGGAAGGCAGAATTCGGTCCTCAAAATTCAAAAATATGGCCGTTGTACCAGCTAAAAATTGGTAACCCTAAAAATTGGTTCCCTAAAATTAGGGAAACGAGTTCGGCCCGAACTCTGTGTGGGGGCAGAGTTCGGCCCGAACTCTGCCTCCTAGGTGGCAGAATGGCCTTTGGGCTTTGGTGGAGCTTGGTTTGGTTTAGGAATTGGTCTGTTTATATGGTAGAGCGTGGAGAGATATGTCTAGGGGTTGAGATGACATAGTGCGACTCAACGTACACATTCTCCTCGACTCAATAAATTAAAAATTACAGACTTGGAACAAATAGGAAAACTAAGAGCCCTTTGATGACGCATTTCTTCTGATATTTGAGCAGACCTGAAGACGCCTTTTTCCTTGACAACAGTCATCCAAAGATAAACAGATCTGGAAATCTAAATACCTTTCAGGGGCTTCGCCTCTGAACCCCCGACGGAGGTGCTTTCCCTCGAAACCTGTCTGCTAACCGGGCAGCGGAACCCCCGATGCGAAGCCCCGGATAGGTCGCTAGGCAGTTCAGAGAAATTTTCTTGTATGACATCGTCTTTGGTCCATCATTAATTCTTCATTGCCTATGTCCTGGTTTGATCATGTTTGATCATGCTTACTGCATGTCTACAAATATATGCTAGGCGAGCAAAATATGTTGCAGTACGATACAAGTATGATAATATGATATAGGACAATTAGGACAATGCTAAGTTTAAGTAGCAACATGATAGTGAGTATATGAATATTAGTGACATCATTATGTTAAACTTAATTGATTAGCTATATTCAAAAACACGATGTAATCATTGGGCTAACAGTTTATTCTTCTCTCTCAGAGAGAAGAGTTAAGGTTTATAAACCCTATCTTTTGTGGGCCAGGCTTTAAACCTATTTTTTTAAATTAATCTAGGTAGAATTAAATTATGGTAGGCTTGGACTGAAAGCCTGCTAATATTATTCCGTGTAAATAAATGGTGGGCTGGGCTCAGGGCCAATGTAAATTTTCTAAATATATTAGATTATTTAGATTATATTTTCTGATGGGCTGGGTTGGGACTATATTTTGTTATTATTATTATTATTATTATTATTATTATTATTATTATTATTATTATTGTATTATCATAGACATTTGTAAAAAAAAATCATAAATGTTTTGTTAGTATATATATTACTAATTAGTAAATGTTTTGCTATACATGTATTATTTTGCTATATATATAGTTTACTAAATTTTAGTCTTCTATTTTCACTAGCAATTTGATGTAAAACTACTTTAAAAAATTTATCATATATTGTTACTCTAAGATATTATTGTCTTACTAAAAAGTATTTTTGACTTTTTGAGCTAGTGATTAGTTCTACAATGTATATAGTTAGCTAGTATAGTTATGGATGGTTAATTAGCTAATTATATAGACGATTAGCAAATAGTTAGTCAATTGTCACTCTTTAGAATTTAACCAATTCTTGTCCTATTTTAGGTGGACATTGACACTCATTGATTTGCAAGGACAAGACAAGTGCTTATATGATTTTGACTAATTTACTACATGTCATGGTCTTTTCATATTGGACACGTTATTTATATGATTTATCATGTGCTTCTGGTTCTGGTACTTACTATATTCATGATCATAATTGTATCTAGGGAAGAAAAATGCTATAGACATGTGACCAAAGCCTAACCTAGAATTCATGTTGATAGTTTAGGTCTCACATTGTGCACATGGGATTCTAAGCCATACCATTACTCTTGTGCTTATTCATTGTCACCACCCGTACCTATTTTTCGGGATGCGAGTGCGTGTGCAAGTCCAGCCTACGTTGCAGAATCAACGTAGTAAGCTATCTAGACCACAACGCTCAAAATTATAATAACTGCTCATAATTATTTTATCTATTTTTGTTCATTCATAAAACTAAATCAAATTACAATATCCAAAGTTACACTTGATTATAAAAGTACAATGTCTCACAAAAATAGAAAAGACAACTAAATGAATACACAACTATCTAACTAGTCTCTAGGTTTTGGCAGTCGTATCTTCCCTAAGGATCCCTCGCATAGAGTAGCTGCGACTAATCTGAAAAATGGTTTTCAATCAAGAATGGAACGATTATAATCCATGCATGCAGTTCCAAATATATGATAATGACTATAAAACAGTAAATAGAAATGACATACATGATAAAAAGAATAAACAGTAAAACAGGGAATGAATGGTAAAGCGAAATGACTAACATAAAAAAGTAAGACATAGAACAAGAAAACCATAACCATCTACGTGATTTGAAGTACACTTTTTCTTATGTGATCGGTCTGGAACAGTTATACCGCATGATCTACATAGTATTTGCATCCTTAGAGTCTAATAGAAAAAATAAAATAAAGTACGATCTACGGATCTGATCACACATCTACTTAGTACTTTCCTGCCCGACTACTATACATGGATACAGTCTCGACAAGTAAGTCATGAAATGCAGTAAACAAATGCAATAATATATGGTATTATGACTAAATCAATATGACACTAACCCGCGTAACGAACGTGTCAAGAATCAAATATGTATCACTAATTATACAATTATAGTAATTAACAATATTAGAAACGAACAAGAACATTACTTGCCTGGGATGCTTAGCTGGTAAAACCAATAATTCCATTGAGTTCAGGATAGTCCGATTGGCTAGAGTCGATGTAAAAAAGTTCTAGTTTCGCAAAGAAATAAAAAATATCAATTAGTTACGGTCATGATTAATCTAAGAGAAAATTTATTTTAGAAAATAAAATTCCTATTTAGAAATATACACACACACACACACACACACACACACACACACACACACACACACACACACACACACACACATATATAGCTTATTTAGAATTATGATACTTATATATGAAAGTAATACAAAAGTTCACGAAAGATTATTTCATAATTATATGGAAACATATATTTATAACTATTAAAATAAATAAAATCCCATTATATATATGTTTATTATAATACCGATTATTATGAGTCTAATATTAAGAAAGCTATTTACATTATTATAAACCGATAAATATAATAAGCCCATAGAATTTATACAAGCTAAATAATACATATATTTATAGTCAAAACCATAAATAATATAATACCATACTTAAGCTTCTAAACCTTGTTTTGAAATTATATGCAGGCTAAGTCCCAATACTATATTTTGGAAATAGCAAGAAAATACTTGCTAATATACCTATTTAAAATATACTTTATTGAATCTCATTTTAGAAAGATATATACTATATATAAAAAATCTATAAATATAAGGCTCCTCTTTAGTAATATAAACCTTTGAAAAATATGCTTATATACTTACTTGAAAATTGAGAAAAACCCTTTTAGACAAAAACTCCAATTTTGAAGTTACATATGGGCACTAAGTCCAATACTATATATTTACTATAAAATAATTTTTAGAATTTTATCATTTATTTTATAAAATAGTATATGGATAATAATAATACTAATAATAATAATAATGATGATGGTATAATAATACTTATACATATTTACATATGTAATAATAGTTATACACAAAGTATAATAATATATTACTTATATAACTATAGTATACTGATGTCAACCCCTATATTTATTACTCTCCGTCTCTTTCTCTCGGTTCAATAGATGCTGAAGACACATCATTGCCTTTTCTGTACATTAATTAGGAAAAGAGAAAGAAAGAAAGAGAAAGAGGGATTTGAAAATAATTTAATGGACGGGGGATCTTATGAAGGAAGAAGGAAAAAGAATGGGTGAGTAGGATGGAGAGAGAGGCTTGGGAAAGGGCTAGAGAGCTCACCAGCATGGCATCGGACGTCGGAGCAGAGGAGACATACGTGCACGATGGTGGCATGCTGGAGGCGGATCCGGAGTTGGCTCGTACGCGGTGATGGGAGGCGGTTATACGGCATGCGGCTGTTGTCTGCGGGGTTTGCCACAGGGAGAGGGATGCGGCATGATCGACCGATCTGGATAGAAGTGGGTTGTGGATTCGGAGGGGCGAGGGCTAGGATGATGTTGATGATGTCGGTAGTGTCCTATTGGGTTGATGGTGGTTGTGTCATGATGGTGGAGGCGATAAAGGTTAGGGTTAGTATTGATTTCTGTTTTCTTTGGTATTTGATAGTCTGTCGTGTCCCGATTGTTTGGACATGGGGGATTGATTTTGTGGATTATGTCCGATGTATCGGATACAAGAAATTTATATATTGATGTAATAAATAGATGTGGAGGACACGGGCAACACGGATCCGGATACGGCTGACACGGTAGGTACGAGCATAGAATTTTGGGTGTTGTGTCTGTCACTCCCGTTTTTTGTTATACGTATGTTCAGTATACATGTACAAAATTCTAACATTTGTCAGGTGACCTGTATCTTGACTTGTCTTGTTTAGCCTAGTCTTGGTTTAATTTGCCCTTGGTTCGGTTTGGCTTGATTTGGCTTGGTGGTTTGTTTTGGTTGGGTTTGAGATGAGGAGAGTTGATATATAAACCAACTTCTCTCCCTCTCCTCTATTATTTTTCATTACTTCTCCACCTTCTTCATCTTCTTCCTCATTTACTCCTCTACCAACCCTAGGCAAGTGCAACTTGCTTCATGATGGGTCTCAAGTTTTATTGTTCTATTATCTTTCTTGCATGATCCTAAGCTTCTTTAGGACTTGGCATTTTTGGTTTTCATGGATGGATTTTTGTTGATCTAAGTCTTAAGATTTTTTTATTTTCTTTGTTTTTGATATATTAAAACTATATTTTCGAAAACCAGTTGCTCCATGTTGTAAGAAATTCCATTCTACCCAATTTTGACCTTTAAAAAGCTTGATTTTGGCTCTTTTGGGAGGAGTTAAGGCATTTTAAAGTTTATGGGTTCAACTAAGCATTCTTTTCTGGTTGGAGAAGATAAACAGTACGCACGCGCCCTTTAGCGTTGTGCCATCTCATTGTGCGTGCGTGCTCCTTAGCTTCGTACTATTTTGGTCATGCGCTTTTCAGCACCGCGCTCTTCAGTCGCGCACCACTTGGCACAACGCCACATGCCGCATGCCACCCCACACTTCTCGTCGAGCGCCACCTAGCACCGTGCACTCTTTAGCGTTGTGTGCCATTCTCGTCGCGTGCGCCACTTGCCATGCGCCACCCTACGGTTCTTGCCGAGCGCCATCTAGCGTCGTGTGCTCTTTAGCGCCGTGTGCCATTCTCGTCATGCGCACAACTTGGCCCAGTGCCACTTGCCGTGCGCTGCCCCGTGCTTCTTGCCGAGCGCCACCTAGCATCGTGCTCCATTCTCGTTGTGCATGCCAATTATCGTGTGTCTAATAACCACTGTATCTTCATGGTTGTTCTCTTGTAACATTTTGTTATATGCTTGTACCCTATATTGGCCTATCTTGTAACGACCCGACTTACTACTAGCCACCTTGGACTAGTAACATGAGCATGACAGTACTTGACTGTAACAAGAACCTGACCTGAACTTGATGTAACAATACGATTCCAACTTGATAACTTGTTAGTACTACACTTGATAGAACTTGAGCTTGATAAGATTTGAACTGATTGTTGACTTGACTTGAACATAATAACATGAACCCGTCTTGTAAAATCTTGATAGTGGCCCGTTGAGACGCACTCCTGACAAGTACTCTTGACATAAAAGTAAATCTGACATGACATGTATAACCTTGATTGCTGTTGCGATAGCTAGTCCTTTCTTGCTAGTGCCTCGACTCCATGCTTGATTGTGCCTATACAAAGCTACATGTCTTGTCTTGCATTATGTCTAGGATATGGATTCCTGGTACTATGGTCAGGGATTCATAATGAATCTGACTAGGTTAACGACTAGATTGATAAAATAGTTAATATAGAGAGATTTTCTAGTTACAGTCGATCCTGTTATCCCGACCACACCTATGGACTTGTAGCCTGCTGACGAGTAGGGCACATTTCCAACACAATGTCATGTGTTGTACTTCTTGAATCAAAAGTACTAAAGTACACCAGTAATCTTGATAACTCTTGTAACTCTTGTAACCTCGCTTGGATAACCTGGATAGTCTGTAGGGCTTATGACTGCAGAAATATCTCATTGCATCTTGTTAGTAACTAGGCCTGTGACAGCCCTAGTTAGCTAATGATAGCAAGCTGTAGGACTTGATTGGTCGTGCTTGAATGATTGTCTCATGATTAACATGGAAATTATATTCTACCTCTTGTTTTCTTAATATAAGCTAGTATGTTCTTTAAAGCATGTCTTTTGTGTTATTTAATTATATTCTTTTATCAGTTCTACTATTCCGTTTATGCTGGTTTTAGTTCCTAAGTGGAGCCCCCTTGTGGTGCTTGCTCTTTCTGGGGTCTGATCCAGCTGGTTTTGTATGACCATATTTTGGAGTTATACCCGAGGATCTACCTACCTTTCAGCCAGATGGTGAACACCAGGCATAGCCGTGGTAATGAGTGGGTTTTTTATTTTGCTCTCCCACTCTAGTGTAACTTATCCTTTTAAGGCATTTAACCGTCGAGCACGTATTAGCTCATGTTGAAGCCTTATTTTTGTCTGTCTAACGACTGTAACATGATTGACAAATCATAGGGTTGATCATGTATGACTTAACTCTTGCTAGTCTCGCATTTTGTATGACTAGTTTTATGATCATCTGAATATGTAATGTTTGGGACGCCTTACTTTATATGTCCAATGAACTAACATCTTGTAATAGTTATTTGCTTGCTTGAGATTGAGACACTAGGCTTGTTTTCGACCATAAACGACTGTTGGCTTGTAAATAAACACTTATGCATCTTGACAGCCGTGACCGTATCGCGAGGTAGGTTGCATTTCAATGTACGTAGATAGCCATGTCTGTCCCCCGCTCTCCATTATTCTGGTTCTGGAGAGTGACATGATTTAAATGGTGGCCCATGCAGGTCTTGTAAATCAAGTTGTGTGAGTGTTTTACTGAATAGATTTCTCAATCAGTATTTTTCCTTGATCTCTACTCGTACTTTCTAATCTTTTTGAATCTTGACCTGATAAGGTGCTTTATCTTTGATCTATCTTGGTCCTTCCTTATTGTTCCCTATGTTATTTCTCCAGTGGCGTTGTTTCTGGTCCTACCGATTAGCCGAGTGGAGCACCTCTAGAGAACCAACAATAACTGAACCAGCCGTAACCTGGGGACCAAACCCAGCACTCAGGGGAAGCATCCCGAGTCATGCCTTCCGAGAATCCAGAGCCACCAGTTCAGCCAGCCCAGCCTGAAGATCCTGACAATAAAGCCTTGATGGGACTCATCCACGACTTGCTTGTATCACAAGATCGTGGAGGTGATGCTCTGCAGCAGACAATATAAGGAGCTATGGGCAGAGTTGGTTATTAAGGGAACAATGCAGCTAACAACTTCAAGCGCCTGAACCCTCCCTTCTTTAACGGCAGTGAAGATGATATTGTTGCTGACACATGGCTTCAGGATATAGAGGTCATTCTGGAGGCAGCTAGGATTCCAGAGGAAGAGAAGGTGGCCATTGTGTGCCTACAATTATTGGACTTAGCCTGCAGCTGGTGGGCGATGCTAGCAGTTGGTTTGGTGATGCCTGTCTTGTGGACGGTATTCAGTAACAAATTCCAGACGAAGTACTTTGATGCAGTAGCTCGGTATGATTTACAAACAAGGTTTGGCAATCTCAAGCATATGGGAATGACGGTCGATGGATATGCGACCAAGTTTTTTAGGCTTAGTCAATTTGCTTCCACCATGGTGGCAATCGAATTGGACCGAGCACAGCAATTCCATCAGGGACTCCACCAAAAGATTATTCTAGCTGTAGAGCAGTTTGAGCACCACACATTTGATGCAGTTTTACGAACAACAAGGCGGCGTGAATATACATCATAGAGGATAGTAGATTGAACTGGAGGACGGAAGAGGCCTCATGGACAGTTGTCTCAGTCATCAGTCCCGGTGTCGACAGCTAGGGCCTTGACCATTGGAGTTTCTAGGAGGGCAACTGCAGTTTCGTTGGTTCAATACTCGACTCGGATGTACCCTCAAGAATAGAAACAGAAGCAATCTTCCGCAATAGGCTGCTCTCATTATGGGAAGCCTGGACACATGGTTTCAGAGCGTCGCAGAGCACAGGGGTTGTGTTTGGCTTGTCGGGCACCGAACCACATAATAAGGTCCTGGCCGTATAGAGCCACTTCATCCTCGTCAACCGTAACCATTCCATCGGTTAGGGGACCAGCACCAGTACATCAGCAGCAGTACCAGCCTTCAAGGCTATTGTCGACTCAGGCTCAAGCCTTCTAGTAGCAGAGACCACAACAGTATATTCAGACCCAAGCTCAGATTTAGAACAGGCAGAGAGGTCACCAGCAGAGGGGACCAGCACCAAGAGGACATGGTCAAGCTATGGCTCTGATAATAGCAGAAGAATTGGTATCAGGTAAGGTGGTGGCAGGTACTATTCTTGTCAACTCTTTTCCAGCATCAGTATTATTTATTTCGGGTGCTTCGCATTCATTTATGTCTGTACGATTCGTAATACGAATAGGACTGGAGCTCGAGTCATTATCAGTAAGGCTCAATATACTTACTGGTAATAGTCTTATGGGAGTAGATAGAGTCTTTTTCTCGTGTCGAATCGTAGTTAGCGGTAGAGAGTTTTCTGCTAAATTGATACAATTTTTGATGGTCGATTATGATATGGTCCTAGGAATGGATTGGTTGAAGGATCAGTATGCAAGAATAGACTGCCATGTTGGTAGGATTATTTTTGGTATTTTCACCGAAGAAGAGTTTTCGTTTTCCAGAGGCGAAGTAGAACCTTCTCCACCAGTCTTGCGGATGGCAATAGCAAGAGCAGTTCAGTTTTCCAGAGTAGTAGAAGAATTTCTTAACATATTTTCCAAAGAGCTTCCAGGCATGCCGCCAGAGAGAGAAATAGAGTTCACCATTAATTTGATTCCAGGGACGGCACCAGTATCAGAGAGTCTCTACAAAATGACACCATCAGAATTGGAGACCCTGTACAAGATGATTGAAGAACTCAGAACCAAGGGATTCATTCGTGCTAGTGGATCGCCTTAGGGAGCCCCGATGCTTCTTATAAAAAGAAAGGATGGTACGTTAAGATTGTTTGTTGATTATCATATCTTGAATTCCGTAACAATCAAGAACAAATATCTCCTACCAAGAATAGATGACTTATTCGATCAACTCAGTGGAGCAGCAGTATTCTTAAAGATTAACTTACAGTCAGTTGTACCATCAGATCAGAGTCAGAGAGCAAGACATCTCGAAGACGACATTCAGATCTAGATATAAAAATTAGGAGTTTCTCTTTATGCCATTCGGAGCGACCAATGCGCCAGTAGTATTCATGGATCTCATGAATCACATATTCATGCCTTATTTGGATCAGTTCATGATAGTATTCATAGATGTTATCTTGGTCTATAACAAGAGTGAAGTAGAGCATGAGCAGCATCTCCGAGTAGTCCTTCAGATTCTCAAAGAGCACCAGTTGTACGCAAAGTTCAGTAAGTATAAATTTTGGCTTGATCATATTTCGTACTTAGGTCACATCATCACCAGAGAAGGAGTAAAAATAGCCCCCCAGAAGATAGTAGCTATAGAGACATGGCCAGTATACAACACCGTCACAGAAGTTTGTAGTTTTCTAGGATTGGCAGGCTATTATTGGTAATTTGTATCAGGCTTTGCTTGGATTTCAGCGCCATTAACACAGTTCACCCGCAAGGATGTGCAGTTTGCTTGGACAGCAGAGTGTTAGAGTTTATTCGAGAAGTTGAAGTAAGGATTGATAACGGTACCCATTCTTATGCCTCCAGATAGGACTTAAGGATTCTCAGTTTATTATAACACTTCAGACAGAGGATTGGGATACGCCTTAATACAGCATGGCAAGGTAGTAGCTTATGCATCACATCAGCTTCGTGATCATGAGAGTAATTACCCAACCCATGACTTGGAGTTAGTAGTGGTGGTTTTTATACTTAAGCTTTGGAGGCATTACTTATATGGAGATCGGGTAGAGATTTTTACCGACCGCAAGAGTTTTAAGTATGTGTTTACCCAAAAGGATCTTAACATGCGTCAGAGAAGATGGCTAGAGCTATTTGTGGATTATAACATCAACCTATAGTATCATCCTGGGAAGGCCAACGTAGTTGCTGATACCTTGAGCAGAAGAGCAGGAGCTTATTTTCTAACAACACAGCTAGAGTTATTAGCGGATCTATGAAAGATGGGTATAGAGATAGTTCTTCCTACCAATGTGGCATTGATGGCCAGTATGCAAGTCTAGTCCAGCATAGTTGAGAGAATAAAGATAGCACAATCATCGGATTCTAAGCTTCAGCGGCTTAGGGAAGAATATGAAGCAAGACGAAGAGCAGACTTATACATTCACGAAGATGACATATCGACATGAAAGGCATCTTTGTGTACCCAGTGGTGACATCAGGCAAGAGATTATGGTAAAAGCTCATGGTTCGTAGTATTTAATTCATTTCAATGGTACAAAGATGTATCGTGATATCGGTCAGCATTTCTGGTGGAATGGCATAAAGAAGAAGATAGCTCGGTTTGTCTCTCATTGTTTAGTTTGCCAATAAGCCAAGGATGAACATCAGAGGCTAGTTGGACTTCTTCAACCTTTACCGATTCCAGAATAAAAATAGGAGCATATTACCATAGATTTTGTAATTGGGTTACCTAAATCCCTAGATGGAAGAGATGCTATATGGGTTATAGTTGACCGACTCACTAAGGTAGCTCATTTTTTCCCTTTTAGAATTAGTCAATCGACGGATTAGCTAGCAAAAATGTACCTCAGGCAGATAGTCAAATTGTATGGAGTGCCAGTCATTATCATATCAGACAAAGCTTCAAGGTTTATATCGCACTTTTGGCAGAGTTTTTAAGAGAGTTTGGGAACTCGTCTTAAGTTTAATTCAGCTTATCATCCGTAGACAGATGGTCAGTCGGAGTATACGATTCAAACTCTTGAAGATATGTTATGATCCTGTACGCTTGACTTCGGTGGTTCATGGGAAGATCACCTGCATCTATTGGAGTTCTCCTATAATAACAGTTTCCAGGCCAGTATTCAGATGGCCCCATTTAAGGTACTGTATGGCAGGAAGTGCATATCACCTTTAGCTTGGAATAATATAGGCGAGAGGCAGATGCTTGGTCCAGAGATGGTTACTCAGTCCATCGAGGTAGTCAGACAAGTTAGAGATCATCTTCGAGTTGCACAAGATCGTCAGCGCCATTGGGCCGATTCTTATCGACATCGACTTGAGTTTTCTATCGACGACTACGTATTTCTTAAGATCTCGCCTACCCGTGGCGTCATTCGATTCGGCGTATGAGGAATGCTTAGTCTTAGGTATATAGGGCCATTTGATATTTTCGAGCGAGTAGCTGATGTGTCCTATCGTTTCGCTCTTCTGTCGCTGTTACGTGAGGTACATAACGTATTCCATATATCCCAATTGCAAAGGTACATCCGGATCTGAGGCATGTCCTTGATCATTTGGAATTGGTTGTTGGTACCAACCTTTTGTATGAGAAAAGACCCGTATCCATATTGGACCGAAGAGAGAATGTACTCAACAAAAAGACTATTAGTTTAGTCCGTGTTACTTGGGGCCATCACTCCTTGGGTGAGTCAACTTGGAAACGTGAGGATGATATCCAATCGCAATATCCATACCTGTTTGACTCATACGGTATAATATCTTCTTTATGCCTTATGCTTTTAATTCCTTGCTTGCATGAATGATTGTTTGATTAACTGCTAGTCGTAGATTGCCTATAGTTAGTATAGCTTGTCCCGACACCTCTAGCCTCTTGATTAAATTCCAAGAATTGAATTCTTTTAAGGTGGGTAGAGTTGTCACTCCTGTTTTCTGTTATACGTATGTTCAATATACGTGTACGGAATTCTAACATTTGTCAAGTGACCCGTATCTTAACTTTTCTTGTTTAGCCTAGTCTTGGTTTAATTTGCCCTTGGTTCTGTTCGGTTTGACTTGGCTTGGCTTGGTTTGTTTTGGTTGGGTTTGAGATAAGGAGAGTTGATATATAAACCAACTTTTCTCTCTCTCCTCCATTATTTCTCATTACTTCTCCACCTTTTTCATCCTCTTCCTCATTTACTCCTCCACCAACCCTAGGCAAGTGCAACTTGCTTCATGATAGATCTCAAGTTTTATTGTTCCATTCTCTTCCTTGTATAATCCTAAGCTTCTTTAGGACTTGGCATTTTTGGTTTTGATGGATGAATTTTTATAGATCTAAGTCTTAAATTTTTTTTGTTTTCTTTGGTTTTGATATATTAAAACTTAATATTTTCAAAAACCAGTTGCTCCTTGTTGTAGAAAATTTCGTTCTTTCCAATTTTGTCCTTTGAAAAGCTTGATTTTGACTCTTTTTGGAGGAGTTATGGCATTTTGAAGTTCATGGGTTCAACTAAGCATTCTGTGCTGGTTGAAGAAGATGAACAGTGCATGCGCGCCCTTTAGCGCCATGCCATCTCGTTGCGCATGCGCCCTCCTTAGCGCCGTGCTATTCTGGTCGTGCGCTCTTTAGAGCCGCGCCCTTCGGCCGCGTGCCACTTGGCCCAGTGCTACTTGTCGCGTGCCACCTTGTGCTTCTTACCGAGCGCCACCTAGCCCCGTGTGCTCTTTAGCGTTGTGTGCCATTCTCGTCGCGTGTACCACTTGACCTAGCACCAGTTGCCGTGCGCCACCCCGCGCTTCTCGTCAGGCGCCACATAGCGTCGTGCGCTCTTTAGTGCCATGTGCCATTCTTTTCGTACGCACCACTTGGCCCAGAACTACTAGCCGTGCGCAACCCCGTGCTTCTCGCCGAGCGCCACCTAGTGTCGCATGCCATTTTCATCGTACGTGCCAATTTTCGTGCACCTAATAATTAGCATATCTCCATGCTTGTTCTCTTGTAATATTTTATTATATGCATGTACCATATACTTGGCCTATCTTGTAACGACCTGACTTGACTACTAGCTACTATAAAACCAGTAACTTAAGCATGATAGTACTTGATTGTAACCAGAACCTGACCTAAACTCGACATAAAAATACGATCCCAATTTGATAACTTGTTAATACTATGCATGATAGAACTTGAGCTTGATGAGATTTGAATTGATTATTGACTTGACTTGAACATGATAACATGAACCCGTCTTGTAAAATCTTGAAAGTGGCCCATTGAGGCGCACTCCTGACAAGTACCTTTGACATAACAAGTAAACCTGACATAACATGTATAATCATGATTGCTGTTGCGACAGCTACTCCTGTCTTGCTAGTGTAACTCTTACCTTGACTCCGTGGTTGATTGTGCCTATACAAAGCTACCTGTCTCATCTTGCATCATGTCTAGGACATGGATTCCTGGTTACCATGGTCATGGATTCATAATGAATCTGTCTAGGTTAATGACTAGATCGATCAAGTAGTTCATATAGCTAGATTTTCCAGTTACTAGCAATCCCGTTATTCCGGCTATACTTATGGATTTGTAGCCTACTGACGAGTAGGGCACATTTCTAGCACACTGTCATATGTTGCACTTCTTGAATTATAAGTACTAAAGTACACCAGTAATCTTGATAACTCTTGTAACTCTTATAACCCCGCCAGGATAACCTGGATAGTCTGTAGGCCTTGTGACTGCTAAAATATCTCATTGCATCTTGTTAGTAACTAGGCCTGTGACAACCCTAGTTAGCTAATGATAGCAAGTCGTAGGACTTGATTGGCCGTGCTTGAATGATTTTCTCATGATTAATAGGAGAATATATTAACATTATTTTTGTCTGCCTAAGGGCTGTACCATGATTGACCATGATTGACATTATTTTATGAGTTTAGCCGCTGAGTACGTGTTAGCTCGTGTTAAAACATTATTTTTGTCTGCCTAAGGGCTGTACCATGATTGACAAATCCTAGGGTTGATCATATATGACTTAACTCTTACTAGTCTCGCATTTTGTATGACTAGCTTTATGATCATCTGAATATATAATGTTTGGGATGCCTTACTTTGTATGTCTGATGATCTAACATCTTGTAACAATTATTTGCTTGCTTGAGATTAAGTCACTAGGCTTGTTCTCGACCATAAGAGACTGTTGGCTTGTAGGTAAATTCTCATGCATCTAGACAGCCGTTACCGTATTGCGAGGTGGATTGCACTTCAATGTACGTAGCTTGCTATGTTTGTCCCTCACTCTCCAGTATTCTAGTTCTGAGGCATCACTACACCAAAATAAGTAATTTGTAATACTTTTTTTTGTAATCAGTAACGGTTATTACCGTGGTAATCTCGTAACGGTTACAACCGTTACAATAACTTAAAAAATGTTACTAATATGCAAATTTTGTATTTTTATTATTTTTGTAACAGTATATTTCGTTACAAAACCAAGTTACTGAAGAATCACAGTATTACAAAAGTGAAAAAAACTATTCCCTCCTCATTTTCACCATTCCTTCTTCATTTCACCATTCCCTCCTCATATTTCAATATTCCCTCCTTTCTGTGCGATAACCCGACCGCTAATACCACCGTCTCCATCAAACGCATCTATTTCTCCTCTACTATCTCTCTCTCCCTCCTAGTACGATTGATGGTACCGCAATCGTCGGTTGGTGCGACCGCTTCGGTCTCTCCCACCCTGCCCCTCTCTATTACGCCTCCGCCCGCGACGTCTTTTGTATTTTCATGGCTAGTAGAATAATCCTCTTTCGCTAAAGATTCTTTCAAATCGAAATCATTTTCCTCTTCTTCATCTTCCTTTGTAACATCTACTGAAACCCTAACCCCCAAATCCCCAAGTTCAAGACCATCGTGGCCGATATCGTCACCACAGATTCGTTAGAGCAAGAGATGTTAGGGAAGATGACATACCCACAGATCTCCGTTAGAGAATTGGTGCTAGTCGAGCTCCTACAATTCACCAGAGAGCAAAAAGAAATAGGGCTTGCAATACACACAGTGGTTGCTCTCAGCCTCATCCCGTTCCTCCTCTCCCGGACCTTCGAGCTGCAAATCAACGCTGCCAGTTTGTTTGTTCTTTACTCAATTTAATCACATAGATTTAATTGGCTAGTTTGTCATACTATTTGTGAAACATTTTGATGAGTAGGATTCTACTTTCCTTTCCCCTTTGTTTTTGTTTTCTTCTGTTCGTTAATTTGATTTCTTTCATGTTTACCAATTGAAATTCTTCATCTGTAACCTCTCTAGCATTGCTTACATTTTTATTGATTATCTTATCAAATTCAAAGTTTAAATTTGTATTTCCAGGTACTACAATGGATAACATGAGAGGCGTAAGTATGTACTCTGAATTGGCCCTCCAGGCAATCATCGGAGTTCCATCTCAAAGAAAACAACGCCTTCCTTGATGCCGTAAAGATTTTTGGAGATCAAGTAGCACGAGGGGATAAGCCGGTGAGCATGTACGACCTCGTGCATGGAGCAGGTGTAGATGCTGGATGTCTAGATGGGAACGCAAGCCAATGAGTGCTTCTAATTTCGATTTTGTATGTATTTTCTACTTTGCAGACTATTAAAAGATTAATTTATGCAAAATTAGAAGTAGATTATTGTATCAGTCTATTATTCTTCATTTATTTTGATGTCTCATCTTATTAATCATTAGTTACCTTCAAAAGCTGCTAGCTTGTCCTAGAAAATACCATGACATTTATGATAGTCTTGATAATTAAGGAGAATCTAGTAATTTTTCAATGGATAAATCATTCCTACCAAGATTGAATTACTTCAGGGCCTTGAAAACATGAGCTTGTTTATGGTTTTGTCTTTGACCATTTTTCATCTGCATTCTGCTTATGTAGCATAAATATGCAAACTATTTATGAAACCAATGAAGTAAACTATGTAGTACATTCTTCACGTTATGTTAGAGCTCCTAAATATGCAAACTATGTAGTAGTCTTGGTATAATTCAAACACTATGGTTTTGTTGCTTTTTTGAGTACTAGATTTCATAGGCGTCTGATAGGTTCTCGTGGTCTTTCTTTCTTTGGTACCTTCTTCAGGAATCATACATTTAGATTTCCTACTCGCTTTGGTGCAGCATCACAATTTGTCTGTAACGTGGTTAGTTTTTCTTGTGTAGAAAAAAAGCTTATGATAAATTTGTTCAAATATACTCCCTAAATAGGGTTCTTAGAAGATTGGTTATTTCTCTAGATAGCTTGGGCATGATTGATTTTTCACTTTCGTCTTTGTCCTTAACAAGTGCAGATGTCGTCAGGTAACCCATTTATATAATTTGACAATTAATTGACATGTCACGGGAGTATTTTGGTCTATCTGATTTAAAGAAGTGCACACATATCGGTGGTTCAATTTCTGTCCATTCTCCATCTGTAGCAGTTGAAGAAGGTTTTGTTCGTAGCTTTAAAATTCTATTAAAGGCCACATACTGTTCTTTTGATTTGTTATTTCCTGAATTAATTTGGAAAGACTTTGTTTCTTTTAATTGGTAAGAAATGTTAAATTGTATGTGCAAAAGATAGCAATTATTCTTAATCAATCTGCAAATATATGCAAATTTATGCATTCCTTATATATATATGTGTGTGTTGGGGGGGGAGGAGTGGGTATATATATAAATATATATATATATATATATATATATATATATATATATATATATATATATATATATATATATTATATATATATAAAAATATATATATATATATATATATATATATATATATATATATATATTTATTTATATATAAATATAAAAAAAATATATATATATAAAATATATATATATATATATATATATAAATATATTTTTATATATATATATATATTTTATATATAAAAAAAATAAATAAAAAAATATATATATAAATATATTTATATATATATATATATATTTTTTTTATATATAAATATATATATATATATATATATATATATATATATTTATATATATGTATATATGTGTGTGTGTGTGTGTGTGTGTGTGTGTGATTTGTCTTCAGTTGGTGTCATCATAAGGTGTCATCATAAGGTCTCTTTCGTACACATACATGTTCCGCCCTGCAAGTTTCTTGTATTTTGGCTTATGAGTCATGCTTGCTTGCTTTTGTTTAGCTTCAGTTGGATATTATGGACAAAGGAACTGATGCTCGCAACTTCTTACTTGGAAATGTGATTCCTCTTAGACTTGGTTATGTGGGTGTGGTGAACCGTAGTCAACATGTACGCCCTTTACATATAACCACCTTTGAAAATAATATCCATTGTATGTTTTATCTGATTGATAAATCATGTGTGCCTTTGCTGTAGCTACACAAATGAATGATTTGAACCTTTTATATTGGTAATATATCAGTATGAGGATCATTAACATTTATTATATGAAAAATGTAAAGTTCTTTATACTGACCAAGTATTAGTAAAACATACTAAATCATCCTAACATCAATAACCATGACTTTTAACACAAAAGAATTAAGTAAACTAAAAAATGCTTAACAACATCATGTGTACCACAGTTTTTTATTTTATTTTTTATCCATTTAGGGTAAATGAAGGATTCTCGAGAATATTCCTAATCAAGGCTATGTTTCTGCTAGCTATTGGAGTGTTTAGGACTCCATGTACATTTGGTGCAATTGTTACGCATCCAAAGTAAATGTGTGATTGAGATGTCTGTCTTTTCTCAAGCACAGCTCCTAGTTTGCTCTTCTTGTCGTAATAATTTTGAAAAACAGACTCACATATGGGTTGACTTAAAATAAGAAGAGAAGCTTCAATTTGCAAAAAATTTTGCGACTGAGAAGTTGTCTTTATTATTTACTAGTAATTCGTTTCCCGTTGGGTTTATTGGCTTAACCCGATTGTGTGGCTCTGTAAACGTGCAGGATATTAATAAAAATCGAGCTATCAAAGACGCTCTTGCTTTTGAAGAAAGCTTTTTCCGCCTTAATCCGGTATGATTATATAATTTTCTTTCCTTGTGCTTTTACAGATACTGCAAGAGACTTATGTTTTTAATATAACTTTCAAGTTATTACTGATATATGATACCTTTTATAGGTGTATCATGGCCTCTCTCATTGCTGTGGGATCCCTCAATTAGCCAAGAGACTGAATCAGGTAACTATACAAAGGACTTTATTCTGCAAATTTCCACCTATTTTAGTGTCTATGTAAGAGCAGTAATCTCTTTTGTTTCCTATTTTCTACTTAGCTAGTGTTGCTATCTACAAAACTCTGTAACTTAATATTCCTCTAATGGAATATGGTGAATCACGGTAACATTGTGATGTTAAGCATAAAATTTGTAATTAGTTCTGCTTCTGCTGACGACTTCAAGCATTTCTTTACAGATTCTGGTACAACATATCAAAGCTGTGCTTCCAGGGTTGAAATCTCGCATAAATGCTCAATTAGTGGCTGTGGCAAAGGAACATGCAGCCTTCGGGGATGTACCTGAATCAAAGGTATACGACAATATCATTGACACCATCCACAGAGCATGGCGTTTCTATGTGTGATAACCTAAATTATTTCTTCATCGGTGGAGTTCTACGCTAGAGTTATGATCCATCATAGCATTAAAATCTAAAACGGAAATTATCTGTTTGAGGCATGTTTGAGATGATACTTTTCATTCTAGAGCTACAGCTGTCATGCCTATAATTTACCTTTTTTTCCAGAGTTTACACTACTTGACAAGCTCAAAAAGATCTTAACAGAAATCATTTTACTCTCATGGTTCATCTGGTTACAAGTTAATAGTGCTTGTGCTTCAAACACCATAAATAGCGGTGAAGTCGAGCCAAGTCGATCTTGACATGTTCAAGATCGGCTCATTTATGGACTGAAGTTATCTAGTCCTTGAAAACTGTTTGAAAACTGTGTCCAAGCTCGAAACTTGATAGGCTTGGGAGCATGCTGGTTTGGCTTGAGAGCAGCTCACGAGCTGCTCGAACTCGAGTTGGGTTGGGCTTATTGTACATGCAATATAGAGCTAATGTAATGTAGATGCTAAAATGTGAACTTTCTCCAATGATGAACATCCATCACGAAAAAGTAAAATGCCTTCTGGTCTCTTTTAAATATTTGATATAGTGTGATTTGTCTTTTTTAATATTTGATACGATTATCGTAAATGCCTACTTTTCCTCTTTCCTGTTGGCTTTATAGGGTTTTGAAAAGTCGAGGGAACACTCCAACATATGGTTTTATTTTCCACTCTACTTTCATTGGCCGAGCATCTACTAAAAAAAGGTTGATTAGCTTGTTATCTTGCAAACATGTGCTCCATTGCCTCTTGCATAGTTGTATTGACTATTTTCAGGTAGGCTTTTACTTTAAAAGTTGTAGTTTCAACGGTTGGTGCATCTTTCCTATACTTATGACCTTCTTTTATTTCTTTCCCTCATAGATACCTTTTAAGATGTTTGGAATTTATTTTTCTAACGAAAAGGATTATGAATCATAATCGACTACCACTATTATTGGTGAAAAGCCACGCGAATAGGTTGAGGAGCGATTAGATTTCTATGATAAGGACGTTGCTCCTTGTAAGAATGTTGATGTAATGAAAGTAGCAATCAAGAGTGTAGTTAATGGTGGACCACAAGAGGAAGATGGTAATTCCAAACACTATAGTTTCTTCCTTTGCATTATTTTTTTTCTCCTTCATTAATCAAAAATGAGTCATTTTACCATTTAAATGATTCATTATGTATAAGAAGGCAATACTTTGTCAGTTTAAGCTCGTCATTAAGATATACTCTTAAGCTCGCCACTTAAGCTTTGTCAGTTTAAGCTTGGCATTAAGGAAACAAATGGAAACTAACTCTTAATAAGTTCTTTATGGTATACTTTCGTCAAATTATCTGCTAGATTTGTGGCAAAACAATACACTATTTCTTTCTGATAGATGGAGTCATATAGGTACCTAGATTCTTGTTTCTCTCTTCAGTGCTAACTAAGAAGCTGTTGCAATTCTAGATGACCTCCCTCTTTTTTGTACTACTGTTATTTTTTGTTTACAGGTATAGCAAATAACATATCTTTACAGGATTTTCGATTGCAGAACATTGACCAATATGAAGAATGGTATGGTCAGTCTCATAAAGCACCTGAATTGCAGGTAACCCATGACATTCGTTTATTGCATTTCTTCTGCTCCCAATATGTTCATTGTAGTTTTACTTTCTGCAGCTTCCTAGAAGATACTTGATCAAATTAGACATTGCAAGTTACACCTTTGTTCACCATCATGGAATGATTGTGATAAACTTACTGGTTGACTTTGTGGATTGAGTTTCAGCTATTGTACATTCTAGTAAAAGTTTCTTAATAATGCACAACGCCAGAGCTTTAGTTGAAACTATTAGCAAAAACTGAAGATAGACTCAACTTTCTAGAAGTCGAAATAGGAATGATCAGGAGCATCTAGGTACGGAAGCAGAATTTTTGATCTTCCTAGTCTCCACATAAGTTTCTGCATGGAGAACGTACCCATCTTGATATTGAACCTTTTTTACTTCATTGGTTTCATAATGACAATAAATCTATCAGGACATCTTAAAATTCTCTTTCTACCAAAGAAGCTAATATATGAGGTTGGCATCCCCTCTTTTTACTATATTGCTTCATTTGGAAACAGAAGTTTCAAGATCCATCTATCAATACTCTGTTAGTTATTTGGTACCATATTAAAAGAAATTAAAATATTTCAGCCCTCATACAAGCTACGATTGTCATGTTATTTTCTGAGAGAAGATCCCTACTGTCGAGGCCGATGATCCTTGTTCATCATCATTATTGTTCTCCATCACAGTTGTGTTTGGCTTGTATGGCGCAAGAGAGAGACCCACAAAAGTTATTAACAGTTTTTATGTCTGTTAATCTGATATCAACTCTGTGCACTGATGCCAAATTCCTAGCCAAGCTAGAGTGCGAAAGAGGGGTCGTGAAACATAGAAGGCTAATTGACAGGTAGGTAGACTTACTTTTATGATTATGCAGTGTAAGCCCATGCAACCAAGGGGCATCCTCCAACTTTCCCTAGACGAGAGAAGAGTCTAGATCATAAGGTAAGATTATATGTATATTATAGGGAATTACATTCATCCCTAGGATACTAGTCAAATCAATAAGGAATTACATTTCCAGATCTCTGTATTGGATGCTACTCAGCATATATTGCACACAAATGTAACTCTGTGACTATGGCCATTATGTATACTTTATATAATGAAAAACCCATCATCTTCAGATTCAGTTTTGATCCTAAAATATTGTTTGTTGCTTTTATTGTCATATATATGAACCTAATTGGCATCTCCCATGTATGGACTTTTGTAACTCTTCTAAAATAAAAAATTTCACCTGCAACAATCTATTTCTTTTAGAATCATTTTTGCCACTACTTCACTGTAACCCGATGTCAAAAAGACAGTAATTTTTTGGATATCATAGCATAGTGCCTGATATGCCTTCTATTTTGTGCATGTTTGTTCCTTAAAAGTTGGCAGTAATTAGCTTTAAGAATGCACCATTTAAGGATAAAACTGATTGATATCTCCCAAATTGGTAAATTTTAGTCCATGAATGACACAAAATAGGATATAAATGAGCCTTTTCACAACTTATGAGTGGAACCTCCTAGTCAATTGGTGTCATCATTTGCTTCTGCTGTGAATAGCTTGTTCTTGAGATGAATGCCTCTTTAATATATTTTTACATACATAGTTGTGTTACTCCATTCTATGAATCTTTGTCATGACGATTTTCTGCATGCCATAGTATATGAGGTAGGTCGGTGTGAGTTAGTTTGGTTATTGAATCTAGTTACTCTAGCTTGGGTTTACTTCAATCGTCTTATATATTTTCTCTGTTGTGATTGCATGGCCATTCATTTGGTGCAGCCTACATTGTACAAAACAATTTCGATTAACAGTCATCGAGGTGATGAAGTATGGGCTGCTGGCATTTGCAACCAAGGAGGACAGTGACTGGAGCTGAAAGCAAGACTCTAGTCTCTTATGTTTGTGTTGAGAAGGGAATGGTTCTTTCTGTTGATATTGAGGCTTAGATCTTGTAATGTTATATGTTGTTTTCAATTATTGCAATATGAATTTGAATTGAGAAGAGAATGGTTCTCCTTTGTGTTAATATTGAGGCTTAGATTTTGTAATGTTATATGTTATATTTAACTATTGCAATATGAATTTGAATTTACGTGCAT
Source organism: Iris pallida (assembly GCA_029216955.1). Classification (NCBI taxonomy): domain Eukaryota; kingdom Viridiplantae; phylum Streptophyta; class Magnoliopsida; order Asparagales; family Iridaceae; genus Iris; species Iris pallida. The sequence goes on from JANAVB010030818.1 coordinate 8,358,910, forward strand.
ATTGATAATAGTTGATCTTCGATTACATATTGCTTTGAAGCCTTTTGAATATAGGTTAATAGAAAATATATTGAATATATATTTTTTTTCAAAAAAAATGATATTGGTAACGGTTATTACTGTTACAAAAGTGAAAAATAAGTAACGTAATAGCACATTTTTGTAATGGTAATAACTGTTACGAAGATAAAATTAGTCACAGTAATAACCGTGACAAAAAAACGTTACCAAAATTTACTATCGTAACGGTAATAACCGTGACAAAAAGTGTTACAAAAATTAGTCACGGCCAATTCGTCACGGTTATAACCGTGACAAAAATTATTTGTCACGGTAATAACCGTTGGTAATTACCTATTTTGGTGTAGTGTGATAGTGTGTTGGTGGTGATGATATCTGATATAGACGATGGTGGTGGCGGTTTGGAGTCGCGACGGTGGTGGCAGTTTGAGATGGTTTTACGGAGGATGGTTGTCGGTATACGATTGGTCAACGGGGATGGATGGTTTTACTGGGTTGGATGGGGTCGACGAAGAGCAGTGGTACTGGTTAGTCGGATGTGGGGTTTGGTTGTTTGTGGATGTCGTGAAATTGTGTTAAATTTACGAGCAAATAAATGAAGGGCCTCCCTATATATAGGTAGATATTCCTATAAGATTAGGATTAGAATTTCCAATAAAAAAGTCTTCCCTTAATTTAAATCCAAATAGTTAAACATAATTAATCAAATCTAAATAGAATTTTTGATAACAACAATAATTTAAAGTAGTGCTTAATACTTATCAACAATTTAAATCATATAAATTCGAATCAAATAATAAATTTTAGACCAAAATCAATCTAGTCACAATCTTTTGATGATTGCAATGAGAATGTTTAAGTAATATTCGATATTATCAATAATTTAACCACATAAATTTTAATCTTAAACATCAATTATCATAATAATTCAAAATAATACTAGTTTCAATCAAAATAATTTAAAACATATTAGTATAAATCTTAATTAAGATAAATAGTCATCATAATAATTTAAATATAATGATACCATCAAAATACTTAAATCACATATAAATTCAAATATGAAATTAAATAATTGGTTAACATAATAATTTAGAATAATATTCGAAGTTTATCAAATAACGTAAGTATATTTTTATAAATAGAAAAACTTAATTTAAAATACTTTGGTAAAATATTTTTGTTATTTCCAAAAATACCTATGATTTTGAAGACCAATTTTGAAAATGATATTTAATAAAAATCCAAAATAGTAACCAAACATCTTTTATAATTCCAATAATAAAATTAAGAAAATCACCAAAATTGACTAATACTTTTAAACCATAATTTTTAAACAATTTTTTGAAAGCTGACAAACAACAAAATATCGTTTAAAAAGTCTCGACAAAAATCACCTTTAAACGCAATAATTAAAATATATAAGTAATTTAAAAATAATTTAAAAATTTGGGGAGAGGAGTTGCTAATCTATCCACCTTAGAAAAATTTTATCCTCGAAATTTAAGGACTAATAAGATAGAAGGACTTAGTGGATCGGTGAAAGGATATGAAAAGTTTATGATAAAAAATATTGATTGAATAGATGAAAAGAAAAAAGAAAGAGTATATTCAGAACATTGATTAGCTAGGGTGGAAATAGAAGAAGTGAATGGATACGGTTTGGTGTTGGGATCTTAGGCTATGGTGTCGAATCCTAAAAGGTCCTAAATGATCTATAAAATTCGTTAAACCTCCACGACACCAAAGCTGTCACCCCCAGTTTTCGAATTAGGGGTATTTTCATCATTTTTCAAGTTTTATAATTTTTAGGAATTTTATTTGATTTTATGTGATTTTTTGGGATTTATTTGGTTTGGTTTGGATTTTTATCCAATTCGGACTTAAGTTGGAGACCCGGGTAGCCTGGACCCTAGTGGAACCCATATACTAGCTGGGCTTGGCCCACATACCATCCAAATTAGGTTAGAAACCATAAACCCAACTTCCATGGCTTAATTAGTCATTTTAGAGACTTAATTGATTAATTAGAATCAAGCCGAACCAAACCGAAACAAACCGAACCCAAACTAAGTCTAATGGGTTGGAGGCTTAGTGGATCCACACCCAAAACCCAATCCCCCCCTTTGGCCGGCCATGATAGGGAGCACCCCTCCTCTTTCTTCCTCACAAGTAAACTATCTCTCTCTCTCTAATTTATTTCTTCTTCCCAAGCTTTTCTTTCTCCAAGGAAACCTAACCTAGGTATGTTCATAAATTCCCATTTAATTCCCTTTAGCATTAATTCTTTCACAATAGTTGTAGAGAAGAGGATTCTCTACACTTTGCCCCTAGAATTTGTAGGTTTTCCTAAAAATCTAGGTTAGAAGATCTATTTGGGGGTTTTTTTCATTAGAGGTGTATATATATATATATATATATATATATATATATATATATATATATATATATATATATATATATATATATATATATATATATATATGTGTATGTATTTATATATATATGTATTTGTGTGTGTGTGTAGAGAGTGGTGGTGGTGGTGTTGTGAGAGAGTGTGTGTCATGAGAGTGGTGGTGAGAGTTTGTGAGAGTTTGGGAGAGTTTGTGTGAGTGTGTGTGTGTTTGTGTGAGAGTGTGTGTGGTTGTGTGAGAGTGTGTGTGTGTGTATATATAAATTTATATGTGTGTGTGTGTATGTATTTATACATATATAGATGTGTGTGTGTATATATATATATATATATATATATATATATATATATATATATATATATATATATAGATATATATATATATATATATATATATAGATAGATAGTTGTATATATATATAGATATATATATAGATATATGTATAGAGAGATAGGAAGAAGTAGTAGAGAAGTAGAGAAGTGTAGGAATTCAATTTAGAGGATTTTGAGTTAAAGGGCGAAATCGAGCTCCGAGTGTCGGAACGCGATGAAACTTGGCGTAGACCTAGATTATATAGATTAGACTTTGCGGGTAGGCTCCCGAGTGGAAATCGGGGTCGTAGGGCGCCGGTATCGCGCCGTACCATTATGTATCTTGAAATATTCAAGATACCGATAATGGGCCGTATCATGGACTGGATGTCCACTTTACCTAGGTATTTTGGTAGGTAACGTATGTATAGGTTAGTATCATACTACCCTAGGGAGATCGGGTCAAAATACCAAGCGTAGGTAGGCTAACTTGATAATTGCCTACGTTAGAATTTTACCCTTTTTAAGGGTAAAATAGGATATTGGCCTACGGCCAAGATTTGGGTTTCGAAGTCCAAGATGGACTTGGATATGGGTTGTAGAGGTTGGTAATAGTTAGAAATAGTCGCCTAGACCTAGTCTTGACCTCGGTTGACCACGGTTGATTTTTTAGACCGAAAGTCAACTATGGGTCAACACTTTACCCAATTTAGTCCCAAATTCCATTAAACTTGGGAAGTTGACCAAAAGTCAACTATTAGTCACCATTGACCTAGGATTGACCAGGGTTGACCAAGGTTGACCAGAGTTGACCAGTTGACCAAAAGTCAACTGTAAGTCAACCGTTGACTCAAATCGACCTAGATTAATTCCGTTTGACTTGCATTGACCCAGTATGACCTAGCTAGACCTAATATGACTTAGATTGACCTCGTACAGTCTAGTTTGGCGTGTATTAACCTAGAATGACTTAATAGGGTTTAAATTGTCTTGACTTTAATTTCTAAGCATAGTATTGATACGTCTTGTTCTCTATAGGTCCTCGAGACGCTGTATTTGCTCCAGTTGACATATCATACCATATTACAGGCAAGTACATTCTCTGACACTTTTCTAATTTACGATGATTGTTATAATTCATGTACTTAGTGTAGATATGCTTGTTCTCGACACATTGGTCACACGGATTGGTATTCATGGATTCCGACATGAGATGTTATTCCTCGTTATCTTGGAATATTTTGTGCAAGCCCCCTTGTAGTTCTTGTGCAGTATATGGACACCGATTCTCGAGGAGACTTGCTCCCTTCTCGTAGAATCCCGTGTCGTAACGTGTCTTGCTTGGATCCACTCTACCAGTCGGGGACGGGGAGTAATAGTGTAGATGTGTGGTCATACCCGCCTTGTATATATCGTGAACCTTGTGAATGCCAATCCTACACCACACATATGATTGGCTAGATCATAACCTTGTGTAGACCCAATCCGGCCACATGTTGTAGCTAGTACTCACACACCTAGATATATGATTCTTGATTCTTGTACATGCCATGATCAGTTTACTTGCCTTGTTCTAGCTCTAGTTTTACAGCTTACCTTGCCATGATACTCACATGTACATTCTATGATTTTCTTGTATATACTCTCTATTTACTATCTTATAGCTTTTGTCATATCTTGTGAACTGTTGTTAGTAGATTGTACTCGTTCCATCCTGACAGGATATGTTGAAAATATTACAGATGCTGACGAGGGGGGTTACTGTACCTACTACGGTCCGGATGACGTAGTGGGCCTAGACCTGGAGACTTTGGTCCAGCAGGGCTTAGCTCCGCCTGGCGAGACCTTACCTATTGCTTAGTTAGAGTAGGTCTTTTGTACTGGACTTTGTCTCCAGCTACTTTTGAGACTGTTATTATTATGGTTTGTATTAGAGACTTGGACTTGTATATATTTTTGTATTGGACTTGACAGGTTATTATTTTATCGTCTTGTTGTCTTTATCTTTCAGTCTTTACTTTATCATCTTAGAGTTGTGATTGAGCACTCATATATATTCATTGCTTGTCCTCCGTTCGGAGTTGACCATATTCTCGACAGGTTTTGATATATATATATATATAAACTGTTTAGAGTAGAAAACCTACAGCGTTCCACGCCGTTTTACGGTGAGGGCTGGGCGTTGTTACGTGCACGTGCCCTTATAGCGGGTGCGGGTCGTGACAAAAGCTAACAATAACCTCAAAGAAAATCAATCGAAGAGTCTACCCACCTTTGTTATCAAACTCAAAATATTTTGAATTCATCTAATAGGGTATCTCAAAACTCAACTATGTAACCTATGTAATAACCTTAACTACCCAAGCAATCAATTTGAAAGGAATCTGTGGATTGTCCACGGTATACCTAGTGCTAAGTCTAGTCATTTTTCCTAAAATCAAATCAACCTAATTGCGAATGTGCATCTCCTAGTTGTAGGCTCACAGCAGTACGACTGATATGGCATTACCATAAGTTCGCACAATTTGCAAAAACTGACCTACATGGGCCACCAAAAACTTGTCACGACTCGTACCCGCTTTTCGGGATGCGAGTACATGTGCAAGTCTAGCCTACGTTGTAGAATCAACGTAGTAAGCTGTCTAGATCATAATCCTCAAAATCATAATAACTGCTCATAATCCTTTTATCTTTATTTGCTCATTCACAAAACTAAATCGAATTACAACATCCAAAGTTACATTTGATTATAAAAATATAATGTCTCACAAGAATAGAAAAAACAACTAAATGGATACTCAACTATCTAACTAGTCTCTATGTTTTGGCAGTCGTATCCTCCCCAAGGATCCCTCGCATAGCGTAACTGTGACTAATCTAAAAAATAGTTTCCAGTCAGGAGTGGAATGAGTACAAACCATGTATGTAGTTTCAAATATATGATAACGACTATAAAAATAGGAAATAGAAATGACATACATGATGAAAAAATATACTGTAAAATATGGCATGAACGGTAAAGCGAAATGACTAACATGAAAAAGTAAGACATGGAATAAGAAAAACATAACCATCTACGTGATTTGAAGTACATCTTTCAATATGTGATCAGTCTGAGACAGTTACACCTTACGGTCTACATAGGATTTGCATCATCAATGTCTAAATAAAGAAAATAAAATAAAGCACGATCTACGGGTCTAATCACATATCTACTTAGTACTTTCCCGCCAGACTACTATATATGGATATAGTCTCGATAAATAAGTCATGAAATACGATAAACAAACACAATAGAATATGGTATCATGACTAAATCCATATGACACTAACCCGTATAACGAATATGTCAAGAATCAAATATGTATCACTAATTATACAATTACAATAATTAACAATATTGAAAACAAATAAGAACTATTCGTATGGGGTCCTTAGCTGGTGAAACCGATAATTCTATTGAGTTCAGGATAGTCTGATTGGCTAGGATAGAGGTGAAGAAGTTCGAAATTCGCAAAGAAAATAAAAAATATCAATTTGTCATGATCATGATTAATCTAAGAGAAAATTTGTGTTAGAAAAGAAAATTCCTATTTAGAAAAAAATATATACATATGTTTCTAGAAAAATATTTATAACCTATTTAGAATTATGATAAACTTATATATGAAAGTAATATAAAATTTCATGAAAGATTATTTCCTAATTTTATAGAAAGATATATTTATAACTATTAAAATAAATAAAAGCCCATGATATATATTTCTATTATAATATCGATTATTATGAGTCTAATATTAAGAATGCTGTTTACATTACTATAGTCGAATAAATATAATAAGCCCATAGAATTTATACAAGCTAAATAATATAGATATATATTTATAGTCAAAAGACTATAAATAATATAATACTATATTTAAGCTTCTAAACCTTGTTTTGAAATTATATGTAGGCCAAGCCCCAATACTATATTTTGGAAATAGCTAAAAAGTACTGTGCTAATATACATATTTAAAATATACTTTGTTGAATCTCATTTTAGAAAGATATATAATATATATATAAAAAAATATAACTATCAGGTTCCTTTTTCAGTAATATAAACCTTTGAAAAAATATTCTTATATACTTACTTGAAAATCGAGAAAAAGCCTTTCAGGCAAAAACTCCAATTTTTAAGTTACAAATAGGCACAAAGTCCAATACTATATATTTACTATAGAATAATTTTTAGAAAATTATTGATCATTTATTTCATAAAACAGTATATAGATGATAATAATAACAATAAGGATTGCATAATAATACTTATAGATATTTACAATGTAATAATACTTATACACAATGTATAATAATATATTACTTATAACTATACTATATTGACATCAACCCCTACATTTATTACTCTCCGTCTCTTTCTCTGGGTTCAATAGATAATGAAGACACATCATTGCCTCTTCTGTACATTAACTGGGGAAAGAGAAAGGAAGAAAGGAAAAGAGGGATTTAAAAAGAGTTTAATGGAAGGGGAGGGCCTGGGAAGGAAGAAGGAAAAAGAGTGGGCGAGTGAGATAGAGAGAGAGGCTCGGGAGAGGGAAAGAGAGCTCACCAGCGTGGCGCTGGATTCCTGAGCGGAGGAGACGCGCGTGCACGGCGGTGGCATGCTGGAGGCAGATCCTAAGATAGCTTGTGCGCGGCGCTGCGAAGCGGCTATGCGGCAGGTGGATGTTGTCTATGGGGTTTGCTGCAGGGAGAGGGATGTGGCATGACGTTCGTCGGCCGATCTGGATGGGCACACGGATGATGGTGATGATGGTGGTGGTGTCCGACTGGGTTGATGGTGGTGGTATTGTCATGGTGGAGGTGATGAAGGTTAGGGTTAGTGCTGATTTCTATTTTTTTCTGTATTTGATAGTGTGTTGTGTCCTGATTGTTTGGACACGAGGGAATGATTTTATGTATCGTGTCCGATGTTTTGGACACCAAAAATTTGTATACTGATGTAATAAATAGAGTAGAATGGATGTGGTGGACATGAATAACACGGTCCGAATAGGGCTGACATGGTAGGTACGGGCACAGAATTTTGGGCGTTGTGTATTGGTAGTAACGATATTTGATGTAGACGATGGTGGTGGCGGTTTGGAGTCGCGACGATAGTGGAAGTTTGAAATGGTTTTGCGGAGGATGGTGATCAGTGGACGATGGATGAATGTGGATGGCTGGTATTGCTGGATTGGATAGGGTCAGCGAGGAGCAGGCGTACGAGTCAGTCGGATGTGGTATTTGGTTGTTTGTGGATTTTGTGGAATTGGGCTAAGAAATTTACGAGGAAACTAATGGAGGGCCTCCCTTTATATAGGTGAATATTCCTATAAGATTAGGATTAGAATTTCTAATAGATTAGTTTTCCCTTAATTTAAATCCAAATATTTATCTAAAACAAAATTAATCAAATCTAAATAGGATTTTTGATAACAACAATAATTTAAAGTAGTACTTAATACTTATCAACAATTTAAATAATATAAGTTTAAATCAAATAATAAATTTTAAACTAAAATCAATCTAGTCAGAATCTATTAATGATTGCAGTAATAATGTTTAATGTAATATTCGATATTATCAATAATTTAACTACATAAATTTAAATCTTAAACATCAATTATCATAGTAATTAAAAATAATATTACTTTCTATCAAAATAATTTAAAACATATTAGTATAAATCCTAATTCAAATAAATAGTCATCATAATAATTTAATATAATGATACCATCAAAATACTTTAAATCACATATACATTTAAATCCGAAATTAGGTAATTGATTAACACAATAATTTAAAATAATATTTAAAGTTTATCAAATAACGTAAGTATATTTTTATAACTCCAAAAGCTTAATTTAAAATACTTTGGTAAAATCTTTTTATTGTTTCCAAAAATACTTATGATTTTCAAGACCAATTTTGAAAATGATATTTAATAAATATTCAAAATAGTAACCAAACATCTTTTCTAATTCTAATAATAAAATTAAGAAAATCAATAAAATGAATTAATACTTTTAAACCATAATTTTTAAATAGTTTTTCTAAAGTCGACAAACAACAAAATATCGTTTAGAAAGTCTCAACAAAAATCACCTTTAAACACAATAATTAAAATATATAAATAATTCTAAAATAAATTTGAAAATTCGGGGAGAGGAGTTACATTCATGATCTTTTCCATCCGGTCATATATTCTAGTTGCCATTTCAAATAACATGTCAGGATCTTTGATTACATGTTCATGTTCAGTTTAGATAATCCATTACAGTTTCATGTTCATCCTGTTTTATTGTCTTTTTAATTGTTAACATGTTGTACTTATTTCATTATTGTAGAATATACTTTGCTCCAATCCTGACTGGATATGTTGCAGGTAAATTGAGGCTATATGTTTTATGAGTAGGACTACACTATGACTCAGGACCTAGGAGTTGCTGCAGACATTTAGATATAGTTTTATTTTGTGTAATAGATTTTATTTTGGACGTTGTAACATTGTATTCTGTTGAACTCTGGAATGTAATAGATGCTGTGATTTAGATTTTATCTTATCTAGTGAAGTTCTTTAGATACTCAGTACAGCTTACTAAGTTAAGTCCACAACGTAGGTTGGCCGAGTCCGACCCGTATACGATTATTATGGAGCGGGTCGTGACAGTATCGGTTCATAGTTTTCCGGTTATGGGTGTATTGCTAGAGTATATATCCGACAACGGCCATTGACCACACATGAGAACACGGTCGAGAGGTATGCTAGTATATACATAAGCCTCTAGCAGATGCTATGCTTTATTCTTTCACCTACTCATACATAGCAAAGTAGTTTTCCAGTGTATTACACTGAGATGGATAGTTTACCTTGTCAGTTATATTCATGTTCATGTATATTACTTTTACTGTTTATATTATGGCTAGTTGTTGTATCTTGTTATATCCCCTGAGGACCTGGTTATTTCCCGGATCCAGATGAATACCTTTATCCTACAGTTTACGGACCAGGCATCAAGCCCGAATATCTTGCAGAGGACCTGGAGGCTATATCCGAGGAGTTTCCCTGATCCAATGGTTGATAGTTGATTAGAGTCATAGAAATTTTATCTAGCTAGCTATGTCCTGACTATTTTCCTATTTCAGTATTGTACTTTGTTTCAGTAGATATATTTCCACCACACTTGATTATCTCAAACAAATCTTGTATTTTATTATTTCAGACTTATACATTATTTTAGCCAGACATTTGTTATATTTTCTGTGTTGATGTTGTTACTGTGGATGAGATTCTAGTGTTATTGATATGGAGATGTTAGATTACATGTGCATGTTGTATTGTAGTTATAGGATACAGCGTACTACGATTAGGATAAGTCCATTAAATTGGAAATACTTATTCTAGGCGTACAGCTGACATGCTCATGTCTTTGGTTTTGATATATTTTATAACTGGGACATAACATGTTTTTGTGGTGGCCCATACAGGTCTGTTTATTATTTCGGTTACCTAATTACCAAGACCAGCCTATAAATTAGGATTAAAAAGTCTAATTAGGAAATCTCATCCACTTGCTATTTATCGCCTTTGAATTCCAAGTTTGCACTCTCTCCTTTATGCATCTAGCTTGATTCCATACTCCTCTCATATGATTTTTCTTTTGCAGCAATTGGCAGTTGTGTAGTGGACGCATGACTTTCAGAGCTGACCCGGAAAGGTTCTAACCAATTCGACGACTCCAATAGGGTTCGTACCCCCAACTCTGATTCAGCACGAGGGACAGACCTCGCAGACCCAGACACAGCAGGAAGATCAGTTGCCCCCACCACCTTTATTTTTGAATCAAATGCCACATAGAGCGTACCCTTAGCAGCCTTTCGAACAGATGCCACAGATACCCTAGCCCGATATCAAGGCCTTGATATTCCTATTCTTTCAGACCATGATGCAGCAGCAAATACAACAGGCCGAGGCTATGGGGCAGAAATTGATGCTGGTTATAAAGATGTTAGCAGCACCAGCCCCTGCACCAGCACCGACACCGGCACCTGTACCTGCACCAGTACCTGTACCGATGTTAGGCACTATCTGTGGCTATCGACAGATGAACCCGAAGACATTTGAGGGCAAAAAGGCACTAGAGGAGTTCACCGCATGGATCATCAACATTCAGAAGCTTATCGACACTTCACAACTATAGGAAGATTTATGGATGACAGTCGTTCGGACCCAGCTAGATGGAAATACGCATCACTGGTGGTAGTCGATCGAGCGAGACATCTTTAGAGACCAGACTTGGGAGCAGTTCTTAGAGTATTTTAATGCGAGCTACAGTTCGAAATGCTCTCTACGATTAGTTCCTCCATCTCAAATAGAGGAATATGATTGTAGATGAGTATGACGCGGAGTTCAGTCACCTTATTCGTTTCAGTACCACCCTGATACTGAATGACGTAGAAAAGGCAAGAAGATTTTATTATGGATTAACGAAAGAGCTCTAGAGATATACTATCGCACTGTCCAGGGTTTCGTATGTCGAGGTGTTAGTCGAAGCCCATCTCCAAGAGGCGATTAACAAGGACCCAGTACTTCTGAGGTATCATACCGCAGTAGCACTAGCCAAAGGACAATATGGAGGACCTATCAGATGTTCAGAAGAGCATCTTCAGCAACGAGTAATCCCGTATCCAGCAAAGGACCTTGCAACTTGCCACTACTACAACAAGAAGATGCATGTTCAGAAAGACTATAGAAGGAGGCTTGGACAGTGTCTAGTATGTGGTTCGAGTCAACACCCGGCTAGAGATTGCCCACATCATCATGACCGAACAAATCAAAGGCCAGTACTACCTGGGCCCCGACCACCTGCTCAGACAATTGTAGTTCCGAGGCTACCAGCACCTGGAGAATAGAAAATTGGTCAGGCTTATGTTATGGCAACAATAGAGAAGCAGCCTAAGAGTATAGCTATAGCAGGTATTATCTTAGATGCATCGGTTGTTGATTTTAAGGCCCCATTATTTTCTTTTAGTTTTGTAGCAAAGACTAGAGTAGCCACTTCACCTGGCCTGGCCTAAGAATTTGAAAGATTCTTACGATGAGAAGTTAGGAATCCATGCTTGATAGGACTAGGTAAATAACTAAGGTGGGTAAAATTTCATAGATATGAGTATTAGAGTGTTTACCATATATTAATGATTAGCCGATCATAACCCTAATTTACGATAATTTTTTGTTTCTATTAGCAGCCTAGGGACATGGACTATCATAGTGCATAGTGCATGGTTCACCCCATATCTTTTTCTTAAGGGTTGGTCTATTTAGCTATGTTAGCTTAAGAACCAAAATCGCAACACAAATCCTTTAGCCTAAACCTAGCCATAGGATGTATTGCCATCCCGATACGATATAACATCTATTTTCTTATTTAAATATAGTGGTGTCATATTATTTTAGTGATATAATATATGCTTATAATATGTAAACCTAGATTATGATAATTTAAATCCTATTAGTATTAGCATCCTTTAGAAATCCAATATGACTAATTTCCTTTATCCTATGAGTTAGTGTAATTTTGAGGACAAAATTCTTTAAGGTGGATAGGTTGTAAGCCCCATATATTCTAGAGTAATTTTTTTATTAATTTTTTAATTTTTATTTAGTATAGTTATTAATAGATATGTTGTCCAACGGTATTTATGATCATAAAATATACTCTTTCGTAGCTTTATTTTTTGGAGCACAAGAAATGTCAAACTCTAGAAACTTCATTCGTAAGTTTTGACCTAGACAAGTTTATCTTCGATTTGGTATATCATATCCTACTCAAATAGTTCCTCTTCTATTCTATTTGCTTTGCACAACGTCGGGGTCAATTTAGGGCAAGAAGTTATCCACCGTGAGATTTGTCGTAACTTCCAACTTGAATTCCGGAGTCGACATCGATCCATCCTAAATGACCTAATATATAATTTTGACTATTTTTGAGCCTACAACGCACATGCCTAGGGTGTCCCACTCAATCGAAGCCCCATGTGCTATTTAAATCCAAATGGCACTTAAGATCCCTTATATGACTTTTTAAGCCTATTTCCAAATTGGCTAATTCTTCTTGAGCCTAAACTTGTCTAACAAGTTGTAGAGATTTGGTAGGGTCATCCCCACATAGATAGGGCCATCCTAGATTTTTATTTCAGATTTTTAGAGACTTTAATTGGGTAAAACCTATTAGAGAAACTCAATCAATGCAAGTTTCCAAATTTGGAAACTTACATCTTCATATGTCAATCTCTCTTGTATTTGGCTTCCAAAACCCATCAATACTTAACCCTATACGCACAAGAACAAACCATAATCGACCCCCTAAAGACCCTCTCTATATATAACATAATAACCTACCCAAAAACCCTCTCCACAAACCCTAACCCAACCCAATTCCATTGTTGCCAAGCTGCTGCTGTAGAAGCACGAAAAATAAAATGCAGAAGCACACGAAAGCGCAGTTGCTCAAAAATGCAGACAGTCACAGAAGGCATACAAAGATGGAGTATAAAAAAGTTCTTTATTAAAATCATGTCAACAAAAATCTATTTCAGATTCTTCATGATTACATATAAAGACTAAAATACATGCAAAGTGCGCAACCCCCCCATCGGCAGCAGTACCAGAGCGAATCACTTCCTCGTCATAGCAAGCCACTTCCTAGCCAAGCACGGAGGAACTCCAATATGGCTAATAAAGAAGTCATTGGCCCGAGCAAGAATGCAGCTCCTGCTCACCACACTAATCGGCTCTTAAGCAGGACAGAGCACAACCTGTGGCTCTTTGGTTGGCAATCAATCCAAACCCGGAAGCTTGGATCTAGAAGACCTCTAAGATGTTGTTCAGGTTCGAACTTCTTATGCCAAATATTCAAGTGCATCACAAAATCCAGTAGATGGTCTGCTACAAGAACCAACTTCTTTGAACGAAGAGAGCCACAGCCATAGTCGACTTGTAAAAGGCCAATGGCCGTTCCTAGCTAGGTCCAGATTAAGCAGAACCATAGGAATGCTAAGAGGCAGTGGACATGACACCTCAGAATAAAGCTTCCCTTTATAGGCTAAATGTGGTCTAACCCCAAAGGCCACGTGTCGATCGGTCAAAGAACCTCGAATTAACGGGATGAACCTAGGACTTAGCACGATGAATCTTATTTAGTAGGTTCATTTTACTGAATTCTAGGCCACAGACTTCTTATATTCCCCAAAAGACGATGGTAATTATAAAAGGGAATGTCGACTCACCCATTAATGGTTCCTACATACAATGACTTTATCAAAAAACTAGCTCCTTCGACTCAGAAGCATAACCATTTCCTTCAACTCAGATGTCACGCCCCGATTCCGAAGAATCGATAGTCGTCCCCCGGGCGTGATGCCGTACGAACATAGGTTGCGGTCGCACAAGGCATAGACATAAGGTTATTCGAAACACAATAGCGAAGAGAGTACGCAGAAAAATTGAATAACACATTCAGGCAGGGAAACTATTTATTTTATTTATAGTAGACATCATTTACAAGACTCTATTATAATCATGCCGCACGGGCTTTACAAAATGACTCGATTACAAAATGAATGCCGATGAGATAGTCGTTCCATGCATACATTCCTCAATTTACAATAAAAGTATTCCAACCACTTGGAATGGAGGAAAGCTGAGACATGTTTCTTGGACTGATGAAAAGAGTCTTCAAAAGTGGAGTAGCGAGAGTCTTCAACGTGCGGTTGAAGCTTTAAAACACGAACATCGCCTTGGTTAGTTGGCACGTTCCTCCGGATTCGCGGCACCTACGGATAGCGAGGGTCAGTACGATCACATGTACTGGAGAGTGGCTAATTAAGCCCAAGCTTTCATTTGTTCAAGCAGTTTTATAAAAAAAACATGTTAGCCATTTTGTGATCGTTCTAACCATTCTGACTGATTTGCATGTTAACATGTTAAGAGGCAAGCATTTGATAGGCAATAAAATATAACTTACAATACATCTTACCCACGGCAGAGCGTGCCGTTGTAGCATAACTTACCATGTTCCTTTCCTGTCATATTTATAACAAGCTTATAATTTATGTGAAAGTGTGGGTCACTGACAATTTAAGCCATCCTAGACGTATAGCCTGGTCGAGACGGTGCCCTTTTCAGCACGGGTAGCTAGCCTCGCTGAAAGTCCCGAATGACCTGTACTAGCATCCAGCATAGTTATCTTGCATTCCTCCTAGGCCGAAACAGTCCCGTGGCCTCGGATTGCCGTTCGAGGAAGCGAAGCCTTGCGTACAAGTTGTCGATGACCGTGCTTAAGTTAACGAGCTATTCAAGCACGTTTTATGGTATCATTGAGACTATTTGTAATCGATTCATTTACTTGGATTTGTAGAGCCTGAAATAATTCTCTCTCATTTCTAGAACCTTATCTTTTCTCTTTTTGAGCATAGAACTTGTATTTTTCGAGTAAATCATTCTAATTCGATACAATTATCCGAGTTTTTGTTTTTGAAACAGAGGGTCGAGGTGAAGGAGGTCAGCCACTTACCTTAGTCTTTTGTTTCAGGCGAAGGACTGGTTGGCTGCGCTTAGACGTCACCTATGCGATCACCTGTAATCGCATAAGCAATTGGTTAGAACATTGTATTATTCAAGGGATTTGATATGAATGCGAAGTTTAAAAATGCAAGCCATGAAACCATCGAAAATAATCATAAAAATGCATTCACGAAAACCAAAGCCAAAGCCAAATCAAGTGCGGCATAAAAAATATTGCAATGGAAGGTCTCTCCCGACTCAGCCGCAGAGCCAACCCTTGAGGCATAACCCGCTGAATATGGGACTAGATTCTGAAGAAGCCTTTCCATAACGAGAAAAGGATCTTAATTCAACTTTTTTCGTTCGACCGATTCAATCGATCCTGACCTATCGGTCCCGACTGAATCGGTAGCGATAGTTTTCCTTTCTCGCACACCCCATGGACGAAAATGGGGCACGATGTAAGGACAGGGCACGACACCGTAACCAACTAAGAAAAAGTTTCAACCTCAAAACTTAATAATAGAACCTACCTCTAAGTGAACAATGAAGGAAACTTCTCATTCATCTCCGATTCAAGTTCCCAGGTTGACTCTTCGACCGAATGGTTACTATAGAGTATACAGACGAGAGGGATCGTTCGATTCTACAGTAGCTTATCCTTGCGTTCCAAGATTTGGACTGGCTCTTCAACGTAGGATAAGTCGGCCTTCAGTTCCAGCTGACCAAAATCTACCACGTGGCTTTGGTTGTGCACGTACTTCCAGAACTGAGAGTTATGGAAGACATTATGCATACCCGATAGCGTAGAAGACAGGACAATTTTATAGGCCACTGGAGCGACTCGCTTGAGTATTTCGAACAGCCCAACGAATCTCGAACTCAACTTCCTTTTTGCACCAAATCGGGTAACTCCACACTTAGGCGACACTTTAAGAAATACGTGATCGCCTTCTAGAAACTCGAACGGTCGATGGTGGACGTCCGCGTAACTTTTCTGACGACTCTGTGCAGTCTTTAATCTTTTTCGAATGAACTTGACCTTCTCCACGGTCTGTTTCACCAGCTTCGGGTCAAGAATTTGCCGTTCTCTGACTTCATCCCAGCAAATGGGTGATCTGCACTTTCGGTCGTATAAGGCTTCATACGGCACCATTTGGATACTGGACTGATAGCTATTGTTGTATGCAAGTTCGGCCAATAATAGATGAACGTCCCAACTCGACTTGAAGTCAATTGCGCAGAGCGTAACATGTCTTCGAGAATCTGATTTACATGCTCCATTTGGCCGTCAGTCTGGGGATGGTAAGCTCAGATAAACTGCAACTTGGTACTTAGAGCTGACTGAAGGCTACTCCAGAAGCATGATAGAAATCGTGCATCCTGATCAGATATGATAGATACAAGGACTCCGTGTAGCCGTACTATCTCGTCAAGATAAATCTGAACCAAGCGAGCAATGCTCCAAGTAAATTTAATGTCAATAAAGTGCGCTGACTTGGTTAGTCGATCAACGATGACCCAGATGACATCATTTTCCTACGACGTATTTGGCAGGCTATCAACATAGTCCATAGTGACATGATCGTATTTCTATTTTAGAATAAAAATGTTCTGCATCTCCCCGTCTTGTCTCTGATGCCCAGCTTTCACATACTGACAGGCCATGCACTGTGACACGAAGAGTGCCACGTCTCTCTTCATTCCGTGCCACCAGAAGGTCATGCGGAGGTCCTTGTACATCTCTATGCTGCCAGGATGCAAGGTATATTTCACATAGTATGCCTCCATCAATATCTCCTTTCTAAGTTCTGAATTATCTGGAGCACATAGCCTACCCTTCAATCGAAGCACGCCAGTTTTGTATGTCACAAAGTCGGTCTCACTACTCGTTAAAATTTGCTTTCACACTTTCTTCAGGTACTGATCATCCTTCTGAGCATTCTTGATCTTTTTTCGTAAGGTCGGCTCTACCTGAATCTGTGCCAACTGCATATCCCTGAATCGAATTCGGAGGTCGATGCCCATCTCTTCTAAGTCACATAGCAATCTGCGGTCAATAGTTAGTGAGGCAATATACTTTCGAATCAGAGCATCTGCCACAGTATTTTCCTTGTCCAACGTATAGTCAATAGTTAATTCGTAATCTTTGATCAGTTCAAGCCAGCGCCTTTGCCGCAAGTTCAGCTCTTTCTGCGTGAATAGATACTTGAGGCTCTTGTGATCCGTATAGATCACGCATGCCATGCCATAAAGATAGTGATGCCATAATTTCAATGCAAACACAATCGTCGCTAACTCCAGGTTATGGGTGGGATAGTTCTTCTCGTACGGCTTTAGCGGTCGGGAAAAAAAAGATATCACCTTGTTTCGTTGCATCTGCACACGCTCCAAACCCTAGCCGAACGCATCGCTGAATAGCTGGAATCCCTCGTTCCCTTCTGGGAGTGCAAGTATTAGGGCCGAGATGAGCCGTTGCTTTAACTCCTAGAAGAAAGCTTCACAGTCGTCTGACCATTCAAAAGTGACTCCTTTCTGGATGAGGCAAGTCAGAGGCGACGCAAACTTTGTGAAGTCTTTCACGAAGCGTCGATAGTATCCTGCTAAGCCAAGGAAGCTAAAAATCTCGTCGACTGACGCTGGCCGTTTCCAATCGACAATGGCTTCAACTTTCTTTGGATCGACTGCAATACCTTCGGATAAAATGATGTATCCGAGGAATGAGACGCTACTCAGCCAAAACTCACACTAACTCCCCTTCGTATACAACTGATTTTCTCGAAGGGTGTGAAGCACGGTCCGCAGATGCTCAGCATGTTTCCACTTGTCCTTCTAGTAGACGAGTATATCGTCGATGAAGACTACTACGAACTTGTTGAAGAAGGGTCAAAACACTCGATTCATTAAATCCATGAAAGCAGCTGGGGCATTCGTTAGGCTAAATGGCGTTACCAGGAATTCGTAATGCCGTATCGAGTGCGGAAGGATGACTTTGAAACATCGCCTGGCTTGATCTTGAGTTGATGGCAGCCTGATCGAAGATCAATTTTAGAAAATACCGAAGCACCTTACAACTGATCGAACAGGTCGTCTATACGGGGCAATAGATATTTGTTCTGGACGGTGGCTTTGTTCAGCTCTCGGTAGTCGATACAAAGACGCATTGAGCCATCCTTCTTTTTGACGAATAGCATGGGCGCTCCCTATGGAGAGACGCTAGACCGTATGAATCCCTTGTCGAGCAACTCTTACAACTGTACTTTGAGTTTCTTAAGCTCTGAAGGGGCCATTCTGTTCGGTGCTTTTGAGATCGGTCAGGTATCGAAGAATGTGTCAATGGTGAACTCTATCTATCGATCAGGTGGCATGTCGGGCAGCTCGTCTGGGAATTCTGCCATAAAGTTGGGTTGACCTGCGTTTGCACCATCCCGTCTCATGTCTCGAGCAGACACTAAATAGCCTTCACACCTAGAATGCAGCATCTTTCAAGCCGATATTGCCGAGATTACCATGCAAGTCGGCGTTGCCTCACCACATGAATAGCAGAATTCAGGCACTACAGGTATATGGAAGGTGACCGTCTTTTTGGCACAATCGATGGTTATGTTGTACGGACCGAGCTAATCCATTCCCAGAATAATATCGTAGTCCTTAATGTCTAGGACAATCGTATCGAAACCTACCTTTTGACCAACTATACAGTTGATTCTGTCTCCACATGCTAAGTTTGCAAGTAGTGACGTGTCCGATGGTATGTTTCGCTAAGATTTAGGCCTAATGGTGTCACAGAAAATTGTGTTCTACGACAAAATTTGTCGATATAAAGCTATGCGTAGCACCTGAATCAAACAGTACACATGCAGGTTTGTTATTGAAATATAGTATACCTGTCACAACTGTGTCAGATACTAACGCTTCATCTCAGGTTATGGCATAGACGTGCCCTTGGGCATTGGGGCAGCAGTCTTGGCCATTTTGTGGCATGGTTTGTTGGGCTCTTGGGGCATTGGGGCGGCAGTCTATTGACGGTGTTGTTGATGTTGAGGCGTAGTTGGGTTCAGCCTTCTGGTCGGGCAGTTTTCACGCAGATGGCCCATCTTGCCACAGTGCCCGCATCCGCCTTCAGAGATATGACATTCATTTGCCTGGTGCCCAAAATTATTGTATTTATGGCAAGAGTTCCTGGATTTTGCCCTGATTGCCGTTGTTTGGATGCTTGTTCGCATTGTTTCCTCCCGTATGGCTAGGGTGCTTGTGGTTGTATGTTTACACAGAGGCGACAGCTCCTGAGGGATATTGGTGCTAAAAGCGGGGAGAGTGATTCAGAGACTCGTCCATGGTCTTGTATTCAGGCACCGATATATGGGCAGAGATAGATGGACGCAGACCTACTTCGAACCATCGAACGTGACTCCCCGTTCCGACAAGAATGCTCAAGCAAATTTGGCTAATTTATTGAATTTTGTTACGTACTACTGTACCGTCATGTTCTCTTGCTTCAACTGCAGAAATTTATTTTCCTTTTTCTGTCGAATGACAGCGAGAAGGTACTCGATTTCAAATGCCTTTCTGAATATAGCCTAAGGAATCGCCAATTTCTCGTCTTCACGTCGGATTGCTCGCTTTTGCATGGACCACCAATCGTGTGCATTTAATCGAAGTAGAAGTTGTGCACATGCGACTTTCTTTGAGTTATTGACACCCAGAAGTTCAAATTGGTCTTCCAGCTCCTCCAACCAGTCGATCGCCAGAGAGGGATCTTCAGTACCGTTGAAGGAGGTGCGACAATTCTTCGTGAATTTTGACTCCTCGAAGTTGGAACTTCTTGGTGTTGCAGGTAGACGCTGGGAACTTCTAGTTCAATTTCAGTCGGTCAGATCGCAAGATCGATCACGGTAGGCTTTGTCACAGAATTAGTGTTATTGCCACAACTGTCTGGACTATCTGCTGAAGAGTGTCAAGCTGTTTCTGTTGCAACTGGAATTGGGCCTCGAATCGATTCTCAAACTCCGTCTGCTATCGATGAAGCTCATTCTGGCGCTGGTTAGCCTTGGCCTGACGTTGTGGCGCCTCTAGCATATGCAACATCCATTCCATAAGGGCATTTGAGGGTTCAGGCCTTAAGCTACTCGAGCCGCTTGAGGCACTCTCTTCGTTCACGGCCACAGCTTCTCCAGCTTCTAGAATATAAAAGCAACTCTCATTAGTTTCAAAAAATGTTATGGGTTCACCGTATGAAACAATTCATCTCATCGACATGAGGTCAACGGTTCGAGACTAGAGACTCAAGACTGGAGGCCAAGAACGTAAATCCGTGCTCTGATACCATTATGTCACGCCCCGATTTCGAAGAATCGATAGTCGTCCCCCTGGCGTGATGTTGTTCGAACCTAGTTTGCGATCGCACAAGGCATATACATAAGGTTATCTAAAACACAACAGCTAAGAGAGTACATAGAGAAATTGAACAACACATTGAGGCAGAGACTTTTTATTTTATTGATAATAGACATCATTTACAAGACTTTATTACAATCATGCCACACGGGCTTTACACAATGACTCGATTACAAATTGAACGCCGATGAGATAGTCGTTCTATATATACATCCCTCAATTTACAACAAAAGTATTCTAGCCACTTGGAATGGAGGAAAGACGAGACATGTTTCTCGGACTAATGCATAGAGTCTTCAAAAGTGGAGTAGCGAGAGTCTTCGACGCGCAGTTGAAGCTTCAAAACACGAAAGTCGCCTTGGTTAGTTGGCACGTTCCTCCGGATTTGCATCACCTACAGAGAGCGAGGGTCAGTATGATCACATGTAATGGCGAGTGGCTAATTAAACCAAAGCTTCCATTTGTTCAAAAAGTTTTATAAAAAATGTGTTAGCCTTTTTGTGATCTTTCTAGCCATCCTGATTGATTTGCATGTTAACATGTTAAGAGGCAAGCATTCGATAGGCAATAAAACATAACTTACGATACATATTACCCAAGTCAGAGCGTGCCGTTGCAGTGTAACTTACTATGTTTCTTCTCTGTCATATTTACAAAAAGCTTATAATTTATGTGCAAGTGTGGGTCACTGGCAATTCAATCCATCCTGGACGTATAGCCTGGTCAAGATGGCGCCCCTTTCAGCGCAGGTAGCTAGCCCCGCTGAAAGTCCCGAAAGACTAGTGCTAGCATCCAGCACAACTATCTTGCATTCCTCCTAGGCTGAAACAGTCTCGTGGCCTCGGGTTGCCGTTCGAGGGAGCAAAGCCTTGGGCGCAAGTTGTCCATGACTGTGCTTAAGTTAACGACTTATTCAAGCACATTTTATGGTATCGTTGGGACTATTATGTAATTGATTCATTTACTTGGATTTTCTGAGTAAATTATTCTAATTCGATACAGTTATCCGAGTTCTTATTTTGGAAATAGAGGGTCGAGGTAAAGGAGGTCAGCCACTCAATTTAGTATTTTTCTCCAAGCGAGGGACTGGTTGGCTACGTATAGACGTCGCCTACACGATCACTTGCAATCGCATAAGCAACTGATTAGAACGCTGTATTATTCAAGGGATTCGATATGAATGCGAAGTTTGAAAACACAAGCCATAAAACTATCGAAAATATTCACAAAAATGCATTTACGAAAACCAAAGCCAAAGCCAAATCAAGTGCGCATGAAAACCAGAACAACGGGAGGTCTCCCCCGACGCAGCTGCAGAGACAATCCTTGAGGCACAACCAACTGAATATGGGACTTGATTTTGAAGAAGCCTTTCCAAAACGAAAAAATGATCTTAATTGAATCATTCCCATTCGACCGATTCAACCGATTCCGACCTATCGGCCTTGATTGAATCGGTAGCGAGAGTGTTTCTTTCTCGCGCACCCTATAGACGAAAATAGGGCAGGATATAGGGACGGGGTACTACATCAGAAGCATAGCACCTTCGACTCAAAAGCGTAGCCACTCCAGTTCAACCCAGAAGCGCAGCCCCTTCGGTTCTAATCTAGAGGTACAACCCATTCAATAGGCTCCTTTAGGAGACTCCGTTGTCTTCTAACACAGTTTCTGTTAGGGTTATATACTAAAAGAATCACTTTTGTAGTAACCTTATTTCCTTAAATTTTGAATGAGAATCATATGGGCAAATGTTTGCATATTGTATTTGTTGCAAGTGTTAATGCAAATGTCTGATATTCTATATTGTAGATAATATGGTGTGTGGTGTCACACAGAAGATCATATTATCAGTTTTCTATGGAGTATATAAATAGTTCACAACCTAGATGGACTTGGACAATCTATTGGAAAGGTTGTAGTGTAATCTGGTATTAGTCTATCTTGACTATAGGTTTACACTAGTACACTTTGTGTATATTGAACAGGACCACTTGAGGTTGTTCTCTTTGTACTGACTACATAAGAGAACAAACACCTCTGTTATTATGGATGCTTGTGCTCTTAATCCGGATATAATAACAGACATGTATATGCAGTGTGTATTACTTTGACTCGTAAAAGAGTGAGATTCATTATGGATCAACAACCTCTATGAATTGGATAATAACATTGTATGTATGATGGGCTGTTAATTATAAATGGAATCCATGTCCCGATACATCGGGTTGATGATGTCCCCTTAAGGAGGTCATAAGGATTGTCACGTAAACCCTATATGTGGATTATATCCGACATGACAAATAAAGTTGAGCGGTACTACTTAAGGATAAAAGATGTCGAATCAATATAGTTGTCAGTAACTTAATTTGATCGACGGACATACGATATCTTAACATAGGGAGCCAAACGAGCATATAATAAAAGGAGCCCACAAACATAATTTGGGATTAGGGAGGTAGTGCAACAATAGCTCATTAGTGGATCGAGCTATTGTTAATGGGCCTGGATTGTGTGTTCGGGCTGAACACGGGATATCCAGATCCATTAGGAGGCCTAATCCTAATTTCTCCTCATGGTCCCTGCCGTAGACTATATATATCCTCTATTCTCTGGCCGCTAGATTACTGATCAGAAATCTAAAACTTTCTCTAAATTCGTGATTTACGTAAGGAGAGAAA
The DNA here is from genome assembly GCA_029216955.1 of Iris pallida. Classification (NCBI taxonomy): domain Eukaryota; kingdom Viridiplantae; phylum Streptophyta; class Magnoliopsida; order Asparagales; family Iridaceae; genus Iris; species Iris pallida. The sequence goes on from JANAVB010030818.1 coordinate 8,382,341, forward strand.
GAGAGGGCTGCCAAGGAGAAGAAATGTTTAGAAGATCGTCGCCCACACGACGTACAACTCGAGGTAGGAATACATGCAGAAGATATTGGGGTCGTCCGCTCGAGATTGCCAGGAATTAATTGTCTCCTTTCCGTCGCAGGTATAATTCATGAACCCTAGTTTCCGCCTATGAAGGGTTAGAACACGTATTAGATCTGTTTAACTTTCTATCGATCAATACGCACACCAAAAGAAGGGTCCTGGGAATCCTCAGTTCCATCAGTTTTCTCGTCAACCCAGAAGTGCAACCCATTCAATAGGCTCCTTCAGGAGACTCCATCGTCTCTGAAACACAGTCTCCTCGTCGCTCGAAAGCGCAGGAACTCCGTCGTCTTCGAAACACAGTCTCCTTGTCGCCCAAAAGCGTAGTGACATCGAAGCCCCACCAGAAGCACAGCTAGCATAGATGTGCAGTCCAATGAGGTGGCATTGTCCTACGTAGCCAGTAGATATTATCCAACCGGTTTGTTTAAACCACCGCTCTTAAGATAAGAACGAAGTTTAGATCTTGTTGATAAGAGCAATAGCCAATCGATTTAAACCATCACTCCAAAGATAAGAACAGAATTTTGTTCTGTTGATAAGGGCAATATCCAATCGGTTTGTTTAAATTGCTGCCCCAAAGATAGAGATAAAATCCAATTATTTGATATGAGTCAAACCTGCTCGGCTTTATCCAAACAAAAGGCTTCGAGCAATAGAGGCATTCCACGTGTCGTTTATTCGGTTATGCTGATAACCACCCGATATCTTGTTAGAAGGGAATATCAACGTCTGCCACGTGTCGGCTCAGCAGCAGCTCTCTCCGTACAAGGATAGCAGATTCTCTTATACCTCAACACGCAGCGCTACTGCGCGTCCAACAAATCTTGAGCACATCGTATATGTGCAAAGCCTATAAATAGAAGGGGTTTTCCCTTCGATCGAAAATCTTCGACAAGGTTGCAATTTCCTGATTGGTAATCCAGAGTTCCATTCACAAGCCCTAGAAAATCAGAGCAAGTTCAACTCATCGTCAGATCTTCAATGGAGTAAAGGAGCCGTTGTATTGCTCGATCTCCATCGTCATACTTTTCTAGAAATTTTTGTACTTAGATCTTCGGTTTAGGAATCAATTATACTTTTTACACGTTTGAATACAAATATTCGTTCAACTCTTTGTCATGACAAACAAGATGGCGACTCTGCTAGGGACTTCCTTCTCCTCCAAAGAGAAGGTGTTGAGGTAATCGGATGACAACTTGTTGGAATCTTCTTAAAAGATGTTGGTCGTATGTTTTGACCAACAAGCTTTTGAAGATCTCCTCTCTGAAGAGAAGTGGAATCCTTCGAAGCGGTTCGTAAAACTGAAGAAGACTCGGCGTATCTGGGTGTCGAAGGCTGCTGTAACGAGTATATGACGGAGGGGACTGCACTCCAGAGCCCCATGAACGGCGAAGCCTCGAAGAAGATTTCGACTACTGCGGCCATGCCATCTCGTTCAGCCCATATTTCTGTAAAGTGCAGGGAGGAGTGCAGCTTTTCTATGGCAGACCCGATGAAGCTACAACATCGGAGGAAGCACGCAGTCGCACATCTATGCATGGAGATAGCTGCACAAACGAGAACTTTTAACTTTGACAGAATTGGCTACCCATAGAGTAAGGCTAAGTCGAACTCTAACCATTACGCACCTTCTAGGAGTAACACGAAGATGCCCAAGGAAGCATGCGTCCTGTGCGAACAACATGCTATGCCGATAGTCATGTTGGAGTCTGAATGACATGCACCTTCTAGGGATGGCACAAAGGAATCTAAGATAGCACACGCCCTGCGCGATCAAAGTACTATACCAACCACTCAGTTGGACTCCGAATACTACGCACCTTCTAGGGGTAGTAGGAAGAAATCTAAGGCCGCATATGCCTTGCGCAATCAATGTGCTATGCCAATAGCATTCCAAAGACCCGCGTTGACAGTTACGCACGTAGCCGATGGAAAGCTATATAAAACTGGTTCGAGTGCTTCGATGCCTCGACCGTGAAACCCCGCTATCACTTGAGCGCTCATATACATGGTTCAAGCCAGGGGTACATGTTATGGAGGTAGACTCATGCGAACAGCGTTGCTGTAAGCATGGGGTGAGTATGTCTCATCGGCAATTCTTTGATCAGGACCTAAAATATCTCATGCCAGGAACTAAGAAAAGGACAGCAACATTCATATCCTCATTCTTGCATGCAGCTTCCCTACATGCACGAAAAGAGTATGGAAGTGAAGACCTTGGGTTTATGCAAGATGATTTCCCACAAGCATAAAGCAAGGGAGGAGTCTACGGCGTAGGACGTTTCTAAACCAAGGCACACCTGCACCAAGATCACCATCAACTGTTGCTGTTGCCAAACAGCTGCCTCGTACTAAATAGGTGGTCCATTTTCCAAAGACTGCAACTGATGGCGTTTGTATATCAGAGACTCGACGAAGGATCATCGAGTAAAGAAGAAGATGAATGTTACGTTACTTCTTGCAATGTGGTCTGGGGTTCTTCCTCTCTCAAGAAGCTTTCCAAGAATCCTTTCGCTTTGTCCAAACAAATCCAAGGGCCGACCTGGGGGTAGCAAGACGATGGTGTCTAGTACGGGTGCGTTTCAACACACATGCGCTAAATCTAGATCCCTATCACAAGGAGATGCTGCTACAGCTGCAATATTGTTAGGGTTATATACTAAAAGTATCACTTTTGTAGTAACCTTATTTCCTTAAATTTTGAATGAGAATCATATGGGCAAATGTTTACATATTGTATTTGTTGCAAGTGTTAATGCAAATGTCTGATATTATATATTGTAGATAATATGGTGTGTGGTGTCACACAGAAGATCATATTGTCAGTTTCCTATGGTGTATATAAATAGTTCATAACCTAGATGGACTTGGACAATCTATTGGAAAGGTTGTAGTGTAATCTGGTATTAGTCTATCTTGACTATAGGTTTACACTAGTACACTATGTGTGTATTGAACATGACCACATGAGGTTGTTCTCTTTGTACTGACTACATAAGAGAACAAACACCTCTGTTATTATGGATGCTTGTGCTCTTAATCCGGATATAATAATGGACATGTATATGCAGTGTACATTACTTTGACTCATAAAAGAGTAAGATTCATTATGGATCAACAACCTCTATGAATTAGGTAATAACATTGTATGTATGATAGGCTGTTGATTATAAATAGAATCCATGTCTCGATACATCGGGTTGATGATGTCCTCTTAAGGAGCTCATAAGGATTGTCATGTAAACCCTGCAGGTGGATTATATCCGACATGACAAATAAAGTTGAGCGGTACTACTTAAGGATAAAAGATGTCGAATCAATATAGTTGTCAGTAACTTAATTTGATCGACGGACATACGATATCTTAACATGGGGAGCCAAACGAGCATATAATAAAAGTAGCCCACAAATATAATTTGGGATTAGGGAGGTAGTGCAATAATAGCTCATTAGTGGACCGAGCTATTGTTAATGGGCCTGGATTGTGTGTTCGGGCTGAACACGGGATATCCAGATTCGTTGGGAGGCCTAACCCTAATTTCTTCTCATGGTCCCTGCCGTAGCCTATATATATCCTCTATTCTCTGGCCGCCAGATTACTGATCAAAAAAAATCTAAAATTTTCTTTAAATTCGTGATTCATGTAAGGAGAGAAAGAGAGGGCTGCCAAGGAGAAAAAAAGGTTGGGAGATCGTCGCCCATACGACGTCCAACTCGAGGAAGGAATACGTGCATAAGATCTTGGGGTCGTCCGCTCGAGATTGCCAGGAATTACTTGTCTCCTTTCCGCCGTAGGTATATTTCGTGAACCCTAGTTTCCGCCTATGAAGGGTTAGAACACGTAATAGATCTATTTAACTTTCTATCGATCAATACGCACACCAAAGAAAGGGTCCTGGGAATCCCCAGTTACATCAATTGGTATCAGAGCCACTTTGGATCTACGTATTGGTTGATACGTCCATGTTGTCCAATAAAACCTGTACTGTGTAATAGTCGGTAGATGTAGATCTGTTCTAACTCGGTTTTGCAGGCATCTTAGATCCAACTATTATGGTCCAATGCATGTTTTTTGATTGTGTAGTTTAAACCACGGACATGTCGTGGATGTTGTTGTTGCTGTGGATGTAATTAAAATTACGAGGGTTGATCGTGCTTATTATTTTAATTTTTCAATCTAGATTATGTGTGAACTCCTTCGGGAGGCATAGGATTGATGTAATTTTAATTATTTTTGATCAATCGTGATGGCGGTGGTGGCTGTTTCTGACGTCGGACGAGATGCTAGTTTTAAGCAATCCAGAGGCAGACAGATGATTTTCGATGAAGGAATCGACAGCCAAAACCTAAAAAAAATAAAATTCGGGGCGCTGCCCCGAACCCCGCGATCTGACCTGGCAGGTCGAACCCCGTATAGATCTGCGCAGCGCCAGATTTTGGATTCGGATAGTTGAGGACGGAGCAGCAAAGATGACCATAATAGTTGGATTTTTGTTCTTATTTTTGTCATTTTGCTTTTTCTGATTATGCATGTTTATTATTGTGTGGTTATTTTTTTGAAAACCAAGCCTACATTAATAATGGACAACATGGACATAATATCAACTAGTAGAAAAACCCTCATTGTTAAATAACTAAGTGGGAGAGGATTTTTATTTAGTATAAATCCTATGGTCTCTATTACTGGTTTGTAGGTGATGTAATTATACTTGCGTGTTGGCTTTAGTGCTTTCCTCCATATCGGATGAGTATAATTATGGATCACCAGTACAAACTTCCTTAGGGATAATTGTAGAAAGTTACCTAGTACGTGTTCACTTCTCCATTTGAAGGAACTCATTACAAGGTAATGGACTTAGTATTAAGTAATGGTATACACTTAGATACAAATAATGGTATCCTCCCCATCGGATGCTATTATTTGTATGACCAGAGCAAGACCAGCCTATTAATTTTATTTGTCATAAAGTTATATTGACATGATAGTAAAATTAATAAGAAAAATCTACTTGAACAAAGTTGAATTTGTATACGTCCACACTTTCGTGGCATGCTAAATTCATGGTGTTCAAGGTGTTGGTGAATTTCTTATTATTGTTTTGAGGGAATCAATATTTAGTTAATTCAAAAAAGTTTTTTTTGCCCTACATAATTTTATTTATGTGATTCTTAGGATTTCAAAATGGGTTCTTTCAGTCCACTTATGGTGATTCTTAAAGAAAACAAACTTACTGGACCTAATTATATTGACTGGAAACGTAATTTGGATATTGTTCTGACTGCTGAGGAGTACAAATATGTACTTGTTGAGGAATGCCCACCTAAGCCTGATGCTAACTCTGATGAAGAGGTCAAAGAGGCTTATAAGAAGTAGAAAAAGGCAGATGAGATGGCGCGGTGTTACATTCTGGCATCTATGTCAAATGTACTGCAACATCAGCATCAGGCCATGGCCACAGCTTATAACATGATGTATAACCTCAAGGAACTCTTCGGACATCAGAGTAGAGCCGCTAGGCAGTTTGCTATGAAATGTTTGATGAATACAAAAATGGCTGAGGGTACACCAGTAAGGGATCATATTCTCAAGATGATGGGTCATCTGAATGAGATGGAGATCCTTGGAGCTGAAATCGATGGGGAAACCCAGGTTGATATCATTCTCGGGACTCTGCCTAAAAGTTTTGACAATTTTTGCCTTAATTATAACATGAAAAAATGGTTGTATAGTTTGGCAGAACTTGCAAAAGAGCTACAGGATGCTGAATCTCTCTTTAGGCAGAGTGGTCATGTTTTTGTTTCTGAAAAGGCTTCTACTTCTAAGCCAAAAGACAGTAAGAAGAAGAATAATATTCAGAAACAGGCAAAATCAGCAAAGAAGGGCATGAGACCTCAAGGCGCGGTGAAAAAGCCGAAAGGCAAATGTTTCAAGTGCAAAGGGTCAGGACATTGGAAGACTGATTGTCCACTTCTCAAACAAGGGAACAAAGAAGGTATATCTCATTTACTAGTAGTTGAAACATGTTTAGCGGTGTTATCTACCAGCACCTGGTGTGTAGATACAGGAGCCACTAATCATGTCTGTAATACATTGCAGGGGTTCCAGGAAACCAGACGGCTCAGTGATGGAGAGATATGCTTGTTCATGGGTGATGCTACAAAAGTATCGGTCGTTGCATTAGGAGATGTTACTTTATCTTTTGGTAGAAATAAGTCTTTGACATTGAGAGATTGTCTTTATGCACCTTCACTTAGAAGGAATTTAGTTTCTGCTTCTATGTTAGTTAAGGATAGATATTCAGTTTATTTTAATGACAATATTGTTATTAGAAAGAATAAACATTTTATCTGTTCTGGTGCATTGGTTGATAATTTGTATGTCATTAATCCTATTTCGCCCACAATGCAACTTATGGAAATGAATAATATGTCATCTAACTTAAATAAGAGAAAAGAACCTTCTTGTATGAACCAAACATATCTTTGGCACTTACGATTGGGGCATATTAACCTAAGAAGGATTCAAAGACTGGTTGAAGATGGACCTTTGAGTTCATTGGAAGTGGAGGCACTACCAGTCTGTGAATCCTGCTTGGAAGGTAAAATGACCAAAAGGCCTTTTACGGCAAAGGAGTATAGGGCCAAAGATGTGTTGGAATTGGTTCATTCTGATTTGTGTGGACCCATGACTATCCAAGCTAGAGGTGGCTTTGAATATTTTGTCACATTTATTGACGATTATTCAAGGTATGGATACATTTATTTGATGCACCGTAAGTCTGAGTGCTTTGAGAAATTCAAAGAGTACAAGGCTGAAATGGAGAAACGTCATGGAAAATGTATCAAGTCATTACGATCAGATCGTAGTGGCGAGTACCTCTTTGGAGAGTTTAGGGATTATTTATCAGAGGCTGGGATTGCATCCCAATTGACTGCACCTGGAACGCCCCAACAGAATGGTGTAGCCGAAAGAAGGAATAGAACTCTTATGGAGATGGTTAGATCAATGATGAGTTATTCGGATTTGCCAGATTCGTTTTGGGGATATGCCTTAGAGACTGCACCTTATATTTTGAACTTGGTTCCTTCTAAGTCAGTACCTCTTACTCCCACAGAATTGTGGATTGGGCGTAAGCCTAGTCTGAAACATGTTCGCATTTGGGGTAGTCCAGCACATGTGCTGAATAGAAAAGCAGATAAGTTGGAATCTCGTACAGAAGTACGCTTGTTTGTAGGCTATCCAAGAGGAACGAAAGGAGGTTTATTTTATAGTCCTAAGGATCAGAAGGTCATTGTTAGCACCAATGCCTGATTCTTAGAGGAAGACTATGTGATGAACCATAAACCCACAAGTAGAGTTGTTCTAGAAGAACTGAGACGTGAGACACCAAGTACTTCAGTACCAACAGTACAAGAGGATGAACCACAAATAATTGCACAACGTGTCACAAATGTTACACCACAACCGATAGTGCCTCGTCATAGTGGGAGGGTTGTGATACAACCTGATAGATATATGTTCTTGGGAGAGTCGTCAGACTTCGTCCCTGAGGAACAAGATTATGATCCCTGTACCTACAATGAAGCACTCCAAGATAAAGATGCAGAGTCTTGGCAAAAAGCAATAATATCTGAAATAGAATCTATGAATTCTAATCAGGTCTGGAAGCTTGTAGAACCACCCGTTGGTGTAAAAGCCATTGGATGCAAGTGGGTCTATAAGAGAAAAAGAGGATCAGACGGTAAGGATGAAACCTTTAAAGCTCGACTTGTAGCAAAAGGTTTTACTCAAAGAGAGGGTATCGATTATGAGGAAACCTTTTCTCCTGTGGCCATGCTTAAGTCTATTCGGATTCTTTTATCTATTGTAGCTCATCTCGATTATGAGATTTGGCAAATGGATGTCAAGACAGCTTTCCTTGATGGAAGTCTTGAGGAAGACATCTATATGAAGCAACCAGACGGGTTCATTGAAAAGGGCCAGGAGCATCTTGTTTGTAAGCTCAAGAAGTCTATTTTTGGACTTAAGCAAGCTTCCAGATCTTGGAACATATGTTTTGATCAAGTGATAAAATCCTATGGATTTGATCAATGTCAGGATGAATCATGTGTATACAGAAAATATGACGGAAACGTGGTGGTGTTTCTAGTACTTTATGTGGATGACATCTTGCTCATTGGAAACAATGTGAAGGTATTATCTGATGTAAGGGTATGGTTATCCAAACAGTTTGATATGAAGGACTTGGGAGAAGTAGGTCACATCCTTGGGATCAAAGTTCTACGAGATCGCAAGAAAAGGGTGTTGGGCTTATCCCAAGCTTCCTATATCGATACTGTACTAACTCGTTTTAGTATGCAAAATTCTAAAAAAGGTTTCTTACCTTTTAGACATGGAATTGCTCTATCAAAGGAGCAGTGTCCGAGGACACCTAAAGAGATAGAGAACATGAAGGAAGTTCCTTATGCTTCAGCAGTAGGAAGCTTAATGTATGCAATGCTATGTACGAGACCAGACATCTGCTTTGCCGTAGGCATGGTCAGTAGATATCAGTCTAACCCAGGACAAGAGCACTGGACTGCCGTAAAGCATATTTTGAAGTACCTGAAAAGGACTAAAGAGTATATGCTAGTTTACCAGGCAGATAGTTTAGTTCCCTTGGGGTATACAGACTCAGATTTTCAGTCAGATAGGGATTCCAGGAAATCTACATCAGGTTATGTGTTTACTTTGGGAGGTGGAGCCATTGTGTGGAGGAGTATCAAGCAAAATATATTGCTAATTCCACCATGGAAGCCGAGTATGTGGCAGCCTCTGAGGCAGCCAAAGAAGCGGTTTGGCTCAAAAACTTTCTGTTGGACTTGGATGTGGTACCTAGTTTGCCTAAGTCTATTACACTTTATTGTGATAATAGTGGTGCAGTTGCAAACTCGAAGGAACCACGAGCCCATAAGATAGGTAAACACATTGAGCGCAAGTACCACCTGATACGAGATTTCGTAAAGAAAGAAAAAGTTGCTATGATCAAGATAGCATCAGCCGACAACCTAGCTGATCCCTTTACAAAGAGCTTACCAGCTAAGGCTTTTGACAGTCATGTTGAGGGAATGGGAGTCAGATGTGTAGCAGCATGGCTTTAAGTATAAGTCGGAGATTTGTAACAGTATACTGAAAAGCAATACTTTGAGTATAAGTGGGAGATTGTTAGGGTTAGATACTAAAGCATCACTTTTGTAGTAACCTTATTTCCTTAAATTTTGAATGAGAATCATATGGGCAAATGTTTGCATATTGTATTTGTTGCAAGTGTTAATGCAAATGTCTGATATTCTATATTGTAGATAATATGGTGTGTGGTGTCACACAGAAGATCATATTATCAGTTTCCTATGGAGTATATAAATAGTTCACAACCTAGATGGACTTGGACACTCTATTGGAAAGGTTGTAGTGTAATCTGGTATTAGTCTATCTTGACTATAGGTTTACACTAGTACACTTTGTGTGTATTGAACATGACCACTTGAGGTTGTTCTCTTTGTACTGACTACATAAGAGAACAAACACCTCTGTTATTATAGATGCTTGTGCTCTTAATCCGGATATAATAACGGACATGTATATGCAGTGTACATTACTTTGACTCATAAAAGAGTGAGATTTATTATGGATCAACAACCTCTATGAATTGGGTAATAACATTGTATGTATGATGGGCTGTTGATTATAAATGGAATCCATGTCCCGATACATCGGGTTGATGATGTCCTCTTAAGGAGCTCATAAGGATTGTCATATAAAGCCTACAGGTGGATTATATCCGACATGACAAATAAAGTTGAACGGTACTACTTAAGGATAAAAGATGTCGAATCAATATAGTTGTCAGTAACTTAATTTGATCAACGGACATACGATATCTTAACATGGAGAGCCAAACGAGCATATAATAAAAGGAGCCCACAAACATAATTTGGGATTAGGGAGGTAGTGCAACAATAGCTCATTAGTGGACCGAGCTATTGTTAATGGGCCTGGATTGTGTGTTCGGGCTGAACACGGGATATCCAGATTCGTTAGGAGGCCTAACCCTAATTTCTCCTCATGGTCCCTGCCGTAGCCTATATATATCCTCTATTCTCTGGCCGCCAGATTACTGATCAAAAAAAATCTAAAATTTTCTCTAAATTCGTGATTCACGTAAGGAGAGAAAGCGAGGGCTGCCAAGGAGAAGAAGAGGTTGGGAGATCGTCGCCCACACGACGTCCAACTCGAGGAAGGAATACGTGCAGAAGATCTTGGGGTCGTCCGCTCAAGATTGCAAGGAATTACTTGTCTCCTTTCCGCCGCAGGTATAATTCGTGAACCCTAGTTTCCGCCTATGAAGGGTTAGAACACGTATTAGATCTGTTTAACTTTCTATCGATCAATACGCACACCAAAGGAAGGGTCCTGGGTATCCCCATCGCAAGGAGATGCTGCTTCAGCTACAATATTAGCTGGAGGTAGCCAACTCGTTATCGTTCATGAAAATCCCTCGTTCCAACTCAATAGAGGATTATATGACCCAGATGCCTCTGTGGGTGCAAGCAACCAAAAATTTGGGGGTAGTAACTGTAACGAGTCTGAAGATGATCACAATTTTACCCTCGAGACGATGGGACCCAGGCGTCTGAACGTGATAGTAAAAGATCCACCATCCATTCTATCTATCCACACATGATATCTGTTTTTATGGCCAAAGGTGACAACATAGAAGGCAGTGAAGGATCCAGTCATCAAAAACATATAGAGGCCCTGAAAATAGACAATAAATTGAACAAAACTATGCAGGCATTAACTTCAGTAGTCCTGGAGATCAAGGAGAATTGATATCTAATATCCTTACTTTTGTAAACCAAGACTTGGGGATGAACGACGGGTCTAATGAGCCTCCCATCTTGAGTCAAGCGGTGCCGCTGTTATCTACTCCATCAAAAATATGACATGCTGTGTCGAATGACATGCAACAGGCCCTCAAAGAATTTTACGCTCGCTATGATGGCAGAGAAAAGCCAGAATCACTCCAAAAGATGGAAATCCGGCAACTATATCTTGTCGAGTGGGATAATGTGATATATCCTCCCAAGTACAAGCCGCAGACGCTTGTGCTACTTGACGCAAAGGAATCTCTACGTTGATACCTGAGGTATTTTACCTCGGTAATAGGGCATCTGCCAAAAGACGACGCTCTGCTCACAAACATATTCGTAGGGGCATTACAGGGGGTAGCCTACAAATGGGTTTGCAGTCTCCCTGATAATTGTACTTCGTCGTTCGATGATTTGAATCATCTCTTCCTTGCTCGATTCTATGAAGGAGGAATGGATATGACGATGTCTATTCTCATGAACATTGTCAAGAAAAAAGTGCATGTACTTACTTATATTGAACGCTTCAGCCAAGCAGCTTTAAGATTACCACCTGGCATATCTGAACCCATGCTCATGGATTTATGCCGCAAGAACATGGTCCCTGCAGTTAAATTGTGGCACAGTGCTCCTTGCGTAGAGTGGACACCCTTCATTACTGAGGCAGATATAACTGAGAGAAAGGCCCGGGATGCACAACTACTGGGGTTGAGTTTTCCCTCACTCGTAGACAAAGGAAAGCACTCATCTAGAAATAATCTCATCCCCAAGGACAGTAAAGGGAAGCAAACCATGACCGTCAACATCTCTAAATGTTCAGTGACAACGAAGAAGAAGTCGGCCGAAGCACAGACGCCGAAAGAGACCTATTCCTTCAATGACAAAGACATACTAGAACTCTTCGATATGTTGACAAATGGTGGCAAGCTTCAACTCCTACCTCCAAAGTGCCCGGATGAAGTGGAAAAGGTAGACAACCCAAAATACTGCCACTACCACCAGTATGTCTATCATTCAATACGCGATTGCTATGTATTAAAGAGGCATATCCAGCACCTCATCGATGCTAAGGTCATCTCACTTGACTACGAGGAAAAGACTGTCACTGCCAACCTGGTCACCCTCCAGTTCGAAAGTTTTTTAAGGACAGGCTCAAGACGGTGTCGTCCCCATCCCGAGGGAGACAATGGAAGTAGTCAATCTTCCACCATCCCTTGATAATGCTCAAGGCCTCATCCCTTTTACAATGCTGCGAGGCGAAGTTATGTGGATCCACCCTGATCTCATCCAGATATGATGATGCCTGCTGTGCACTCTGACAAGGGGAAGAAAGTCAAGTCATGTCGCATAGTTTCTATATCAACTGATGACACCCTAGTTACCACTCGCTCTGCTCACCAATGGAAGGAGCACCAGGATGTGGAAGATAAAGTAGTTCCACCCATTGCTACAATACCTAATGTGTCAGAAGCAGGACCATCCCAACCTCCTGTAGAAGATAAGCAGAAGCAGAAGGAGGTCCGCTTTGACAAACCATTAAGAAAAGACTCGGTAGTAGAACCAATAAAGCCCTACAACTTCGACATATTGGCCCAGCTTGCCATTACTCGGGCTCGAATGTCACTCTTCAATTTCCTTCGTCTCTCCAAACAAACTCAAGACGCCCTCAGCAAAGCTTTATAAAATCCTGACTCCTTGCTCACCCAGGTGCAGCAACCTAAGAAGGACCCTGCTGCGTGCCCACATTGTTATAGTATGGTCGAGGTGATTTCTAACATCACATTCACTCAGCAGGATATGCTACTAAAGAACAACCGTCACAATAGGCCCCTGTACTATACAGGGTATGTTGGTGCCATTAACGTCAATCGCATCCACATCTACCATGGCTCTTCTTTTAGCATTATCCCTCGAAGTTTACTCCAAACTTTGGGGATCCCGATGCATCGGCTGTCCGTATCGAACACTATAATTGGCGGCTTCAATACTGCGAAGAGTGATCCCCTGGACAAGATTCTCCTGAAATGCCAAATAGGCAATCTCCAAACAAACGTGACTTGCTACGTTATCAAAGCTTATATAAACTACAACATGCTATTGGGTTGACCATGGATTCATAAATACATGATCGTACCTTCCATACTGTATCAATGCATGAAGTATGTAGCCAGCAACTGGACTATCAAGACCGAGTTTGCTGACATCAATCCATTTCGAGGACTCGAAGCATACTGTACGGATGCTAATCTGCACAAGCCAGTCCTATGGGATGATGATGCCAATGATGCCGACGACGAGGTAGATACTGTATCAGAAAAAATACGGCTATGGTCGAAGAACCACTGAGGGTTCGATTGAAGGGGAAGCCTTCCCAAACACCAGCTCCTCTTGTCATCAAACTTCGAGGAAAGGCGCTTGCCCATTCGCCCCTAACGGTATCAGCTACTAGCCAGGAGCCTATGCAAATAAGGCTCTCCCAAAGGGCTTTAAAGGTAGCATCAAGGTCGCAGGAACCTCCGTCCCCCTTGGTAGTCAAGTTGAAGCGGAAACCTCCTCCACCTTCTCCTCCTATAGCCCTAGTTCTCATAGATGAGGAATTGGGAGACTACATATATGCCAATACCGAGGTACATTTTTTAGATGATGCAATCCCTCGAAATAAAATTTTCTATTTCATTAATAGAAAGTTGTCTTTGGATTACTCTTGTGCATACTGGAATACTAAGTTTTTCTTAGACAACGCTCTGTATATGTTACAAATACAAGTGACAACCGCTAATCTTGCAAGCAAAGTTGTCTCTTCTCGAGGAGCCTACTTTCTGGTTCTAACAAAAAGGAAGAAAGAGGAGCCATCATCTTCGGTCGATTGGAGTGCCTTCAGTGGCTGGCTTCGACTGAGCCAGAACCCGATAACGGCTAGATATAACTCTACCGTTAAACTGCTTAAGCCAAACACCTAATTAAGAAGATGGGTTACGACTTAAATAGTTACATAGGATCGAACTATGGCAAAGGTCGACGCCTTCCCTTACGACTTCGTGCCCCAAAAGAAAAGTCTCAAAATTACTATCAGCGCACCATCGAGGGTTGGGTTATGTTAAACCCACAACAACTTTAGAGAGCTCAGAGCCAGAGGCCATGATGCATTAACTCTCCTCTGATTCCTCAACCTTGTACTCTGATACCAGTATCGGCCAAGCCTTCAAACAGATACTGTCAATCAATATGGTCTCTATAGATACCCCACTAGAAGATTTGAAGACCATATGCTCAAATTCTTCGAAGATGACCCATGGGCTTAACGCCTAGGATCCTAATAGAAATGATGCTTCAAACAATAAGAACCTTCCATGAAAGATGAGGTCATCGAAGTTGAACTAGGAGATGAGGCTTCACCTAAACCTATCTTCATCAGCAAAAGCTTGACCGGAGAAAACAGAGAGTCCCTGATACAGCTTATCCGAGAGTACATCGATATCTTTGCTTGGAGATATAAAGACATGCCAGGTTTAGACTCGCAAGTTACCATGCACCGTCTCAATATCTTTTTCGATGCTAAGCTTGTCAAACATCAACAACGTCGTTTCGACTCCAATATTATAGATGCTATCGAGAAAGAAGTCGACAAGCTCATAGAGAGTGGCCTCATTCGCGAAGAGCAACATCCAAATTGGGTGGCCAATATTGTCCAAGTTACTAAAAAGAATGGAAAGATTCGGGTCTGCATAGACTTCAGGGATCTTAACTCGGCCTGTCCAAAAGATGAGTTTCCCCTTTCGATCACCGACGTGATGATTGACAACACTTGTGGCTTCGAGCGTATGTCCTTCATTGATGATTTCTTAGGCTACAACCAGATCAAGATATTTCTTGAAGACAAAAATCATACTTTATTTCAAACTCCAAAAGAGATATACTATTAAACAGTAATGCCCTTCGGGTTAAAGAATATAGAAACATTGTACCAGCGGGCTATGAGCACCGTATTCTGTAAACACTATCGAAAAATGATAGAATTTATGTTGATGACATTGCCGTCAAAAACAAGAGAAAATTCAGTCATTTGGATGACTTGAGGATAGTTTTCGACTTGAAGCGGATACATCAAAGTCTTTTATAGGGGTTTCCAGTGGCAAGGTTTTGGGATATTTTGTCACGGCCAAGGGTATTCATATTGACCCTGAGAAGATTAAGGCAATCTCATACATGGCTCTATCGAAGAAACTTAGTAAACTTTGAGGTCTGCAAGGACACTTGGCATACATCAGAAGATTCATAGCAAATCTCTCTAGATGATGTCAACCCTTCACCAAACTGATGAAGAAAGGGGTTTTTATGTCTGGACCGAAGAATATCAACGCGGCTTCTACGACATCAAGAAGTACCTCACTAGTCTCCCCATACTGGTGGAACCCGTTGTGGGAAGGCCCTTTCTACTATACGTCCGAGCAATGGGCCATTATTTCGATGCTTTGCTAGTCTAGAGAAGTAACGAAGGCCACGAACAGGCAATCTACTATCTTAGTAGGACCATGATTGGTGTCGAACATCGGTATAATCCTATAGAGAATGAGTGTCTCGCTCTACTTTTAGCCATTCAAAAGACGCACCATAATGTGGCTGGACAGACAATCTATGGCATATCCTGAGTCAATCCCCTTAGAGTCCTCATGTAGCTGCCCTTCCCAAAAATTTGGAATAATTTCTATTATTAATTATTTTATTAGAATGGTGATTTTAGATTTTATAGATAATGATTTAGTTAATTTTACGGTAGATGATTTTAGCCATATTGGAGTTTTGGAGTACAAGACGACTAGGAATCGTGGCACGGATAGTGCAATAGCGTGCCTTGGCTAGTGTACCAGCCCTGGTAGGGAAGGCCGAGTCATAGTGATGTCCTAACTAGAAAAAGCCAGGCCAAGTTGCGACTTAACACTTAACGAAGGTTTATTTATTTATTATTTATATTATTGAATTTAGGAAAACCGGTTATACAAATTTAGCCCGAATTGGACCCAAAGCAAGCCCAAGCCCATGTAGTCATGCAGCATGTCCAACGACATTCGTGTTGATGTATTTTGGTATGAGCGTGTTGTATTACGTTTTAATGATTTAAGGAATATTTCTAAGTATTCATAATTTAATATTATAATTATCATTATTAATTGTATTCAGGGATATTTGTATATTGTAGGTATGTAATTATCAACATGGGTACACATATATACGCGTATTTACACCTATTTAGATTTATAAATGGGTTCAGAGAATCCGAGAAATAGGCTTTATGTACAAATACAACTGTATAAATTGATTTTATTTATATAAATTTTATATATATAGAATTATGATTTTATAAAGTGAAAATATTGGTTATATTTAAATTATTTCTTGTCTACGTGGAATTTATGGTAAATATATATATATGTATGAATATAAGGATATATATATACAAGGGTCTATGTGTGTATATATAAATAGAGATATTTACATATATATGTGTGGGTAGGAAAGGTTGTTTGTATCACAATGAAATATAATATGTTATAGTAGATGATAACGAATAACGATAGAGTAATATAACTTACTAATGCTAGGCGTGCAACCTTTCTGACCTCTGTGCCTAGGTTGTCAACTCTCAGTATTGTGTATCAATTTGGTTATTGAGAATACCATCCAAGGGTGAAAAAGATGTTGGCATGATAATAGAACATAATATGTTATAATACATATAAATTAAAAAAAAAAAAAAAGATCAGCACTGTTGGACTCAGGCAATAAGTCATAGCAACCGCTCCTAGGCCCAAAAATCCCACGCATACGTTCCCAAACCAGCAAAACCGAGAGAGCACCCGAGCTTCAACAGAGCCCAAACCCGAGACTTCAACTACCTGTATAAAAACCCACCGCCACCACGAGAGTTCGGAAAACTCTAAAACCCTAACCCAGTCTCGATCCCCTGGTCGTGATCCACCCCAGCGGGCGCCCCTCCTCTGCGCGCGCCGCCGCAAGATGGCCGGGGATCGACCGTCGCCGGAGGCAGCGCACACGCGCGCGCGTACAAGCGCGGAAGGGACAGCAGTTATGGCGGTGCAAGCTCCAACTTCGTGATCGAAGTGCACTCTCATCGCTCGATCGTTTTCCGAACTTTTTCTTCAGGTAAGATCCTTATATATACACCTTTGATTTCGATCAATTAGTTTGATTTTAGGTGATCTATATTGCCAGAAAAATCGAACCCAAAAACCCGAAAAATCTGACCAAAACAGAACGAAACCCAGTCCCAAACAGCTCTGTTCGAGGATCGATTCCGATCGATCCAGTACAATTTTAGAAAAACTTTTTAAAGACAGTCCTAGACACCATGTAGGGCTTCACAACCCTTTTTGCGGAATTTGAAATCATCGACTATGCGTCGAGAAATCGAATCCCAAAGTTTCCCAAAAATCTGTTTTCAAAAACTAGAAATCGCTCCACACGACGTCCGTCCCGCCATTCCGGACGACGTGGTCGCGCACCGAAGACATCGAAAGCTGCGTAACAGCTTCGTGGTCGTGTGGGCTTTGACGGAATTCGAATTGGTCGCGTGTGCGCGACGAATTCGACGCGTATCCGTCAGAATCGTCCCGTATCCGTCCAATGCAAATTCAGTCATAACTTTGTGCACGCTCGTCAGATCGAGGCGAAACTTATGCCAACAGGACCATATTATTTTTTTGGTCCTGCATGCCAAGTTTGGTCCGATTCTGAGACCGTTGATAAAATCGTCATTTTGCGGGCCCCACGGTCCCACTCAACGGGCGATTTTGTGCACGGCCCACCGGAATCCAACTTTGGACATACGGTTGGATTCGTATCGGAAAACTGGATCCGTAGACATGTAGTTTGACGACTTTAGAGACCGTTGACTCTGACACGCTTTTCGGTGCAAAGCGGGTCCAACGGCGGACATCGTTTTTATCCAAAATTACCGTTTTGCCCCTGTGTCTAGAATTGGACTTAAGGACAGACAATCCTAGCTAATTTGACTATTCTGAGATCATTGCTATTGTTTATTTCAGCTTCCGGGGACTGTTGTACGGGTTTTGACTATAGTGGCACATTGAGTAGTTCAGATTGTCGGTTTTACCAGCAAAGGACCACAGGCGAGTACAGTTTATTGTCTGCATTTCGATATTAATTTTCACTATATTTCATTGATTGGCCATTGGTTATGTGATTATTTTCTATTAAAATTGTTGAGTCGGGAATGGGAAGTACCAACGATGTGTGATCTGACCTTAGACAGTGTAGACAGTGTAGACAGTGATTCATTATTTCTTGTAGACAGTGTAGACAGTGATTCATTATTTCTTGTAGACAGTGTAGACAGTGATTCATTATTTCTTGTAGACAGTGTAGACAGTGATCTATTTATTTTGTAGACAGTGTAGACAGTGATTTATTTATTACAAAGTAGACAGTGTAGACCATGATTATTACTGCATTTAAATTGTGTAGATCGTGATTATTATTTTGTAGACAGTATTTCTTTATTGCAATATTTTCTGTAGACAGTGTAGCTTTATACAATGTAGACAGTGTAACTTAGACAGTGTAGACAGTGTAACTTAGACAGTGTAGACAGTGTAACTTTAGACAGTGTAGACAGTGTCGCATAATTGTCCCGAGACCGATCACATATCAAAGGTACTTCTAGCAGTTGGAGAAAATCTATTGTGTCTATTTATTTACTATTGGTTTTCTGTATTTTCTGTTTATTTTCAAAACTCATAATTGATGTCTAACCTTTGTTTTATAGTCATCTTCTTTATTTGAAATTGCATTCAGTGAATTGTGCTCGTTTCATTCCTGACTGAAAACCAACATTTTCAGGTTAGTCGTGGATTCAATTAGCTTGGAGAGTGACGGGAAATACTTGCAGACAAAGGCCTAGAAATTAGCTAGATAGATGAGTTGTAGTCTTTCCATATTTGTACAAGTTTATATTTTTCTACAAATGTAAAACTTGTGATCTTTGTAAATTAAATTAATGTTGTGAATGAGCATTGTTTGTGATTCTGATCTTCATGGCCGTGACAGCGTTCTACCGCCGACACTGCGGCGTAGGCTGGCTTGGACACGTCTCGTATCTGTTTAAAAAAAAAACGGGTGCGGGTCGTGACACCTCATGACCAAGCCAGTGGCCCTAAACTCGTGGTTAGCCATATGGGCAATACTTTTGACTCCTTATAACATGGTATTTGTCCCATAAAAGGCAGTCAAAGGCCAAGAATTATCCGACTTCTTGGTGGCACATCCTGTAGCAGAGACGCCAAAGCTCTACTATAACATTCCTAACAAAGTCTTAGAGTCTAATGTAGTCTCAGACAATCCTGTTTGGCATATGTTCTTCGATGGTGCTTCGAGAACAGGATACGAAGGCGAGATCAACACAGGGGTCGGAGTCGTTCTCATCAATCCCGATGACTTAGTCCTCCATCGTACATATTCCCTCATAGTGTCGTGCACCTATAATGTTGCTAAGTACACTGCTCTCATCATTGGGCTCCAACTTGCTGAACAGTTGGGGATCGGCTAAATTGAGGCCTATGGCATCTCGAAACTGATTATCAACCAGGTTCGAGGACAATAAGAGGTTCAACATGAAGATCTACTTCCTTACCACCAAGCAGCAATCGATATCACCTCCACCTTCAGGGTTCTTTATAGAATATGTACCTCGATTGCAAAACTTAGAGGCCGATGCACTCGCTAGCCTCCCCGCTTCTTTGGCAGCTTCTGCCGGAACCCAATATACCGTCACGGTAATGGGACGAGAGCTAGTTTGCCCGAAGAATAATCTACATACATATCTGAGTTACTTAGTACAAATAGATACTAATGTTGACATTCGGGAATAGCAATTCTCGTTCATAGACTATACAGTCTACGGAGTCCTACTCGGAGACCCGAAGGAAGTGACTTCTATCAAAAGGCGCTCACTACGATTCTTCTATGACACAGCTACCAAAATTTTGTATCGTCATTCATACGACGGACTACTCCTGCAATGTCTATCCAAGATATAAGCACAAGAAGCACTCCGGAAGGCACATGATGGCACATGCGGGACTCACCTGCTTGGTCCTAAGTTACAAGATCGACTGCATCGTATGGGTTAGGTACTGGCCCACCATGATGGCTGATGTAGTTGACTATGCAAAGAAGTGTCGGGTTGCATACTGACTTCATCCACTAACCTTCAAAGTTCCTACATCCTATAATGGCCGCTGGCCTTTTAAAGCATGGGGAATGGACATCATTGGGCCGATTAGCCCACTGTCCTCCAAAGGATAATGGTTCATCCTTGCTATCTCCGACTACTTTTCTAAGTGGACATAAGCAGTATCGCTGGCTGAGGTTAAAACCCTGAACGTGACTAAGTTTATTAAGCATCACGTCGTATACTGCTTCGGAGTTTCCAGAAGGATTATCCTTGACAATGTCCCTCAGTTCGTGAGCCAGGCATTCTATCGGTTCTGTGATAAAAATCGAATACAGAATGTAGCATCAACGACTTACAGTCCTACAACAAATGGACTAGCCAAAGCATTCAACAAGACTATTGTCATGATGCTCAAGAAAGTTGCTTCTTCTAGTAAGCGCGACTGGAATGAGAAGCTTGGCAAATGTCTATGGGCTTACCGTACGACTATTCAAATAACTACTGGCAACACACCCTTTTATCTCGTTTACGAAAGCAAGACGGTGCTCTTTCTGGAGATCCAGACCCCATCTTTGTGGGTTACCATCACCAATCAGCTAACTAACGAAGACAATCAACGCCGGCGGATACAAGATTAGAGGCATTGACGAAAAGTGCTTGCTAGCTCAGCAATGGATCGAGCTCTATCAAGCTCAAATTTTTGGGGCCTTCAACAAAAAGGTTCGGGAAATAATATTTCAAGTGGGCGACCTCGTCTTATCAGTTCAAAGACCGATGGTGATGACTCATAAGACCGCCGAGAAATTCGAGCCCAAGTGGGAAGGACCGTTCATCCTAGAGACGATTTACTCCAATAGTGCTTACCGACTAGCCAAGCCTAACGATGATTTGCTAATGATGTCGATCAATGGAAAATTCCTGAAGAAATACTATGTCTGAGGTCTAAACCGGCATATATTTCCATATCCTCCATGGTGTTCTTGAATTCTATTAGTGAGTTCATCTTTTTTATAATTTCTCAGTAGAAAAATATTTTACGTCATATTACATCTGAGTTGTTATTCTACACCTAGTAAAGTTCGTGCCTACCATGTCCATATTACCTTTGAGTAGACATTTCTTTCATGACAAACCCCCATGATTCATAATTATCTATAGAACCTTTCACGTTTATATTACCTCTGAGTCATTCTATACATCCATAGAGTCTATCATTGCTATGTCCATGTAACCTATGAGTAAGGAAAATTCTACCACCAAAAATTTTGTGTTTGCCATATCCATATTACCTCTGAGTAAATACCATATCCCCAGCAGAGTTACCTCTATCCCCTCGTGTCATACTACCTCTGAGGGAATTCTTATTATTGCATAAGAATGTTCACAGCAAATGGACAAGCAAAGAAACGAAACTAAAAAAATTACTCATGAATGGGAAGGTTTTTCTTTCTTTGCCACAAAAGGGTCTCTCGAAAAGAGAAAGACAAAATGACAAAAAGGTCATCCGCATTGTGATGACCGATGCAGCAGTTCTTTCAGTCGACTCCTCAAAGAGCTACTTGGGGCCCAACCAATTCTTTGGCTCGACGCCCTGCCTCCTGACATCGAGGGCCTCATCCTCGAGCTGGGACAAGTTCTGGCATACAAGGTCCAGCTCTGCTTAACAAACGCTAATACTTTCCTTCTTTCTGGCTAGGGTCTCGAATTATTGGCGAAGGGCCTCCTGCTGGCCCCTTGACTTGTCCAACTCACTCTCGACAAGGGCCAACATCTCTTCTAACTGTCGAATCTGCACTCGGAGGGTTTCATACTGTTCCTTCAAAGCTGTGCGATGGCATACCTGAACCTCTTCGACGTCAATCATTTCTTCAACTTTGGCCTCGACTTCGACAAGTCTGTTAGTCAGGGCTTGACGCTTCTGCTCGTGTTGAGAAAGTTTAGAGGCCATCTGTTCTAGCTCTATAGTAGCTAGGGTCGAAAGACCGTACTCAATATTTTGAAGCTCCGTGACAGTATCTTCCAATTCTGCAAGAGAGCATCTATCGCGTCCGCCTTCACCTCGTACTCTGGATAGTCGTACAAGGCCACAAGTTGGTCTATTACGACATAACGAGCTTGTCGAAGCGATTAAATGTCCTCTAAGACACCCTCTGTATCGTGCTTTAAGGTAAGACAAACAGTGCCCAGAATGAGGTTGGCATAGTATGTATTGTCGACCAAACCCATCGGGGTCACCGAAATGCAGCAATAGAAGGTCCCGGAGTAGCAAGGACAGCCAATATGTGCCTGGGATCGTAGCCGAAGTAGGTGGTGCCATGACTAGAACGGAGGACATCGGTAGTACATAGACTGTGTCAGCCAACACTATTTGATGTATTACTGGCTTTTCAGTAGGATCCCTCGTCGGTTCTTTAACTGTTTCTGCGATTGAAGTTGGGTGAACTAGCACTTGAACAATCTCAACGATCAACTTCTCGGTGGTCGCTGTAGCCGACTCCTCGGTGGTCTTCTCGACCAAGTCAGTAACAACCAGCTCGATGGCAACCTCTTCGAGCAGTCCTGTAGTGACTGCACTAAAAGGTACTTCAGCAGCCAGCTCGTCAGCGATCTTCTCGACCAATTCTTCTACTGTCTCCTTAACCGGGTTTCTGTTGGTTTCATCGATGGGCTCTTCAGCAGCACCATCAATCGCCATCTCAGTAGCTACTTCGGCAAGAATCTTAATCATCGGATCACCATTGGCTGCATCAACTTGCTCTGTATTGGTCTCCTCGATCGTTTCTTCATGGGCCATATCAGCCAACTCCTTAATCGCCTCCTCGACAGCTCTTAGGATGACCTCATCGACTAATTGTTCGATAGTCATTTTTATCAGCCCTTCAACAGCTCGGCAGGTCAGTAGTGTCAACCCTTTCAGAGAATCTTTGACCAGCCGCTGAGACGAATCACTAAGGTTTGCCAAGGGCAGCTCCCCAACCGAATGACCTTTCTCATCTCCCGGTGTGTCGTGATTATCCTCAACCCTTTCTTTGACACGGGAAGGAGGTACGGTTGAAGGATCAGGGATAATGCCTTCAGTATCGACCACCTGGCCCCTCACGGGTACAAAATCTGGAATGCTATCCTCGGCTACCACCAAACTGACCCGAGGTATTTCTACGGGCTCGCCCATAGTCGACCCCATAAAAGTTGCCCGTTGAGGAGAAGCTAATGGCTCTGCAGAGCCCTGAGTCCCACACTCAAAAGGAGAGGGAAGGAACGACATCCTCCGAATTATTAGTTTTGCCAGCTACAGTCTTCCCCTCGGTCCTTGCGACCCAAAACACCTCTGGGCAGGTTCCTCGGGAAGTTCTCTGAGTATCTCCGACCATGTGGACCTCGCCTACACAAGCAAAGCAGTGATGAGCAGAAAGTACAGAATCAAAGCCCTAAGAGAAAATACCGAGGTATACCTGTGATGGAGGTTCCACATGAAGAGCGCTCTATTCCGACAAAAAATATTGGGAGGGTCCACACCACAAAGACACAGCCTTTCTGGTTCTCTTGACAGGAGGAGGGCTCACCCTTGATGGAACTTGATGCTTCAATGGGTTACTCAGGCGTGCTTCCTCCTCTCTTCTTTTCCATGATAATCTGGAGCCATCTGTCGATCTACTCCCTGACGAGACAAGCCCTTAAAGATGCTCTGAGGCCAATCGAGGTGTTTTGAACTTCGTCCCCTCAAGCAAGCTTCACTCTCAATCGTAGTCCGGTGAGAAGTTATTCACAATGCTGTAAAACTTCACGACAGAATATAAGATACGAGTCTCTTCATGCATCGAGGGGATCGTAAACTTCGCTCTAGTACATCCGAAATTATAATAACACCATGCCCGGGCACTGTCCAGTAGACTTCCATCGTGACAGAGACAGGAGCTCGGGTTGCCCATCATAGTCTGGCTATAGCCGAACTGACGTACGAATCAGCTCGATAAATAAGGCTCCAGGTATACCCAATTCTTGTTTTGATACACCAGATGTGAAGGACGGATAGACTGCAACCAGTGGAAGCACGGAGAGTTAAATCACTATCCACTAACCCATCATCTGCAAGGTAACCTTTGTACGTAGGTGAAACCCTGTTGAAATCATAGCCGTCTAAACGGCTCAACTTCCACCTATAGACGGGGATACCCTGATGGAGCCATTTCGCTCGATGATAGTTATGCAACGTCGCATCCCCTTCCTCGTAACCATCGAGAATGCTGGGGACTATCAAACCGGGGCGATATAATGCCAACCAACCCATCAAGTAATGATAAAACAGTTCAACCCGAGCGAATTCATCGTCTTCCATACGACACTCTATTATCCTGTTCGAGATCTCCTACATGCCACACTAGATGTAACACACCATAGCTGGGAGCAGAGCCAAAGAATGTTTAAAGGCCATCTTCACAGTGGCAAAATGAGTTCTCGATCGATCTGTCCTACGGATTCCGAGCCTCCTGGAACTATGGCCTTTCGCAAATCATCAGAAAAGCAACCAACATCGCTTTTCGACTTAAAGCAGTCAAATTTTGACAAAAGTAGGCGCCCTCGGCATCTACTGAGGGAGCATATACCCTCGTTTTGGCCATCATATCTTCTACCTCGTCAGTAGTACATGACATGCACGTGGTGAAATGAACCGTCCCCGGCCTCGACGGATGCTTTGTGAAGATATAATCCACCAAAGCTTCGATATATGGCTGAGCCTTCATCCCGCCCTGGCACATGCATACGTGATGGTAGCAAAACAGTTCTTTGTACACAGCTATTATTTCGAGATATTTGTTCACCAACACTAGAAACTCTTTCTTGTAAGGGGTATATACTTCATATGGCTCGTCACCCCATGACAGCTTCGAGATGGCACGCATCCCATGAAGGGCCAACCCTATCTCTCCCTGTAAAATAAAGAAAGTCCCACTATTTTGGTTGTAGAGTTCCAACAAGGCTATAAACAAAGACTGATTGATCTCTATACCATGTTTGGTAGCCCTAATGGCACGACGCAAGCCCGTACCTTATAAATCCTCCTTGAACCTACCTAATACCTATTGGGTTAGTTTGTGCCATTCTGATCTAGGATAAATCCAACCTTCAACCCAGAAGACCTTCGAGTATGTACATACCGTGGCCAGAAGCCTATTCGCAAGAAGAGAGGCTCAAAATAGAAGCACCTCCGTGGTAAAGTTGCTGAACAGACAACCAGGGAGTAACACACGCAGTGTATACGATATGGCCAGTCATTAAGCCCTCTTATTTCAGGGTTAGATCCTATTTCATGAGACGCTTCTCAAGAAAGCAAATAAAATTGACAGCAGCAGGTGCCGGTTGACCGACGGAATGTACAAAGGGAGACCATTATTCTCAAAGTACCAGTTTTTATTTGTCTCCAGAAGCCCGGTCTCTTCCAGAACCAGCTGATCGCCAAATAAAAACAAAGGTTTCAGCATCTTGACGGCATCAGAAGCGAGAGACAACTTGCCTCGATCCATCATACGACGAAAATATACAGGCTGTTGATCCCGTATCATTACCAGCCTCCCTTTCGGTTGACCTCGGGTAATTAACTGCTTGGTAGAATTAATGAGCACCTCGTCGATGTTTACGCCTAAGACACAGACCATCGAGTCAAAAAGGATATCCCTAAAGAGAGGCGTGGGCATAGGAACTTCGCAGGAACAAAGTATTAGAAAACATAAAGTATCTTCTACAAAAATATGAAGGCTCTGTGCATAGTAATAAAGCATTTGCACAGTCACTGTATGAGCATCCACGTAGGCACTATCAAAGTTGCACCGCGTGTCAGCCAACAAGTATCCGTGCAGGTATGTTATAAGATGAACAACACGTAGAAACTGATTGCGCATTTACATAAACCTCATCATAATGGGCATCGGTTGATAAAGCTTTAGCACATCTTCGGAACGCCACTCCGAGGAATGGCACCCATGTGCATTAGTGAAAAAGGCTTCAGCATATATACAAGACGATGCTCCTAAGAGTCAACGCTCATATGCATCAGCAAACCAGGGTGTCGGTGATAATCGGACACCTACTTGCAACAGGTGGTTACACGTCTCCGTATACTTCGACTCCTACAACTGGAGCTTGCTCGACGATGGCGGCTTCGGAGACTAACTGCTTTGCTTTAGCCTGTTGAATGCTCATCGTGGCCTCTCCGACTTGCATTACCGTCGACGCTCTAGCCTGTCTCACACTAATCACAGCTCCCCCAGCCGGTCTAGGGCTAGCCGATGCCCTACTGGCGTTCTTTGAGCTCGTCACAGGAGCTTTCAGGGTTCTTGATTTCTTGGAAGCCATGGCGGGAAAGCTAGAGTTTGAAGGAAGAAGAAAGCTATGACGAAAAGCTTCTTTTGGAAGGAAAAGATAGAGTTTTTTTTCTCTCCGAGCAACTCCCTACTTATAGGGTATGGCCACGTACAGATGAAGACAAAACTCTTCGTATTCAAAGAGACACTTTGAACGACGTAGGAATTAAAGTTGAGATCATGATGAACGTTTCCTAAGAACGAGGAGTTATCATCAACTTTTAATGAAACGATGGCTCAAGGCATTTAATGTTGAAGACCAAGCGTGATGACAACCGGTCAGCAAGCATGATGTGCATTTATTTGCAAAAGAAACGTGTCATGCTTTTGTTCAAAGTATTTCAAGCTTGATTCAAGTTCCAAACACTTTGAAGGGAGTCTTATAGAAGCATGAAAAATAAAACGTAGCAAGCATACAAAAGTGCAGTTGCTCAAAAGTGCATACAGTCATTGCAGGTGTACAAAGATGGTGTATAAAAAAGTTCTTTGTTAAAATTATGTCTTCAAAGATTTATTACAGATTCTTCATGATTACATATAAAGACTAAACTACAAGCAAAGTGCACAGACCCCCCAAACGTGCAGCTGTATCAGAGCGAATCACTTCCTCGTCAGAGCAAGCCACTTACTAGCCATGCACGGAAGAACTCCAATATAGCTAATGAACTAGCCATTAGCCCGAGCAAGAACGCAGCTCCTTCTTGCCACACTATTATGGCTCTTGAGCAGGGTAGAGCACAACCTGTGGCTCTTCGGGTTAGCAGTCAATCCAAACTCGAAAGATTGGATCTCGAAGACCTCTAAGACGTTGTTCATGTTCGAACTTTTTATGCCAAACGCTCAAGTGCATCTCGAAACCCAGTAGATGGTCTGCTACAAGAATACAGCTTCTTTGAACAAAGAGAGCTACAGCCAACAGTCGACTTGTGCAAGGCCAACGGCCGTTCGAAGCTAGGTCAGGATCGAGCATTACGATGGGAATGCTAAAAGATAGTGGACATAGCTCCTCAGAATAAAGCTTTCCTTTATAGGTTGAATGTAGTCCAACCCCAAAGGCCACGTGTCAATCGGTCAAAGAACCCCAAATTAATGGAATGAACCCAGGACTCAGCACGATGAATCTCATTTAATAGGTCATTTGACTAAATCCTAGGCCACGAACTTCTTAAATTCTCCAAAAGGCAGCGATAATTAAAGGAGAGAATGTCGACTCACCCATTAATGGTTCCTACAAATAATGACATCATCAAAAAACTAGCTCCTTCGACTCAGAAGCACAGCCATTTTCTTTAACTCAGAAGCGTAGCTCCTTCGTCTCAGAAGCGCAGCTACTCCGGTTCAACCTAGAAGCACAGCCCCTTCGGTTCCAATCCAGAGGCATAGCTCATTCAATAGGATCCTTCAGGAGACTCCGTCATCTTCGAAACACAGTTTTCTCGTCAACCTAGAAGCTCAACCCATTCAATAGGTTCCTTCAGGAAACTCCATCGTCTTTGAAACACAGTCTCTTCGTCTTCCGAAAGTGCAGGGACTCCGTCGTCTTCAAAACATGTCTCCTCGTCGCCCGAAAGTGCAGTAACATCGAAGCCTCACAAGAAGTGCAGCTCGCATAGATGCACAGTCCAACAAGGAGGCATTATCCCATGTGGCCAGTCTGGTACTTATATCTTTTTAGATATTACCCAACCGGTTTGTTTAAACCACTGCTTCTAAGATAAGAACGAAGTTTAGGTCTTACTGATAAGAGCAATAGCCAATCAGTTTGTTTAAAACATTACTCCAAAGATAAGAATGGAATTTAGTTCTGTTAATAAGGAAATATCCAATCGGTTTGTTTAAACTGCTGCCCCAAAGATAGGGACAAAATTTGATTCTTTGATAGGAGTCAAACCCGCTCGGCTTCATGTAAACAAAAGGCTTCTGGCAATAGCGACATGCCATGTGTCATTTATTCAGTTATGTTGATAACCACCCGAGATCTTGATAGAAGAGAATCTCAATGTCCGCCATATATCTGTTTAGCAGCAGCCCTCACCGTACTAATATAGCAGATTATTTCATATCTCAATGCACAGCGCTCCTGTGCGTCCAATAAATCTTTTTCACATCATATATGTGCAAAGCCTATAAACATAAGGGGTTTTTCCTTCGATCGAAAATCTTTGACAAGGTCGAAAATTTCCTGATTGGCAATCCAGAGTTCCATTCATAAGCCCCAGAAAGCCAGAACAAGTTTAACTCATCGTCAGATCGTCAATGGAGTAGAGAAGCCACTGTAGTGCTCGATCTCCATCGTCATACTTTCCCAAAAAAATTGTAATTAGATCTCCCGTTTAGGAATTAATTATACTTTTTACACATTTGAATACAAAAGTTCATTCAACTCTTTGTCATGACAAACAGTTGTTGTCCCCTTTTTCTTCCAACTGTTTCGACCTCTTGCCAACCACCTCCAGCCTAACCACCTCATCCCCAACATGCCCAAGACCCTCCTCTACCCTCTACCTTCGTAAGGCTGGCCATCACCAAAAACCACTCCTATAGGGCAAAACGACCGCTCCAAGTAGACCCAAAATAATGGGTTCCCCTATGTGTCTTCTACCCTCATATAAAATTTTATGTCAAAATTGTTTCTAGATTGGTCAGGGCACACATTTTACCGAAGAGTGTCCAGAACTAACACTGTTTAGTATATGGAGGTTTTCATCTAATTAGAATAACTTTATCAATTGATATCATATATAAAAATGGACATAATTAGATTATCTACAATCCCCTTCAAATACTTTTTTTTTATAATTTTATTAATTTGATATGTAAATCTTTCCATCTTTGAAGGACAGAATTCTACCATAAAACGAACTATCGACATTACCATCTTGTGAGTCCCAAATAATTCTTCTATGAAGTACGTGCAGGCAATTCTAGAGGGGGTGAATAGAGTATGTGTCAATAATACCCAATTAAAAATAACTCTACTCAAGTCTACCCAACAGAAATAATAATCAGAGTATAAGTGCAGAATATAAATAAATATTAGAGAAGCATACGCAGACACGGCAGTTTTTAACCTGGTTTTCCTTGTGGAGGACTTGTCTAGGCCTGAGAAATCTAGCTCAGGATTGAAATTCACTATTTGTGAAATAGCGTACAACCACGTGCCTGTACTCAGAAGAGCACGCCAACTTCTTACAGATTCGCAGATGGCGAGACTTAGAATTGTCCAAGTGACTTCTTTTGAAACTCTTGCACAAAAACTTCTAGTTGACTCGCACTGAGCACCTTAGGGGCTTGGGAAGTTTTGTGGCTAGTTAGATGAGAAGAAAAAGCTTTTGAATGTATAGGCTATAGAAGAAGAGAAGACGAGAAGATTGGATGATTGAAAAAGAGGAAAATCAAGGCCTATATATACTAGACTAGAGAGGCAGAGTTCGGGCAGAACTCTGTCCCAAATATTCAAATATTTACCCGTTAGACAAATAGCAACCAACAAACCCTAAAAATCAGGTCCTAAAATTAAGGGGGCAGATTTCGGCCCGAACTCTGTATGGGGTACAGTTCGGCCTGAACTCTGTCTCCTAGGGAATAGAAAGTTCAAGTGGGCTTTTTGGGCTTTACAGGTTTTGGAGTTTGTTTGGTGGAGATTGGGTACTAAGTCTGGGGTTGAGATACTCAATGCGACTAAACTTACAGTAGCATAGACTCAATAAAAGGAAAAAATACAGACTCAGATTAGAAGTAACAACAACATTGTCGAAGATGTCTATCTTGAACTGATATGTAATGATGTTCTGTTTTGGAGCTTGATGGAGCTTGGTGTGTCAAGTTAGATTATAACAGATATTGTCTTGTTAATTATCAAGATTAGGTTGACTGCGATCTAGTTTGGGCTAAAAATCTATCCAATTTTGATAACTGACAAAAACACGATATTTGTATGTCGCAACATTTATAACTGGACACATAGAATAAAGACAGTAGCTCCCAGTAGATGAACATGTCGGCTCCCCCTTAAATAGATATGTCCTGAGATAAGTTCTAATCCAAGCAAGTACAACATAATATATATAAAAGCTCAAAGCACAAATCAAGTATTCCCAAAGCAAATATTAAGTATTCTCCCCCTTTGTCATTTAGCAAAATGAACTAATGGCTCCCCCATAAAAATAGACAAAGTGAATATATGCAATCACACAACTAGAACAATAATCATAAAGAGAGAAAGTACTAGAAGTTTGATAAGTCACAATAAACAAAAGTGCATAGTTTTGAAAGAAATACAATGCATGAAGGAAATAAAAATACTACATCTCAAAGTTTTCAAAACTACTACATAAAGCATAATGAAACTATAGCCTAACATCAGCAGCATCAGTAGGTACTAAACTATGACCATCATGGAGCACGGGATGGACCAATAGAGTCTGAAGGGTCGCTGGTAGAGCGACGAGGGTCAGCAAAGGCCGCATCCGGGTCCAGATACTGCCTGACCTATGTGTCGTCAATACGGTAACCTTTGCGAGAAGGGTCACGTACGATAGGAAACGACATAGTAGGTTATGTGGCCAGGGTGTAATGGAGGTCGTACAGTGAGTTGCTGATAGCACTCATCTGAAGGGTGGTGTGGTAGTTCAACTAGGTCCAGCGGTCATCTTCCAAACGAAAGTGATCGTGCAACAGCGCCTGGATGGAGTCAAAAGTAGCTGGAGGCTCGGGCTCAGGAGCATAAGGAGCATCTAAGTCAGAGGATGCAGCAGCAGCAATTGTCCGACGTGCCTTAGACAGAAAAGTAGAAATAGGTAGGAACTGACAGTCATGAAGAGGGATGTTGAAGGCACGAAAAATCTTTGGAAGGTATATGGCACAGACTAAGGATTTTGGTTTTGGTCTCGCACGAATCATCCAATCCATCATCGTGTAAGGGAACTTGAACGAAAGATAAAAGTGAAGATGATATAGAGCTGATATCTCAAGATAAGTGACTTTATCGGTAGATCCCGCTTTGGGCAAGATCGAGGAAAATATGATCCGATGGAGTTCATAAAAATAGTTGTTGAGATATTTGGCTCGAAGCTTGCAAGGACGTGCGTTAGAAGAACACAATGCATCCTTGAAACCCTCAAGAGTGGTTTCACCAGGAAATTGGAACCGTCGGACATCAACAAGTTTTTCCCAAGTATTTGGTTTCGGGAGGTCAAGGTAATCGGCAAGTTCAAAATCGTCAAAGGATATATCAATGCCGGCGACACGAGAATAAATCCTAGTGTCGTTATGAGTTAAATTATAGTAAAACATCTATATGGCATTGAGATAGACACAAGATGATGTTGTGACAAGTTCATCGAGGCATAAATCGTGAAAAAGTGTGTCATATGCCAAAAAAATTGTGAAGTTTATCGGATGGCCCGGGAACACATTACGTGAGCGAAAGTCCGTGTACCACTCATTGGATGCATCCAATGTGACAAAACTTTGCTCATTGTAGGTGTTGGGATTTAGTGGAGGTGGTAGATTGAACAAAGGATGACTTGGAGGAGGAGGAGGAGGAGGAGAATGAGGGTTAGATGAAGATGCCCCTCACTTCCCAACCTCTTTTCTCTACCAAATAACTTAGGAGTCATTGATAATGAAAAAATAAATTTTAAAGATATGAAAAATAGGAGTTATACCTCACAAAAGTAGTTGGAGATGGAAGAGATCTACCAAAACCCCTTAAATCTTGAGTTTGGGGAAAGATAGGCCTAAGATTTGAGTTTTCTAGGGTTATGGTTTAAGGCGAAAGGGTTTAAATAGAGGTAGAAGAAGAGAAAAGTGATG
The DNA here is from genome assembly GCA_029216955.1 of Iris pallida. NCBI lineage: Eukaryota > Viridiplantae > Streptophyta > Magnoliopsida > Asparagales > Iridaceae > Iris > Iris pallida. The sequence goes on from JANAVB010030818.1 coordinate 8,414,723, forward strand.
TGGAAGACAGAGAGTTCGGGTATATGAGCAATAGGGCAAGCAGGTCAGGTTAAATCGTGGCCGTCAGATCAAAAATTGGATGGCCAGGAGCAGATGGGGGTTCTGGAAGCAGGCACACAGAGTTCGGCCCGATCTCTGTGTAGGGCAGAGCTCGGCCCGAGTTCTGTGGCTCTGGCTCCAGAACTCCAAAAGAGAAAAAATAGTTTTGATGAATTTAAAAAAATCTTGAATGAGAAATAATGAATGGTATAAGCCATATAATAGTGTAGCCATATAATAAATTATTGTTAAAATAATGATCATTACAGTGGAACTGCCTCAGGTTAGCTGTAGAGGCTAGATCCCATCTAGTGGTAGTCCGAAGACTAGTACACAGTATCGCTTAAACTTTTACGCCTTGTTGTCAGAAGGGCCCTTTCGAGTTGTACCCAAAGCATTGTCTCCATGATCGACATATGTTATAACCGTTATTCACACAGGTACACATTATTATATGACAGATTCATCCAAAATTCCTAACTCTCGACAAAGAAAATTGAAGCACTCTTCGGCTAGTTATTTTGTAAAAAAACTGCTAGTTGATGTTCAGTGTCAATGAATTCTAAACTAATAGTATCGTGTTGTTGATTGTCACGCAAGAAATGATGCCTAATCTCTATATGCTTTGTGCATGAGTGACATACTGGGTTCTTGGTCAAATTTATTGCACTAGTGTTATCACAGAAAATTGGTTTATGCTTGAATAATAAGTTATAGTCTTAAAGAGTTTGCTTCATCTACATAATCTGTGCACAACAATGACCAGCTGCGATGTACTCAGCTTCTGTTGTGGATAGTGTGACAGAATTCTGCTTTTTGCTAAACCATAAGACTAAAGCCTTTTCTAACAAATGATATGTGCCGCTAGTACTCTTACGGTTGACTTTGCATCCTGTAAAATCAGCATCGAAATATCCGATTAAGGCAAAGGAAGTAGTTTTGGGATACCACAAGCCTACCATAATCGTTCTTTTAAGATACCTAAAAATACGCTTAACAGCAGTCATGTGTGATTCCTTAGGATTAGCTTGATATCTAGCACATAAGCAAATGCTAAACATAACATCGGGACGACTAGCAGTTAAATACAATAGACTTCCAATCATACCTCGATACTTACGTTGATCGACCGGTTTGTCTTTTTCATTAGGTTCCAGCTTTGTTGTAGTAGCCATAGGAGTGCTGATAGGTTTGATATTCTCAAGCTCAAACTTTTTCAACATATACTTTGTATACTTCGACTGACTGATGAAGACGCCTTGCGAGTATTGTTTGATTTGCAGTCCATGGAAGTAGTTGAGCTCCCCCATCATGCTCATCTCAAACTCGTTCTGCATACACTTGGCAAATTTTTTGCATAGACCCTCATTAGTAGACCCAAATATGATATCATCTACATAAATTTGTACTAACAAAACAGTATCATCAAAAGATTTTATAAAAAGTATAATATCAATTTTCCTTTTTGAAAAATCTTTATTAAGTAAGAAAGTACTAAGGCGTTCATACCAAGCTCGAGGAGCTTGTTTGAGGCCGTAAAGAGCTTTCTTAAGTTTGAAAACATGGTCAAAAAATTTGTGATTTTCAAAACTAGGGGGTTGCTTGACAAAAACCTCTTCTTTAATAAATCTATTTAGAAAAGCACTTTTCACATCCATTGGAAAAAGTTTAATGTTTTAGAAATTTGCAAAGGCACAAAGCATCCGAATAAATTCAAGTTGTACAATAGGAGCATACATCTCATTGTAGTTGATACCCTTTTCTTTGTTGTATCCTTGAGCTATGAGACGAGCCTTGTTGAGAGTGACTGAACCATCCTCATTAATTTTATTCCGAAAAACCCATTTAGTACCAATGATTGAATGATCAACAGGTCTAGGAACAAGTTCCCAAACCTGATTTTGTTCGAATTGGATGAGTTCTTCTTGCATTGCAGATATCCAAAATTCATCGTTAAAAGCTTCTAAAACATTTTTAGGTTCAATTTGAGAAATAAAAGCAGTGCTAGCAGTAGAATCTCTTAAAGAAGATCGAGTAGTTACCCCTTTCGATATCTCACCTATTACCAAGTTTTCTGGATGTGAATGTTTGAATTGGAACTTCTTTGGTAAGCTCTCCAGAGAACTGGTTTCGGGTGGTGTATCCACAGGAGTGGAAGTTGATGGTTTATCATCATCTGGAATAAAAGCTGTACTATTATCCTCATCAAAAGTTATGTTAGTAGACTCTTCAACAATCATGGAGCGTTTGTTGAACACTCTATATCCTTTACTCTTGGCATCATAACCAAGAAGAATACCTTCGTCAGCTTTGGCATCAAACTTGTCTAAGTTGTCTTTGGTATTCAGGATAAAACAGCGACAGCCAAACACTCGAAAGTAAGAAACATTTGGAGTTCTACCAAACCAAAGCTCATAGGGTGTTTTCTTCAAAATAGGTTGAATCAAAACCCTATTCAAAATATGGTACGCTATGCTGACAGCTTCTGCCCAAAAATATTTTGGAAGAGAAAATTGATTCAACATGACTATAGCCATATCGCCAAGTGTCCTATTCTTCCCCTCCATAACACAATTTTGTTGAGGAGTTCTAGGACAAGAAAACTTATGATTAAAGCCATTTAAATCATAAAACTTTTCAAAATTAGAATTTTTGAATTCGCCACCATGATCACTTCGGATACGAGTAATCATGTAGCCTTTTTTTTGTTTTGGACCTTTTTAGCAAAAACTTTGAAAACTGAAATAGTATCACCTTTATTTGAAAGAAAGAAAACCCAAATGAATCTTGAAAAGTCATCAACAATTACAAAAGCATAGAGTTTTCCTCCAAGACTGGCTATTCTACTAGGACCAAATAAATTCACATGGAGTAATTACAAAGGTCGACTGGTACTTACAGTGTTGATGGATCTAAAAGAAGATTTGGTAGCCTTATTCTTTTTGTATTTGGCACATACCGTATCCTTTCTGAATATAATTTCAGGCAATCCTCTTACTAGCTTCTTGGTAGATAGTCTTGATATGGTGTCCATGTTAGCATGACCAAGACGCTGATGCCATAATAGTCTTTCATCTTTGTGGGTGTAAAGGCATCTACCTGCATTGTTAGTATTTCTAGATAGATAGAAAATATATATATATGTTATCTTCCCTTATCACTTCGAATGCGATGTCTCTAGATGATCTATCATAGATAAAATATTTAGTTTTACCGAAATTAATATCATATCCGTGATCAGCAAGATGACTAATGCTAAGCAGGTTATACTTTAACTCGGTCACTAAATAGACATCCTTAATAACGAGAGAAGAAGGATAACCAATTGTACCATTACCTATGATATAGCCTTTCAGATTATTGTCGAATGATACATATCCTTCCCTTTTCATCGATAGTATTGCGAATAGATTAGCATCTCCAGTCATATGTCGCAAGCACCCACTATCAAGAATCTATTTGCTTCTAGTTTGAGAAGGAAGGTCCACCTACACCATGAGTAGATGTGACCTTTGCTACCCAGATTCTTATGGGTCCTGAAAAGTTAGTCTTCGGCACCAATACATATAGATTAATATCCATTAGTTTTCTAATTCTACATTGTGGTGATATATGTCCATGTTAACCACAGTAAGCATATGTAGCATGCATATTGGTGTTGGGTGTAGGATGATAGTGTTGTCTATATGTGGGTGTAGGATGATGATAACTATGTGTAATAGTAGGATGATGATAATAATTACATGTAGCAGCAGGATGATTATAACTACGTGTGTATGTTTTACGTGTTGCATGGGAGTAGGTGTACATAAAGGCATATTTTTTGTGGTATGTGGACGAGTGTTCTTGTAATGACGTGCTCTTTTGTGTTGAGTCGTCTGGTGTTTAGTGTAAGTGTTGTGATTATGAGACTGAGTTTGAGGTTGAATAACCTGTTTATCCAGTCCAATCTCTAATTTCTTAGAGGCAACATGCAACTCATCACATTTGGCAGTAAGACCATATATTCTATCGGTAGCAATCTTGTACTTATTTTTCTCTTCAGCATGTTCTTTATTTAAAGCAGTGATATCATTTGTTTGCTTCTCAATAAGAGATTCGGTATCGTGTAAGCTTAACTTAAGCTTAGATACCTCCTTAGTGTTTTCCGTGGATGTAGTGTTTCTAACATTTTCTAATAAGCATGAAAGTCTATGGATCTCGGCTTCATGAGCCGTGATTTTATCCTTAGCATGTTTATATTTGTTAATAACCTTTTTGTGGTCTTCAAGTAGATCACTAAAGGCATCACCTAGTTCATTAAAAGAATTATTTACCTTATCTGAAGTTGCCATTAGGCAGATGTTTGCCGTGTCTTGCGGAGAGTCCTCTTCTTCGTCTGAATCATTGGCCTCGCTTTCGTGCCAGATGCTAGTGTTGGCATACTTTCTTGAGGTTGGCTTCTTGCATGACTTTTCGTATCTGCTTCCTTCCTTTGCTACAGGACAATCTTTTCTGATGTGTTCCGTCTTCTTGCATCCGGAGCAGGTGGGTTTTTCCTCATCGCCTTTTTGTTCCTTCTTCATTCGGTTGAAGCGTAGGAACTTCTTAAAATTTTAAACCATGAGTGCTTGATCGTCATCTTCGAAATCATCGTCATCTGTTTCCTCTATGATGGTTCTTTGGCGATGAGCTCTTAAGGCAATTTTTTTTCTTTTGGAGCCGTTTCTTCAAAATCTTTGAGGTCGAGCTCATGCGTCATCAGCTTGCCCATCAGAGTTTCTAGTGACATAGCCTTAAGATCATTTCCTTTGATATTCATCGTGACCTTGGGTTCCAGATCTTCGGCAATCCCCTTAGCACTTTGTGTATCTTCTCATGGTTAAAATATACTTTGCCAAGGGAAGATAGAGGGTTGACAATGTCGAAGAATCTGGAGAACATCTGAGTAATTATCTCATTTAGCTTCATTTTGAATGCCTCGTATTCTTGTGTCAGACGACTGATCTTTGATTCTTTAACCTGTGTGGTTCCTTCATGAGTCATCTCCAGAAGCCTTCATACTTCGTGTGAGGTGGAGCATGTAGAGACTCTATTGAATTCAGTCTTGTCTATTGTACAAAAAAGAGCATTAATAGCCCTAGCATCTAGACTTGCCTGTTTCTTTTCCTGGTCAGAATATTTGTCGTAGGGTTTTTTTAATAAGAGTCCCGTCGACAACTATTCTGGCAGGCTTCTTATAACCAACTGTGACGATGGTCCACAGATCAAAGTCTAGAGACTTAAGATAAAAACTCATCCTAGTTTTCCAATAGGTGTAGTTATTTCCGTCAAATAAGGGTGGCCTATTTGTGGACTGTCCCTCACCATAGTTGGAAAAGATAGGTTGTGTGGCTGCCATGGATCTGCTCTTAGGATGTTAATCCAATATAAAAGAACAGAGCTCTGATACCAATTAAAGTACGTATAGGCAACTCTTGAGGGGGGTGAATAGAGTATGTGTCGATAATACCCAATTAAAAATAACTCTATTCAAGTCCACCGAACATAAATAATAATCAGAGTATAAGTGCGGAATATAAATAGAGATTAGAGAAGCATACGCAGACACAGAAGTTTTTAACCTAGTTTTCCTCGTAGAGGACTAGTCCAGGCCTAAGAACTCTAGCTTAGGATTGAGATCTACTATTTATGAAATAGTATACAACCACGTGCCTTTACCCAGAAGAGCACGCCAACTTATTACAGATTTGCAGATGGCGAGACTTAGAATTGTCCAAGTGACTTCTTTTGAAACTTTTACACAACCTTCTAGTGGACTCGCACTGAGCACCTTGGGGGCTGGGGAAGTATTATGGCTAGTTAGATGAGAAGAATAAGCTCTTGAATGTATAGGCTATAGAAGAAGAGAAGATGAGAAGATTGGAAGATTAAAAAAGAGAGAATTCAAGGCCTATATATACTAGTCCAGAGAGGCAGAGTTCGGCCAGAACTCTGTCCCAAATATTCAAATACTTAGCCGTTGGACAACTAGCAACCAGTAAACCCTAAAAATCAGGTCCTAAAATTAAGGGGACAGAGTTCGGCCCAAACTCTGTGTGGGACAGAGTTCAGCCCGGACTCTGTCTCCTAGGGGACAAAAAGTTCAAGTAGGCTGCTTGGGCTTTACAGGTTTTGTAGTTTGTTTGGTATAGCTTGGGTATTAAGTCTATGGTTAAGATACTCAGTGCAACTCAACTTACAATAGCATAGACTCAATAAAAGGAACAAATATAGACTCAGATTACAAGTAACATCAACACTGTCGAAGATGTCTGTCTTGAATTGATATGTGATGACGTTCTGTTTTCGAGCTTGATGGAGCTTGGTGTGTTAAGTTAGATTATAACAGATATCGTCTTGTTAATTATCAAGATTAGGTTGATTGCGATCCAGTTTGGGTCAACATTCTATGCATCCAATGCTCCATATTATCGATCCTCGACTCATGATCATGAATAATTGATAATTTAAATAATTATTGGCCATTTATTTTAGAATGTTAAAGTTATTTTATTTATGGCTAAACAAGTTCTATTTACGTTGATTTATCAATACGAATACTAGTTTGATCATGAATTTCTAAATGGGCTTTTATGCAATAATAAGTATATAACATATATTTCCAAAATTATAGAGATTTATTTAAGAATTAGTACTTAATATTTATTTTTTGTGGAATTATATTAGTACTAAAAGGAGTATTACGACTAGTATGTATTATGAGTAGTTGTGCTAGTATATAGTTAGTTAAACCTATGTACTATATATATATATATATATATATATATATATATATATATATATATATATATATATATCAATAATAGTATATATATATATATATATATATATATATATATATATATATATATATATATATATATATATATATATTTAAAAATATATATATATATATATATATATATATATATATATATATATATATATATATATATATCAATAATAGTATATATATATATATATATATATATATATATATATCAATAATAGTATATATATATATATATATATATATATAATATATATATATATATATATACTATTATTGATATATATATATATATATATATATATATATACTATTATTGATATATATATATATATATATATATATATAATAGTAAAAAATATATATATATATATATATATATATATATAATAGTAATCATGTTAGTGGGGTTATTAATATTACTTATTATTGTTATTTATAGTAGTTTGTGAGACCGAGACTACAAAAGTTGGGGCCAGATCCATAATATACACTCTTGCGGCGATTCCAGGCAAGATATCGTGCCACTCTGATCTTATTTTATTTTTTCCTATACGTGGACGTGTTGTTGTGTGTTAGGATTAGATGTGTTAGGAGAGTTTCCAAGTGTGACTTGGGTGTCATCGATGATGCCATCGATGGCATATAGTGGGTGTGTGTATGACCTAGTGTGCTAGTAGACTTCCTCGTGTTGAAGATATTTTTAAGTGACTTCTATGATTTGGATACGACTCATGACACGACATTGTACATTTTCCAGATCCGGATGAGTACCTTTATCCAACAGTTTATGGACCCGGCATCAAGCCCGGATATCTTATAGAGGACCTAGAGGTTGTACCTATAACCACCCACTTTTATAAAATAAGGGTAATTTTAAACTTTTGTAAAGTTTATTATTTAATAATTAGATTTATGATTTATGGGAATTTTTAATTAATTTAAAACTATTTAAAATTGATGAATTATAATTTTGATGTATTAGCTAGTGAACCCTAGAATTGCTAAGCCTAGAGACTAACTATGACCATGGAGGCCTAACCCATGTGATTAGATTAGCTAATTATCACTTTTTAGGCTAAGGATATTTTGGTCATTTTGTGACTTTTGAATTATTTAGGATTTTGATTAATTGGTAAATTTTAGATTATTTTCATAATATTTAAATTGATGAATTGTGATTTTGGTTATTTTCATATTTTGGCAATTTTTTATATTTTAATATTGATTTTATGGGATTTGTTTAGTCGGGTTTGAGTTTCGTTTCGTTCCGACTTGTGTTAGTGACCCGGGTAGCTTAGACTCTAGACGAGACCCCAAGATTAGTTAGTCATGGCCCATAAATCACACTAATTAAGTTAGTAAGTTTAGACTAATCCCACATGTTAGATTGGCTAAGTTAGAGGCTTAAATTTAACCCTTTTTGATCCTAAACTTGAACCTAACATAAAATTAACCAAAGGGACTAGTTGAGGCCTTATTGGGATTTCCCCTAAGGCCCAAATAGAGACACTATAAGTAGGTTAGCCTTCCTTCCTTTTATTTTATTTCATCTTGCCTCTTTACTTCACAACGCATTCTTCTCCAAATTAGAGAGCTTCCCTCTTTGATCTGATCTCCAAATCTCTTCATTCCTCCACCAAAACTTCCATCCAACCTTCTCATACTATCAAGGGAGGGTGCTCTTTGCCATTAAAAATTAAGAACAAGAATTACAAAGGAATTGAACTTGATTGCAAACTCGCTTGTACAAGAGAAAGCCTAGAAAGAAATCTTAGGAAACAATCTAAGTACCATTGTTTAGTTTTTGATTCTGGGGATGACGATGGAGGCTCGGGAAAGTGTAGCAACTCTGTCTTACTTCTTGGACTATCTGACAAGATCCTTGCTCTTGAAAAAATTTCCCTTCGTAGGTTGCCAGCCTTTTGCACAGGTGTGGTACCCTGCTATTTATAGTAACAGATATCTTGAGCCGCATAGATGTCCACGTGACCACGTGACCACGTGGCTATAACAGCACACAAAGTCCCGCTCTTTGACCGCCAGCAAGTGAATTGTTGAGATTTTGTTGCAGCAAATTTGGATGGTTGAGACTTGGTCAGCCTGCCACGTGTCCTATCGCAGGATAGGATCAGTCTGCTCGAGTCATTTTGAGCCGCATAGGTCTTTTAGTGTTCGGCCATGCTGGTCCACATAAGGCTCATGCGGCATAGGTCGCTGTCTCCCTTAGTTCGCATGTAGCTTGGAAACTTTTGGGCTGCATAGATTCTATATTTTGGGCCGCATAAAGCATATAGATTGAGCCGCATAAGGTTCATGTGGCTCGGGTCGCAGTCCTTCTGGCCGCATGACCATGTCAGGCACGTGGACCCTGTGTCATGACTTATCTTCTTTTTGTCAGAGTGTCAATTATCAGTTTTGTCAGTTTTGACAGAGTTTGTCAGCTTTATCAGAAGGGCTGATCAGCTTGGCCGCATAAGCAACTCTTCCTTCTGCGACTCAAATCAGTCTTGTTGCTTTTTAATATATAGTCTGAGATAGTGAAGATGGGCCGCAGGAGGCATATCGAGTCTGTCATGCGGCTCTTCTTTATGCGGACGAATTTGGCCCAAAGTACTCATGCGGTCAGTTGTGATCCGCATGAACCCCATATTTTTAATGCTTCCATAAGACCCCTTCAAAGTTTTCAAATTACAAATTTGGAATATTTTGAATAAGAAGCATGGAGATAGGTCAAGCCACAGGGAGTTCTTCGAGTCAGGATGGACCTTGTGCTGCAAGGACATTTTGAGCTGCAGGGAGATCTTGTGCCGCAGGGAGATCCCATCCAGACTGCCAGCTGTCACTGCTGCATTTAATGCCTTGGTTTGGTTTTGGATTTGGGTCCTGTTTTTGAGATAAAGTTGACAGTTAATAAGGATAAAATCCCTAAATGTCATCATTATCTTTAATAGACTCGAGAATTAAAACTGCGCTCTTTCGAAAACGTTATAAATATGGGTCATTCGAAGAGAGATTCTTCGCCTTCTTCTCGTTCGTCTTCATTGTCCCTATCATCCTGTCACGACCCGCACCCAGTGTAGGGGTACGAAAAGTGGGTACGTCCAACCTACGTCGCAGTGTCGGTGGTAGAACGCTGTCCCAAGTCACATACATCTAACAATTATAAGGTACATGTACTACGTATACGCTCCGAATGGAGGACAATATAGAAATGTACAACTCAATCACAGCTAAGGTAGAAAGTATGATAAGATATATGGATATGAAAGTCGCCAGAAGAAATACAATAAGAGAAGAAGTTTAAGAGTCTAAGATAGCATCTCCATAACTTCCAGAATAAAAAATCCCCAAATAAGTACAAAAATATATCCAAAACAAGATAAGATAATAAGTAAGATAACTAGTCTAGCTAACTATCCTAGACTACTGGGGTAATGTCCTCTGCAAGGGCCGGGTCCTCCTGGGAGTCTATCTCACAGGTGTCATCTAGGCTTGCTCTATAGTATGTAGGACAGAACTCCTCAATGTCATCTGTAATATTTCAACAGGTCCAGTCAGGACAGGAACGAGCACAATACATCTCACGCAGTTCATAATATGACAGGATATGTAAATATACTATAGAGTAAGATACATGAAACGCTAGAGAATATATAAAGTACAAGAGATGACTGTAAAGAAATATCTACTATAAGTAAAGTGCTAATAGTGGCTAGTGATGTAGAGTACAAGATAGACATATAAACGGCTTAAATTTGCACATGAGTATACTAAAGAGTTTGCACATGATTACACTACTTTGGAATTATTCACATGACCATTTATACTCCCCAGTACCCCAATCAATACATAAGGATCCAGACAAGTTATATTATTGCACATGATATCACATGAAGGCCCATAAATGGGTGCACATGAATGTATACATGGGGGCTCTATGAACATGAGAGTACATGAATCACAATAGTGCACATGAATGGTAAAAGCACCGAAGTACATGATGAAAGTGAAACGCACATGACATACTGTAACACGGTGCTCCCGAAGGGGATAACATCTCATGAAGTGATCCATATAGTACCAATCCGTGTTAACAACATGACAGCATCAAGTAAAGTAATCTAAAGCATAAATATAAATCCTATCAAGTATGAAACGGTCAAAGAATGTACTCGCCTGATATCCTGAGTATCCGATGAATATATATGTCCAGACATAGTAGATGAGTCCTAAACAGGGCAACACAGGTCACAACTTGTCCAGAATCGTAATACTGAAGATTACAATGCATTCTATATGATTTCTAGGTCATCTATGCCAAAGTTAACTCTTGGTCAACTCTGGTCAACTACACTAGTCAAACTAGGTCAAGCCTAGTCCAATCAAGTCTCACTAAGCCTAACCAAGCCTAGGCTAACCCTCACACACAATTTCAAAGCTACACAAGTCATCCACATACATTACATATACAGGCACATATATATATACTCAATATATATAGGTATACACATAGGAATTTACATATAAGCTATCATGTATAGGCTAATATGCACTAGGATACTAGGCTAACATGTATACATATGCCAACCTATCTACATACATACATTATATTAACAAATATATTACATATGTATATATTAGAGAGATAGAGAGTGAGATGTATATGTGTGTGTGACAGGTTGTGTGTGTGTGTGGATTTCAGTCAATTGTGTGTGTATGATTTGTATAGGGTGTGTGTGTACTTCAGTTCCTGGAAGTAGGGCTAGGGAGTGTGTGTATCAAGTTTAGTCTAGCACTGACATGTGTGTGCGTCAATTCATAATGTGATAGTACATATATATGCGTGTGTGTGTGTGTATAGCTAGATGGGAGTGGCATGGAGTGTGCGTTTGCCGGCTGGATGTATTCAGATTTCAGGAAATCGTGCTAGGGAGTGTGTGTTATTCTCATAATGTGACATGTCATGTTCTCAGGAAATAAATGCCATGTTATCCCATTCAAAATCGCATATACATATAGGTAAAACCCTAGGCTATATCTCTATTCAGTTTTTCCAAGTTTCAGTGAAACTCAGTCCATCGAAATCAACCCATTACAAAGAATAAAATCTAAGATATACAACCTAGCATGAATCAATCTCTACTAGTCATGTTATCATCTAACATTAATATTGCATCTAAAATCGAGTCTTAAAAGAACTCAGTTCTCAGATTTACCCGATTTCAGTTCAGTCCCATATATCAGTAAACCCAAGCAAATTTCACATGAAACCCAACACTCAAATACACACATATCCCAGCATATAATAACATGTAAAAATATATAAATCAATATTTGAAATTGAATTAAACCATTCGAAATTCTCAGGTAATATGTGAATACTGTACAGTATCAGAGAATTTGGGGGAACTCGAAATCATATCGAAATACATGTAAAAATCTACAAAAATGTATCGAGGAGGTGTCGTACATGTGTCATAGTGTCACACGAGTCTCGTGGTATCCCCACGACAGGACACAGCGTGTCCAAACCCATACAAACACTCACAGACACACAGTCTCGTGCACGCGTGTGTGTCACTCTAGGACACGACACGTGACACGATACGCGTCGTGCTAATGTTCACGTGTAGCCTACGTGTAGGGCTACACGTTCGACACCACACAAGGTGTCCTCGACGTGTCTAGTACGGACACGAGGCCTGTATCAGATCGGGTTCCTCGTGTACACGCGTGTCAGTCAAAATAATGCATACTATTTTGCGTATCGACGTGTCCAGTACGGACACAAGGCCTGTATCACCTTATTACCAAGTGGCAGCTGCCCACATGGCCTGTGCGAGGTAAGAAGCTCCTCGAGCAGTAGGGCACTGCCCGTGCTTGCTGCGAGCGTGTTCGTGTCCTGTTTGGACACGAACATGGCTCAAAAATCAACTCAGTCATGGGGAAAATATTATACACATATAAATCAACAAATCAGTTCAAAAATGTTTCAAAAATGTCAAAGAAAAACTCATTATGGCATTTCATCAAATACATACACACAACCTATAATACGTGTCTGATACGGACACCAAATTGACACGAATTCACACAAGACTCACTCTACAGTTAGGGGACACCTAAATGTATGCATCCATGCAAAGAAATCAAAAAATGAAGTTGTTTGAGGGGTTTACCTATTGAGTGTCAAACTCAAGAAAAAAACCCCAAATAGAAGGATCCTTCTTGTAACTCTCAAGCTCCAAATTGCACATAAGCTGAGATTTCTCACCACCAACAGTAAATAGGGGTTAAATAGATCCCAATGCAAAAGACTAGAGTTAAAGAGGAGTATAAATGAAGAAATTAAGAAGGGTTAAAGAATGGACAATACCACTTTCTGGCCAAAATTAGAAGTAGTGTAAAAAGAGGCAAGAATGATTCAAGAGGCATTAAATAGGGGTAAGGGAATCCATAGGCCGGCCACTTAGTAGGAAATTAGCGTTAGGGTTGATGGCTAGTGGGCTTGGGCCAAGTTTAGATGTTAAGTGGTTCAAACCCTTAGCCATTAGTTCAAACACCTAAAGCATCTAATCTCTCCATGCAACTCAGTCCAAAACAAGTCAACTTTGGTCGACTTAAGTTAGACTGGGGTCCACACCATACTAACCAAGTCACCAAAGTCAAAGTCAACATCCAGGTTAGTCTCTAAAGTCACAACTAGCAAAAGTCAAAAATAACAACCATCACTTAAACAATTCAAATTAAATTCAAAATTTTCAAAATAACCAAAATACCCTTAAGCTAAAATGTGGTAGTGACAAATCTACCCTCCTTAAAAGAATTTCGTTCTCGAAATTGAAAGGCGAAACTAAACTGATGAGAAGGATAGACAATCATACCTCATGGTCCAAATAGATATGGGTATCGCTCGCGCATCTCATCCTCCCGCTCCCAGGTAGACTCTCCTGGAGAATGATGCCTCCATGCGACGTGAACCAAGGGTATCACCTGGTTTCTCATAACCTTCTCTCGTCGATCCAGAATCTCTACAGGCTGTTCTAGATAGCTAAGAGTAGGTCCCACCTCAATCTCTAAGTGATCGAGTACATGGCTAAGATCTGCCACATACCGTCTCAGCTACGACACATAGAATACGTTATGGACTCCCACTAGTACAGGTGGCAAGTCTAGCCTGTAAGCCACATAACCGACTCTTCCGCTGATCATGAAAGGTCCGATGAAGCGCGAGCTAAGCTTTCCATCTCTACTAAAACGTATCGTACCACGTGTCGGAGATATCCTCAAGAAAACCAGATCTCCACCTAATCACAAACAAGGTCTCAATTACTAATATATTCAAACATGATCAAACAAAATCACAAACAAAACAACTACTAATTCTAATCATATCTCTAATCTGTACCTCAAACTCCAAAGATCTGCGGTAGCTATCGGCCCAATGCCGATGTCTGTCCTATGCCACACGAATCCTGTTTCTGATGAGCTTCACCTTCTCGGTTGTATCTACAACCATCTCAGGTCCCAATAAAGCTCGCTCTTCAACATAATCCCAAGACAAAGGTGTACGACATCTGCGCCTGTACAGTGCCTCGAATGGTGACATCTCAATGATGGCCTGAAAATAGTTATTGTATGCAAACTCCACTAAGTGCAGGTGATCCTCCCAGGATCCTCCGAAGTCCAAAACACAAGTCCGCAGCATGTCCTCTTGTGTCTGAATACTCCTATCTGACTGTCCATCCGTCTGAGGGTGGTATGCAGTACTAAACTTGAGCTGAGTGCCCAAACTAGTCTGCAGACTCCGCCATAAATGGAAAGTAAAGCGACTATCCCGATCCGAGATAATGCTCACCGAAACTCCATGAATCCTGACAATCTGCCGCATATACATCTCTGCTAGCCTCTCCGTAGACGTACCTGTTTGCCATAAAAATTAATAACAGGTATTGTAGAATACTGGAATTGATTGCAAACTCGCTTGTACAAAGAAGAGCCTAGAAAGAAAGCCTTGGAAACAATCTAAGTACAATTGTTTAGTTTTGATTCTGGAGGGTAACGGTGGAGGCTCGGAAAAGTGCTATCAACTCTGCCTTACCCTGTGGACTATCTGATGCAGTCTCTAGCTCGTAAAGTTATTGCTTTTTTCTTGAAGGTTGCCAGCCTTTTGCAGGAGTGTGGCACCCTGCTATTTATAATAGGATGGATTTTGAGCCGCATAGACGGCTTGCGGCCACGTGGCTGTTTAGCACGCGAAGACCCGCTCTTGGGCTGCCATCTGTCAATTTGTTGGGATTTTGTTGCAGCAAATCTGGGTTGTTAAGGAATTGGTCAGATTACCACGTGTCCCGTTGCGTATGGTGTTCTCAGTCTTCGATCATGTAAGCTGGACCGCATGAGGTTCATGCGGCTTGGATGACGCTCTTTTGGCCGCATGGAGGCGTACGAACCCTGCTTTTGGGCGACGTCTCTACGTCTTATCTTTCTTGTCGAAGTGATAGAACTGACATATTTTGCCAGGGCTTGTTAGCTTTATCAGTCGAACTGCTCCTCCTTGGTCGCATATTTTCCTTCTACAGCTGTTTGTTGATGGGCCGCATATGTCTTTGAACAGTTATACGGCTGTCCTTCATGCGGACCTGTTTGGCCTGAAGTACCAATGCGATAATTTGTAATCCGCATGAACTCCATATTTTTCATGTTTCTACAAGACCCCCTTCAAAGTTTTCAAATTGCAAATTTGAAATACTTTGAATAAGAAGCATGAAAAAATATGTCAAGCCAGAGGGAGTCTTCAAGTTGCAGAGAGTGGTTTTTCGAACTGTAAAAGAGATCTCGAGTCACAGAGAAATACTGAGCCGCAGGGGGATCCTGTGTCGCAGAACAAATCTTGAGTCACATGGACGCTTTGAGCCGCAGAGAGTCTGCCAGCTATCACTGCTGCATTTAATTCTCCTGACTCGGTTGTGGATCTATTTTTGAGATGAAGCCGACGGTTACTGGAGATAAAGTTCCCAAACGTCGACTCTATCTTTAATGATCTCGAAAACTGAAGTAACGCTCGACGGTTACTAGGGATAAAGTCCCCAAACGTTGCCCCTATCTTAAATGATCTCGAGAATCGAAGAGTCTCTATTCAGCAACTCTATAAATAAGAGTCATTCAGAGAGAGTCTTTCCTCTTTCACTTTCTCCACCTTATACTTTCTGCTATGGCTCCAAAAGCTTCTAAGTCGGCTGGTGCGGTTGTAAAAACCCATATTTTTATTTTATTATTTTATTATTATATATATTCATTTTTGATGACCTGGTTTGGACAATTTAGCCCGAACAGGGCCCGAACCAAATTTTAGCCCATGTAAGCAGGAAGTGTGACCAAATGTGGCCATGTAGACATTTTTTATGTACTTAGAAATATCTCCTAAATTATTTTAGAATTTTATGCACAATTTCTAATTATTTAAATATTTGTACAATTATTGATATTTTATTTTTAAATAATATTTTACAAGATTGTACATGTTCCTGGACCCGGATGAGGGTGTGTGGTAAAGTTCACACGTTGGAACAATTTTTATTATTTTATTATTACTAAAGTTATTTTGTGAAAATTAAATAGACATTTTTATTATTGTTGGTATTATTTGATATTAATGTGATATTATTATTGTTGCCTTTTATGGCAATTTAAATTTGTGTATATATGTAAAATATATTTTAGATGCATCATATATATAGTTAGATAATATTAAACTTTTATTTCAAATTGGTGGAGATTTAATAAACATGTTTTCATATTTAAATATTATTATTGTTTGAGTTGATTCATTAAGGATTGAATATATATATATATATATATATATATATATATATATATATATATATATATATATATATATATATATATATATATATATAGATATGCTCAAATATATTAAATAATTGGATAGTTGACTTTTAAATAGTATTTAAATTTTAAATATATTTTTGGATATATATATATATATATATATATATATATATATATATATATTGAAGTTTGAAAAGATTTAGAAAAGAAATGAATAAAGAAAGGAAAAGAAAAGAAAAAAAAAAGAAAAAAAAAAGTAAAACTCCACCCACCCACTTAAAGTGGGCGGGCCCTCCCGATATTCCTTGCTTGCTGCAAGAAGCAGCAACCCCAACGTGAACAAACCCGAGGGTTCATAATTACTATTAGTAATAATATAAGTATTAGGTTTGCATCCAATTCGTTTTATATATAACTTTATCCACAAGCCTCTAAACCCTAAACTTCCAAAACGAAAGTTGAGGCTGATCATACCCTTTTCTCCTACGAATTCGTTTCACCAGCGATGGAGCTTTGTGCGCGACGAACGGAGCATCGAAAGTCAGCCCTTCGTCATCCACGGAGCAGTTTTCCCACTCAAGGTACCCTACTTCCCGATGACGTAACTTTCTGCTCGTAACTCCGATTTTCGATCCGTAAAATGTTCTGGAAAGTAGACTTGACCCTCTTCGAGATCCCCTAGGTGGATTTTGACATGGCCATCCATCTTGCTTGAAAACTCGAGACAAAATTGGAGAAAAACCCACTTTTATGAATATTAAAAACTATTTTGAAACACCATCTTGTCGGCCACTTTTCTCGCTGTCCATTAAACTTTCGTTAAAACTAATTGAAGGCTGTAAAAGACAACCTAACCGAGATTGTAATGCACCTCTTGGATTTACTTTTCATCTAGTATGTAGAAAGCTACACGTTTTTAAAGTTTTACGAAAAATTGTAAATTATGTTTTCAAAAAGTGGGAAAACACCCGATACGGTGTGCGCCCCGACAAACCGGGCGACGTGGTCGCGCACTATACACATCGAAAGGCGCAAATGGATGTTGTCGACATGTAAGAACTGACGGAACCCGATTTCGTTGCATGTGCGCGACGAAATCAGTGCGTATCCGTCGGGATACCCCGTATCGACCCTTTGCAAATTAAGTCACAACTTTGTGCACACTCATCATATCGCTATGAAACTTGCGCCATCGGACTCAAAATATTTTTCTGGTCCTGTGGGCCAAGTTTTGTCCGATTCTGAGACCGTTGATCGGGATACTATTTTGGCGGGCCCACAATCCCACTCAACGGGCGATTTTGTGCACAGTCCACCGGAATCCAAAATTGGACATACCGTTGGGTTCGTCTCATCAAAACAAATCTGTAGACATGTAGTTTGACGACTTTAGAGACCGTAGATATTGGCACGTATTTCGGTGCAAAGCGGGTCCAATGGCGGACATCATTTTGATCCGAAATTACGATTTTGCCCCTGTTCCAGAATTTAACTTTTGGACAGGCGTTTCCTAGGCATATCTTTTAATCCAAACTCGTTCGTGATGTTTGTTTCAGCATCCGGAGCTTCTTATGGATTTTGACTTTCGTGTTGAAAATTCTGATTGTTCGATTTTGCTGCTTCTCGCACCACCCTCAGGCAAGATACCTTGCCATTATACTGTTTATATTCAGTTTGCATTTTATTACATATCACTGTTCATTTATTTTTAGTTCTTACTGTTCTTGATTTACTGTCTGCTCAGTGAAATTAGATATACTTTGTTATTATCCTTTGACTGCATATGGACTTAGAGTTAAGAGACTACCGTCTATAGTGTATCGCATATACCTTGACACAGTTGTACGATGAGGATGTGTGAGATGAGTACATATAGAGGTTCTTATGTGTGGGCTGATCCCCCATGCGCATGCGATATGGCTAACTGCTAATAGAGGCATGTTAGGAGACTTAGCAGTTAGTAGAGGTATGTGAGACATGGATGTGACTCTGTTAGGCATTGGGTGGGAAGAACAGTTCCTTGACGAATGGGCCAAGTATGCACTTCCCTATTACTGGTTATCTCCGCGGGAGATACGGTACTGGATTCTGATACTGATTTACTGCTGGCCTCTGACATTCGATGAATGTTATGCTTTGAGGTCCCTGGTATCCTGATGGGCCATACCTGAGATTACTGCTACTGAGCTAGAGTGCCCATGTGTTGGAGGTTTGTTCTTAACTGCATAAATACTGTAGTACGATTAGATTACCTTATTGTCGTCATGTCACTTATTTCGGTTTGTGACACATTATATATTCAGTTTAATATGGCATGTTCTTTGTGTATCTTGTTACGTCCCTCTGAGGACCTGGTTATCTCTCCAGGTGTGTGCTTCTGTGATTTTGTAGGTGTTCTAGCTAAGGCCGTGATCTTCTCCATTCTTTCGAAGACGATTGCGCTTGGTTCGTCCCATTATTTTATCGATCACTTCTTGTACATTTTATTTGAGATAGTTGGTAGTGGACTTTGTCTCCGCCCAACAATTGTATACATGACAAATTCAAATTTGCTTTTATATTAATTATTTATCTAGTGGATGAGATTTAGTTATTATGGTTCTACTGTATTTTACAGCTTATGTATTCATACGAGGTTTCCATATATTGGAGTATACTTCGTATGTATACAGCTGGCATGTCGATGTACCTAGTCCTACGTATTTTGGAACTGGGGCGTAACATATTTTTGTGGTGGCCCATGCAGGTCAAGTTTGTCGTTTCGGTTACATAATTGTACCGATGTGAGCCTGCAACATAGGATTAGAATCTAGGAATCTCATCCATACGGCTTGACCTCTTTCCTTGGCTTCAAATTTTGAACTCTCGTTCGACTTCCTTGAATTGCATCTTGTTTGATTCCTTTCTACCGTCGATTCTTATTTTCGTGCTTAGTGTCAACTAGGAAGATGACTACACTAGTATATGCTCATAGGTCAAACACATGGCTAAAATGGTCATATTAGCAATTGAAATACATTTAAGACTCTAATTGAGTTAAAAAGGCTTTATTGTGATTTAATGATTAGTAATTTGTAAAGTAGGATATTGCCACGGAAAGTTTTAATTTTGAGATTTCTAAATAGTAAACACCAGAGAATTTATATAATTTCATACTTGGTTTAAGAAATTGATTGGCTTTTTGAGATTTGATATTTATGATTTATTGGGTTATAGTTATACATCCTTGCACAAGTATAAAATTGATTTGCTTTTCGAGTTATGATATTTATAAGTTTTGGGTGATAGATATACATCTTTGAGCAAATATAAAATTTATTTGATTTTTGAGTTTTAATGTTCATGATTTATTCTATTATAGTTATGCACCTTGAACAGTTATAAATTGGTTTGAACATGATCTTAGCTTTTAAAGAAATGGCCATAGGAATTATTTAAATTTGAGTTGTAAAACTTGCGATTTTCGTGTTTAGTAAATTTTGAATTTTAAGGGGAAGTAATGACGGTGAATTTTGGTTTAAAATATTTGAAAATTATGAAAACGATTTATGAGAAATTTTTATTTTAAATGGTGTCCTATGATTGAGGATTTACAAATCTATTTAGATTTATGGTAAAAAAAAAAGATTTTGACTGATAAGATCATTTGAAAATTTAGTTTAATGCGGGATTTGCTAATATTAAAATTTTTGGGAGAATTTTGAAGGATGTGATGGAAAGTTATTTTGATTGATTAAAAGAAGTTACCATTTAAAAGTTGTAATTTTGTTGGAATAACTTAGCATGAATAGAAGTAAAAAAAAAAAAATTGATGAGAGCATTGAGCTTAATTTTTGAGATTGCTTTTAATATGCTAAGAGTTTTATTATGAGTTATTTCAAAATTTTAGAGTGTTAAATTTTTGATTGATTGTGAAATCTTTATGGATTCGTAAATTAGGAACTTTTGAGTTAAATAGTTGAATTTAAACGTTAATTTTGGAAAAGGTTAGTGGTAACGTGATAAAATTTTGCTTTGATATTTATGAGAGTGATTTAAATTTTTTATGATGAATTTGAACGGCTTGGAGTGAATACAAATTTTGGTGGCAAAATTTTGAAAGTTTAATTTTGAAACTTTTGGAGGATACTTGAGTTAAATTTTAATGGTAGGCCCCAAGATAACCCTAATGAGTATTCCACACTAATTGCCATGTCACTCATGACCATGATAGTAGTATATACACAAGTATTGTTAGTCATCTACCCAGCTATGTGACTGTATTTCCACCTTGACTTACTCGACCTTCCTTCAATTCTAGATCTTTTAATTGCGACCTTCTAACCCATTTGCATTTGAATAATGATTTAATGGTTCCTTGACTGTATTCATTTAGAAGACTATCTTCTCACTAGCACTGTGCCCCTAAATTATTATTTTTACTGGATTCTTTAATTAATTTTATTTCATGCTTTAACTTGATCTTCTTTATTATTGTGCATTAATTATCACCTCGTGAACTCCTACTTTCTATTTTAGATCTTTTGGCATCCCTTACCGTGACTTAGATAATTGGAGTACAACACTAGACTTTTCCTTATAATTAATTTCATATGTAAGACCTAGACGAGCCCGCCTTCCTGTAGACATATCATGTCCTACCAAAACCTACCTCCTTGTACTCTATTTTTTTGATATGACCTTATGGTCAAAATGGCCAAACTATAACCTTTACCATAATACCGGTATATTTTGGACCACGAATAGGGATTCAACCTCGACTCAATTCTTTCGACCCGATATGTGATTTTGTTCTACTTAATTCCTTAAATGCTTAGATTTGTGCTTTATCTTGATTGCTTAACCCATTGTCCCATCACACTACTAGTTTAACTCTTGTAAGTTGGGTAGAATACCTCACCACCCAACAAAGCCTCTGCCCTTGTGACCCATGTTGATAAGTTTGCTTGGACTATAAGTTCAAAGGACCCTAACTTAGCTAGTCAACCAAGACAACTGTATAGGCCCAAACTTTGGATGGAACTTAGATTTTAAAAGATCCTGGACTATTTAATTTTCTTCATCAGTACCTCCCTTGCACATATTTTGACTATCCCATGCTGCTAATGTAGCTTCAATTTTGCAAGCATGTTTCGTTATCAAGCTTGATCATGACATATTTTATTGGGTGCACCCACTAACATATTGTCTAATCAGAACCGGTGCATGATGGTCTGATCAACCTATTGCACTTTGGTTCGCCTTCATATATTATTCTACGTGGATGGAGACATAGCTAAACTTGCCTTAGAGTCTCATCTGCGACCGCCTTGACAATTCTTTTTTGAATTATTTTTGCCGCCTATGAACCCCGCAATTCGTACTCAATATATAACACCGTCTTTGAAACCTTTGTTGTTCTTGTCTTTCACTTATTTTGGAAAGACAAGGCAATGTACTTGCTAAGATAGACTCAAGGTATCGTCTTTGGTTGCCCAATCGGTTAATTATATACAAATGTAGATAGCCACCGACCGACTCATGTGGCTGTATCCTCTTCTTTAACTACTCCTCGTTCCTTAACCCTAGAATTGTTACCGTGTCCTCCCAATTATTCTTGAGCACTCGAGAATGATTCTAATCATTCACTTAAATCAAACTCTCAATCAAGGCGATTAGCCTCCAGTTTCCCTCTAGGAACCACATCTCCCGAATGTCTATTTTATTCTCTTTGGCCGACTCAATTCCTCACTGTTCTCTAAAAATTGGATATTCAAAATTTTGTTACCTTCACTAGCAATCCTTATTTGAACTCCATAACCATGATATATTTTTGTATATATCGACTCCACAATTTTCTATTGCATGGTGGTGTTGAACGCCGTTTTATCGCCTCCTCTAAAATTTAATTGCATTTTGGTATTGACGAACTCTTCCTATCCCTCAACCCTATCTACCCTATTAGTCCTAAATTTTGAGGACAAAATTCTTGTAAGTTGGGTAGGATGTAAAAATTCCTATTTTTATTTTATTATTTTATTATTATATATATTCATTTTTGATGACCTGGTTTGGACAATTTAGCCCGAACAGGGCCCGAACCAAATTTTAGCCCATGTAAGCAGGAAGTGTGACCAAATGTGGCCATGTAGACATATTTTATGTACTTAGAAATATCTCCTAAATTATTTTAGAATTTTATGCACAATTTCTAATTATTTAAATATTTGTACAATTATTGATATTTTATTTTTAAATAATATTTTACAAGATTGTACATGTTCCTGGACCCGGATGAGGGTGTGTAGTAAAGTTCACACGTTGGAACAATTTTTATTATTTTATTATTACTAAAGTTATTTTGTGAAAATCAAATAGACATTTTTATTATTGTTGGTATTATTTCATATTAATGTGATATTATTATTGTTGCCTTTTATGGCAATTTAAATTTGTGTATATATGTAAAATATATTTTAGATGCATCATATATATAGTTAGATAATATTAAACTTTTATTTCAAATTGGTGGAGATTTAATAAACATGTTTTCATATTTAAATATTATTATTATTTGAGTTGATTCATTACGGATTGAATTTATATATATATAGATATGCTCAAATATATTAAATAATTGGATAGTTGACTTTTAAATAGTATTTGAATTTTAAATAGATTTTTGGGTATTTATGGATATATATATATATATATATATATATATATATATATATATATATATATATATATATTGAAGTTTGAAAAGATTTAGAAAAGAAATGAATAAAGAAAGGAAAAGAAAAGAAAAAGAAAAAGAAAAAAAGTAAAACTCCACCCACCCACTTAAAGTGGGCGGGCCCCCCGATATTCCTTGCTTGCTGCAAGAAGCAGCAACCCCAACGTGAACAAACCCGAGGGTTCACAATTACTATTAGTAATAATATAAGTATTAGGTTTGCATCCAATTCGTTTTATATATAACTTTTTCCACAAGCCTATAAACCCTAAACTTCCAAAACGAAAGTTGAGGCTGATCATACCCTCTTCGCCTAGGAATTCGTTTCACCAGTGATGGAGGTTTGTGTGCGACGAACGGAGCATCGAAAGTCAGCCCTTCGTCATCCACGGAGCAGTTTTTCCACTCAAGGTACCCTACTTCCCGATGACGTAACTTTCTGCTCGTAACTCCGATTTTTGATCCGTAAAATGTTCTGGAAAGTAGACTTGACCCTCTTCGAGATCCCCTTGGTGGATTTTGACATGGCCATCCATCTTGCTCGAAAAATTGAGACAAATTTGGAGAAAAACCCACTTTTCTGAATATTAAAAACTGTTTTGAAACACCAACTTGTCGGCCACTTTTCTCGCTGTCCATTAAACTTTCGTAAAAACTAATTGAAGGCTATCAAAGACAACCTAGTCAAGATTGTAACGCACCTCTTGGATTCACTTTGCATCTAGTATGTAGAAAGTTACACATTTTTAAAGTTTCATGAAAAATTGTAAATTCTGTTTTCAAAAAGTGGGAAAACACCCGATACGGCGTGCGCCCCGACAAATCGGGCGACGTGGTCGCGCACTATTCGCATCGAAAGGCACGAATAGATGTTGTCGACATGTAGGAACTGACGGAACCCGATTTTGTTGCATGTGCGCGACGAAATCAGTACGTATCCGTCAGGATACCCCGTATCGACCCTTTGCAAATTAAGTCACAACTTTGTGCACACTCATCATATCGCGATGAAACTTGCGCCATTGGACTCAAAATATTTTTCTGGTCCTGTGGACCAAGTTTTGTCCAATTTTGAGACCGTTGATCAGGATGCTATTTTGGCGGGCCCACAATCCCACTCAACGGGCGATTTTGTGCATAGCCCACCGGAATCCAAAATTGGACATACCGTTGGGTTCGTCTCATCAAAACAAATCTGTAGACATGTAGTTTGATGACTTTAGAGACCGTAAATATTGGCACGCATTTCGGTGCAAAGCAGGTCCAACGGCGGACATCGTTTTGACCCGAAATTACGATTTTGCCCCTGTTTCAGAATTTAACTTTTGGACAGGCGTTTCCTAGGCATATCTTTTATTCCAAAACTCGTTCGTGATGTTTGTTTCAGCATCCGGAGCTTCTTGTGGATTTTAACTTTCATGTTGACAATTCTGATTGTTGGATTTTGCTGCTTCTCGCACCACCCTCAGGCAAGATACCTTGCCATTATACTATTTGTATTCAGTTTGTATTTTATTACATATCACTGTTCATTTATTTCCAGTACTTACTGTTCTTGATTTACTGTCTGCTCAGTGATATTAGATATACTTTGTTATTATCCTTTGACTGCATATGGACTTAGAGTTAAGAGACTACCGTCTGTAGTGTATCGCATATACCTTGACACAGTTGTACCACGAGGATGTGTGAGATGAGTACATATAGAGGTTCTTGTGTGTGGGCTGATCCCCCATGCGCATGCGATAGGGCTAACTGCTAATAGAGGCATGTTAGGAGACTTAGCAGTTAGTAGAGGTATGTGATACATGGATGTGACTCTGTTACGCATTGGGTGGGAAGACCAGTTCCTTGACGTGTGGACCAAGTTTGCACTTTCCTATTGCCGGTTATCTTCGCGGGAGATACGGTCCTGGATCCTGATACTGATTTACTGCTGGCCTCTGACATTCGATGAATGTTATGCTTTGAGGTCCCTGGTATCCTGACGGGCCATACCTGAGATTACTGCTACTGAGCCAGAGTGCCCATGCGTTGGAGATTTGTTCTTAACTGCATAAACACTGTAGTACGGTTAGATTACCTTATTGTCGTCTTGTCACTTATTTCGGTTTGTGACATATTATATATTCAGTTTATTATGGCATGTTCTTTGTGTATCTTGTTACGTCCCTCTGAGGACCTGGTTATCTCTCCAGGTGTGTGCTTCTGTGATTTTGTAGGTGTTCTAGCCAAGGTCGTGATCTTCTCCATTCTTTCGAAGACGATTGCGCTTGGTTCGTCCCATTATTTTATCGATCACTTCTTGTACATTTTATTTGAGATAGTTGGTAGTGGACTTTGTCTCCGCCCAACGATTGTGTACATGACAAATTCAAATTTGCTTTTATATCAATTATTTATCTAGTGGATGAGATTTAGTTATTATGGTTCTACTGTATTTTACAGCTTATGTATTCATACGAGGTTTCCATATATTGGAGTATACTTCGTATGTATACAGCTGGCATGTCGATGTACCTAGTCCTACGTATTTTGGGACTGGGACGTGACAGCGATGGCCAAAGGGGAGAGACTTGCTTCTCCGTCGAGCGCGGTAGACACTCCTTCCATTCATTCCGATGTGCAACCTTCTCCCATGGGTAAGGATGGTGAGCTGTAACTCCTCTTCCCAAAATTTTTGAAATATTTTTTATTATTATTTATTTGATTTAAATGGTGATTTTTAGACTTTATAAATAATTATTTAGTTAATTATTACGATAGATGATTTTAGTCATGGATAGGAATTGGAGTACAAGGTGACTAGAAATCGTGGTATGAATAGTGCATTAGCGTGCCATGACTAGTGTTTAGCCATGGTAGGGGGATACCGGGCCATAGTGACGTCCTAACTAGGAAAACCAGGCCAAGTTGCATGTTAATCCCTATAAATGATTTAATTAGTTATTTATTAATATATAAACTTTTAGGAAATTCTGTTATACCAAACTAGTCCGGACTAGGCCGGAACCAAGCCCAAAGTCCTTGAGGTGTTGCAGTGTGACCAAAGACGTCAGTGTAGACATATATTGTATTGGTATTTTACCTTGGTAATTTTGGAGACAATTCTAGGAACAATTGTTATATATATAAACATATTATATGTGCTTGTTATTAGAAATAATATTTATTTAATAATATAGTAAATAATTCTCCTTAACAAATATATGGGATTTTATGGAAATTATCTAGGTTACGTATATATATATATATATATATATATATATATATATATATATATATATATATATATATATTTATATATATATATATGTATATATATATATATATATATATATATATATATATATGTTTTATATATATATATATATATATATATATATATATATATATATATATATATATATATATATATATGTATATATATATGTATATATATATATATATATATATATATATATATATATATATATATATATATAAAATATATATATATATATAAGTATATTTATGGTATATGGAAAATTAGGCTTTTATATATATATATAATATCATCGTATCTTATTTGTGTGAAGTTTGGTATATAATTAAGAATTGAATTTCAAATAATAATTATACTTAATATTTATTTCTCGTATTTGTGGTATGTATGTATATATCGTTATATGTATATATGTGCACATATAAGTTATATTGGTAGCTTATATTAATAATTATAGTATACATGTACATGTGATATATGTACATGTCATATATATATATATATATATATATATATATATATATATATATATATATATATATATATATATATATATATATATATATATATATATAAGCATGGAAAAGGACAAGCAAAGTCCATGCGGCTCCAAACAGAAGGAGCCCCATGCGGCTCAGGAATCCTTCAGAACTGTATGCGGCTCGAGACTCCCCAACAGCTCCATGCGGTTCAGGCAAGGACACGTGGCCGTACGCTGTCCGCTTCTACAGCTGGCCATAAAGCAGCCTCTTAATTAATTGCTCTGACGTAATGAATGACCGCTCTGACACAATGAATGACAGCTCTGACATAAAGCTGAAGTAATGATGGCGTGCTCCTTGGGAAAAGAAGAAAATCTTTTATAACTGGCAGGATCCACCGAGTCCCAAGCATCCCTATGCGGCTGCCCGCCTCATGCGGCTGACCACCTTTATGCGACTGCCACCCCTATGCGGCTGCCCTCTTCATACGGCTGCCCACTTCATGTGGCTGCCCGCCTCATACGGCTGCTACACCCATGC
The DNA here is from genome assembly GCA_029216955.1 of Iris pallida. Taxonomy (NCBI): domain Eukaryota; kingdom Viridiplantae; phylum Streptophyta; class Magnoliopsida; order Asparagales; family Iridaceae; genus Iris; species Iris pallida. The sequence continues at coordinate 8,442,430 of JANAVB010030818.1, forward strand.
GGCTCCCCACTTCATGCGGCTGCCTGCTTCATGCTGCTGCGACCTTCATGCGGCTGTCCACTTCATGCGACTGCGACCTTCATGCGGCTGTCCACTTTATGCGGCTGCTTCCTTCATGCGGCTGCCTCCTTCATGCGGCCGCCTCCTTCACAAAGCTGCCACCACCATGCGGCGGCTACTTTCATGCGGCTAGGAATATGGGGGGCCACCCGTATGCGGTTTACTTAGACCGCACTCATGCGGCTCTGCCAGACGCCCCGCTCATGACGGTTGAGACACGTGGCGGCCCTCGCGATAGTTGAGACACGTGTCTGTCTTATCCCCTCGAAATTATGGATGCTCACAAATCCTGACAACCAGATTTAGTGCAATCAACATTATTACTCAGAACAAATCAGATTTGTTGTGATTAAGCAAATTGACACGTGGCGGGACATCCGAGCTCGTCATGACAAATTACAAAGATTCATTGCGATCAATATTAATTGCCCATACAGATTTGGCACAATCAAGAATCAATTGCCCAGATGTAATGTAATCAAGATTAATGGCCCAGATTATTGGCCACCGACTTTTCAAGGGACAATCATTGCAAACCCTAATGATCACACCCCACTCCTATAAATAGCAATGTGCCATTCCCTTGCAGAAGGATCGGATCCCGAAAAAAAATATATAGCAAGGTGCCATTCCCTTGCAAAAGAGATCCTCTCCACCCGGCTGGACACACAGAGAGACAAAGGCGCGCACAGAAGAGTCTTCCCATCCTGAGAGCATTTTTTCATCAGAGCCAAGGCAACGTCTGATCGTCCAAGGAGTAAGGTAGAGCTGCCGTCGCTTTTTCGAGCCTCTATCGTCATTCCCCAGAAAAAACTAAACAATTGTACTTAGATTGCTGTACCTAGGTTTTCGTCCCTAGGCTTTCTTTGAACGAGCGAGTTTGTATTGTGAAGTAAAAGTCCACTCCTCCCATATAATTGTTCTGTTCTTTTATAATCAATGGCAAATACGATGGCGACTCTGCTGGGGACTAACTTCTCCACGGCTGAGGAGTTGGTGACGCAATCGGACGCAGCCAAACTTGGCTCCACTCAACAAATGCTGGTCGCCCAGTTCGACCAACAGGAGTTTGAAGAAATGCTCTCCGACGGGAGCGCTGGCCCGGTCCAGTGGCGAGCCCGCACAAAGAAGGCCCGCAGGGAGTAGAGACCCAAATCATTCGCTCCTCCTCTCGAAGAAGTACTCTCTGTTGCCCGAGACAGCGGAGAAGTCTCGCTTGCGGCCCTACTTCAGACCATAGAGTACTCTGCTGTCCCCAAGTCCGGCAGAAAAAAATACTATGATGCTGGACTTGCAGGGGCAAAGAGGAACTCTATGCAGTCCAAGCCGCATAAGGGCGCCAGCCGCATGGAGGCTCATGCGGCCGCAACTGCCAACCGCATGGAGGAAACTCATACGGCCACAAAAGTCAGCCGTATACAGAAAGCCCATGCGGCCAGAACTTCCAGCCGTATTTAAGCAGCATGCACGGCCATGACTTCTAGCCGCATACAGAAGGTTCATGCGGCCACAAAGGATAGCCGCATGCAGACAGCATGTACGGCCAAGACTTCTAGCCGTATAGAGAAGGGTCATGCGGCCATAAAGAATAGTCGCATGCAGACAGCCTGCACGACCACTAATCCCAGCCGCATACCATCTGTTCCATGCGACTCACGGTCAGTCTTCGACCGCCTCTCAGGCGATCCGGACCCCAGATGCTCTCATGTGCCTATCTCCATGGACTCTTCCTACTATGCACTCTCAGGTGCTAGAAGGAAGAAGTCTCGGGCAGTGCGGGCTTGGCGAGCTCAGTCGGCTGTCCCAACTTCTGACTATCAGGGCATCCCGCTGACTATTACGCGGGCCCCTGATGGAAAGTTGTACAGAACTACCCGTGTCCAGCCCCCGGCGGCTAACGAACGGGATAGTTATCAAGAATCTTCCAACAAGGATCAAGGACAAGTACTCGTACCGCCCCCACATCAGGGAGCAGACAGGAGGTCAACACACTCATGTGCTAAGGACTCCCAAGCCTACAAAGTAGGTGACTTGCGCAACATGATTCTTCACAAGCGCAAGAAAAGAGATGAAGATTTGATGTGCAGAGAGTCCTGTCAAGGACATCAATGCACCCAAGTCATTGTCAACTGCTGCTGTAATAAGGCAGCAGTACAAAAAGATCGACGGTCTGTCTTCCAAAGCCTGTAACACCAAAGCTCAGAAGACGAGGCGCTTATCGTTGCCTCTTGCAATTCTGCTCTGAAGATTCCTGGCAGTGGTAGAGGGAAGAAAGCAAATGTCTCCAGCCCAAAAATTTTAACCGGCGTAACCAAAAAACTTTCTTCTAAACGGTTGTCTACCACCGTTACAGGAGGAGTTTACCAAGGTACCCGTTCAAAGATGAAATCTGCCACACTTGGAGATTCGTCGCCCATATCTCTGGGAGACATTAGAGCCGGGGGTAGCATTCCTCCAAATATCCACAATAACCCGGTGTTCCAAGAAGATAATCCGGGGGAAATGGTTCACCCAACAGATGCAGCAGATCCCGACGTCCCCGAGGACGTCCGTAATTCTCAATATGAGGCAAGCTCTAAAGCTGGGGGTACCACTCTTTCTGAGTCTGAACCAGAGGAGAACATTCCCACATACCCTGACGACTTCTCTGTATAAGGGTATGACTCAGAGGGCACGTCCTCTACCGTTCCTTTTATCTCTCCTCATGTGAGGACAATTTTCATGACGGACAGCAACCAAGAGGGTCCCAGTGATCGCCAACGCATCGACACTCTGGAGGCTATACTGTATGCTTTGGTCAAGTCCATGGACGAGATCAAAGCGGCCCTTCCAACTCTGCAAGGAAGGACGCCTGGCCAAACAAGCTTGGGTCCCGCGATCAATGCGGACTCGAACTCAGCTGCACCAAACCCGGGCAATAATCCTCCTGAAATATCGGCTCCCACTGCTGCAGACGAAGCCAGGGAGGCAAGCAGAGAGGTCCAGGAGCCCCGGGTCTTGTTCTAAGCTCGAGAAACCTGCTAGGACCTCAGGATACGACAACCGTATCCGGCTGCGTAGAGGGATGCTCCCTTTCCACCAAAATATAAACCATTCCACATCAATCCATATGATGGGAAGACATCTGCAAGCAGGTACATCACCTACTTCGAAGTCACAACCGACCATCTGCCTTATGATGACGTCATCTTTACGCGGTTGTTTATTGGAGCATTGGAAGGGGTCACCTTCAACTGGTACCGTAACTTGCCGAACAATTTCATCTACTCCTTTACCGGCTTCAAATGTATGTTCTTGGAGAGGTTCTGCAAAGTAGGAAAAGACGTGACGATGTCCACCCTCATGGACGTTGTTCAGGGAGAAAAGGAGCTGAGAAGGAACTATATCAAGTGGTTTCGCCAAACCGCGATGAAACTGCCTTCCGGTAACCCTGATTCCTCCTTGATCGAAATTTGCCAAAAGAGACTGCTTCCCACAATCAGCCTCTGGATGGGCGAAAGTCAATTCAAGGATTGGAAGACGTTCATCATCAGTGCCACTAGCGCAGAAGACAAGGTGAGGAAAGCCCGCCAACTAGGATTACACATCTCAGAAGGGAAGGACAAGGGCAAACGCCCTAACGTCAACAACAACAACGGTGGTAATTCCTCTAGCAATCGAGACAACAAGGGCAAACAGGCTATGGTGGCCGACACAGCCCCAAAGCTTAAATCAAAACTGACAAAAAAGCAGTGGCATCGGATAACCTACTCCTTCGAGGACAGCCATGTTAAACCCATCTTAGTCATGCTCATCCAAGGAGGACGAATTCAGCTCCCTCCTTCCAGACGTGAGCCTCGTCCTACAGATATGGAGAGTCCCAAGTACTGCCATTACCATCGCTATGTTCACCATGCTACATAACTGCTACCAGCTGAAGCGATACATCCAACATCTCATCGATTCTAAGGCCCTGGCCATTGATTTCGAAGAGGTGACCGTGGCAGCCAACATGGTGTCAGTACAATTTAGCAGCTTCCCTCCGACAAAGACTCATGATGGAATAGTATCCGTCCCCAGAGCAAAGATGGAGGTCGCTAACCTTCCACCTCCCCGAGACCAAGCTGCTGGTCTAGTGCCCCTTACCACATCACGGGGAGATCATGTGGGTCCATCCGGACTTGGTACCTGAGGTGACTCAGTCCGTACCTTCCTCCACCAGCAAGAAGAAGAATGGAAAAGTCAAATCATGCCGTACGATCTCGACAGAGGTCGAAGAAGCTACCACTGTTGTTACCCGCTCCGGTGCACAAACCTAACCTCCACCGGGTAACTCGGCTGAAGACCATCAGTCGACAGCCGCTGATGCTCCCGGACCTTCGCAGCCTTCGACGATCGACAAGCCTAGGCCGAAGGAGACTCGCTTCGACAAACCGCTTCGAAGAAAGACGCCTCATGGGCTAGAGAGGCCATACAACTTTGACATCCTGGCATAATTGGCCAACACACTGGCCAAATTGTCGCTATACGAACTCCTAAGACTCTCTAAGGATGTTCGTGTCACACTAAGCGAGGTACTCCAGAATGTCGACGCATATCTGGCTCAGTCCAATCTCACTGGGGAGAGTTCGCCGGCAGATCTCCAGGATAACACTTGTACAGGGTCAATGCCGAACATTGTCTTCACTCCGTAAGATATGCTCATCAAGACCAACTTGCACGATCGCCCTCTGTATTATACTGGGTACATTGGCGATATCAAGGTGGATCGGATGCATATTGATCCCGGTTCTTCCATAAGCATTATCCCAAAAAGCTTACTACACCATCCGTGCATCCCAATGTATCGCCTGACGCCGACAAGCACCGCCATCAGTGGTTTCAATTCAGACAGGAGCTACCCGATCGGGAAGATTTGCCTGAAGTGCCAAATCGGCGACCTTCAGTCAGAAGTGACCTGTTATGTCATAGATGCGGACACTTCCTACAATATTCTCCTGGGGCATCCTTGGATGCACGATTACATGATCGTACCTTCTATACTGCACCAGTACTTCAAGTACGTCGACAAGCACGGCCTCGTGAGGACAGAATTTGCCGACATCGATCCCTTTAAAGGGGTCGAATCCTACTACTCAGATTCATGCTTGTACGAGAAGTCGAAAAAGCATCTTGCCGAAGGAGATACTCAAGCTCAAACTGAGGCAGCAACCGGATCAGAAGAACCTCTGATGATCCACCTCTAAGCCCACAAACCTGGCATAACTGCACCCCTTACAGCCACTCTGCGTTAGGACGCAATTAGCCTCTCTGCACAGGAGAAACAGATGATAATTCGACTGCCAAGGTCTGGCCAGGCCCACGACATAGCCACTGACAATCAGGCTGTCTAAAGCTAGCCAGCAACAAGCAGATGAGCTCAATCCCTCTGTCAAGCCGATGACAATTTGTCTTCCCAGAACGAATCGGCAACCAAGCACTAAGCCAGGGACTGCTAGCCAGCCAACAACTCCCCGCCCAACACCGAGCAACAAATTAGGGGTAGCTAGCACGCCAACGACTCCATATTTTGCTCCACCCATGGAGCCCCTAATAATCAAGCGGCCCAAGTCATCCTCTCAGTCTTTATTTACACATGGGGTAGCTGAAGAAGAGTCAGAACTGGCCAAGTATGTGGCTGCTTACACTGATATGCCATCCGCAGATATGTAATCCCACTGGAAAAGACACCTTACTTCATCAATAAAGGGCTATCTTTGAATTATCTCGAGCTTAATAAGCTTTGTACAATGTATGCTATGGAATACGGCATAGGCACTCACCTGCACACACAGGTAACAAATGTCTACACCACAAACCAACTAACTCCAGTGGAAGATGCTTACCACATAATCGAGGGAGAGGATCATCCAATCATCTTCGGTCGAAAGAATGACCCACAACCCTTTAGGGTAGAAGAAGTTGATCTCGAACCCGACATCGGGATTGCCCCTTTATCTGTATAGTTCCCAATCTAAATACCTTATGCAAAAACAAGGGTATGATCTGGAAACTACACCAGGCTTGAACTACGGCACTGGATGACGATTACCCTTACAATCACCGGTCCCGGCAGGGAAACCACGAGACTACTACAACAAAACCAGATGTGGGCTAGGTTATGTCACACCTGCAACGACACCTGAAAGCTCAGACGAAGAATGTGACTGGCACTCACACTCAACCGGATCACCCACATTCGATTCAGATGTCAGTATTGGAGACATGCTCAGGCAAGTCTGGTCCGTCAATATGGCATTTGTCGATGCCTACGAAGAAGATGAAGACATTCATGAACTTTTTGAGTTAGCCGTTGGCACAACAACTAGATGCACAGTAGGAGAAGTGGTTCGAACAAAGACAGCCTCCCACTGAAGATAAGGTGGTACAAGTCGATCTCGGTAATGACTCCTCTCCAAAGCCCATCTTCGTCAGCAAGAATCTGATAGACGAGGAGCAAGAATCACTACTACAACTCGTCAGAGAATACATCGACATGTTCGCCTGGAGTTACGAAGATATGCCAGGACTGAACCCCGAGGTTGTACTTCACAAGCTCAACATCCGACCGAACGTAAAATCGGTCAAGCAACAGCAGCAACGATTCCGTCCCGACGTCATGAATGCCATTGAAGCTGAGGTCAACAAACTGATAGCCAGCGGCTTCATCCGTAAGGAACAGCATCCTGACTGGGTTGCCAACATAGTACCAGTCTTCAAGAAGAGTAGAAAGATTCGAATTTGCATCGACTTTCGCAATCTGAATGAGGCGTATCCTAAGGATGAGTTTTCTCTCCCTATCATAGACATCATGATCGACAACACCTGCGGCTTTAAATGTATGTCATTCATAGATGGTTTCTCGGGGTACAACCAAATCAAAATGTTCCCTGATGACGAAAAGCATACATCATTCCGAACACCAATTGGCACACACTGCTACACAATTATGCCTTTCGGTTTAAAGAATGCTGGCGCCACCTATCAAAGAGATATGAGCATCATCATTAGAGACCACTTGCGCAAGACAGTGGAATGCTACGTCGACGACATCGTCGTCAAAAGCCGTACTAAAGAAGATCATCTGCATGATCTGAGGACAGTGTTCGACCTGATGCGAGCGCACAATTTGAAAATAAATCGTACAAAATCCTTCTTGGGCGTATCCAGCGGGAAGTTCTTGGATTTCATCATTACCTTCCAGGGTATCCACGTAGACCCTGAGAAGACGAAGGCAATCATGGAGATGGGTCCCACGAGAAATCTCCGTGAACTCCGAGGCCTTCAAGGGAGGCTAGCGTACATCAGGAGGTTTATCTCCAACCTCTCCGGACGATGTCAGCCTTTCATCTACCTCATGAAGAAGGGCGTTTCATTCGTATGGGATGAAGAATGCCAGCGTGTCTTCGACAACATCAAAGAATATTTGACGAACCCTCCAGTCCTGGTAGCCCCGGTTGCTGGAAGACCTTTCTTGCTCTATGTACGAGCGATAGAACATTCTTTCGATGCTCTGCTAGCACAAAATAACGATGCAGGTCACGAACAGGCTATATATTACCTCAGCCGAATGATGATGGGGCCGGAGCATCGATACACTGTCGTAGAGAAAGAGTGCCTTGCTCTGGTTTTTGCCATTCAGAAGATGCGACACTACGTTACGGGACAAACCATCTATGTCATATCAAGAGTCAACCCCTTCAGGGTCCTCATGACTAGACCAGGTGCACTCAGCTCTCGCCTCGCTACCTAGGCGATATTACTGTCCCCCTACTACATGATCTTCGTCCCGCAAAAGGCTGTTAAAGGTCAAGCTATGGCAGACTTTTTAGCAGCTCATCCAGGTTCGGAGTCAACCAAAATAGACGAAGAGATTCCAGACGAGGTTGCCAATTCAAATGTGGCCTCCCATGATACCATATGGCGAATGTTCTTTGTCGGCGCTTCTAGAATTGGGCCCAAGGACAACATCGTCACTGGAGTCGGAGTAGTGCTGGTTTCTCCCACCGGGCTGGTGATCAATCGAGCTTATTCCCTCACGGAGCCTTGTTCAAACGATGTGGCCGAGTACAATGCTTTGGTCATTGGCCTTCGACTTGCAAAGGAGCTGGAGGTAGAGCACCTTGAAGCATACGATGATTCACAGTTAATCGTCAATCAGATCCGGGGTTCATACGAAGTTCGTCATGAAGACATGATCCCCTATCACCAAATAGCAATTGACATCATCTCGTCCCTGGAGGGGTTCTTCATAGAGCACGTTCCCAGGCTCCAGAATATTGAAGCCAATGACCTAGCAGGCCTTGCCGCTTCCTTAGTAGTTCCGAATCATGCTCATCATCTAGTTGACATCATAGGCCGTAAGTTGGTCTGTCCCAGGAATAATGTTCAATGTGTTAAGAGTTACTCCATTCTGACAGTCGATGAAGCACCAGACTGGAGACAACCATTCATTTACTTCGTAGTCTACGACATCTTGCCAGAGAATCCAAAGGAAGCCACTTCTATCAGAAGACGTTCCCTCAGATTCTTCTACGATATAGAGACAAAAATGCTATATCGGCGATCATACGATAGATTACTGCTTCGATGTCTGTCGAACATAGAAGCCAAAGAAGCCGTGCGTGAAGCTCATGATGGCATCTATGGGGCCCATCAGCCTGGCCCGAAACTACAAGATCGCCTTCGCCGAATGGACTACTACTGGACCACGATGGTTGCAGATGCAATAGACTATGCACGAAAATGCAAAGCCTGTCAAGTCCACGCAGATTTCATCCACCAGCCATCCGAGTTTCTATATTCGACGTTGGCATCCTGGCCATTCGAAGCATGGGGAATGGACATTATTGCTCTGATCACTCTACCTTCGTCCGGAGGATATCGCTTCATACTCGCAATCACAGATTACTTCTCCAAATGGGAGGAGGCTATCCTGTTGACAGAAGTAAAGACTTCAAACATGATCAGCTTCCTCAAGCATCACGTCATCTATCGCTTTGGACTGTCCCGAAGGATCATCCATGATAATGGTCCGCAGTTCGCAAGCCACGCTTTCTATCGGTTTTACGACAAACACCGAATACAGAATATTGCTTCAACACCATACAACCCGACGGCTAATGGTTTGGCTGAAGCATTCAACAAAACAATCATCAAGCTTCTCAAGAAGTTCGTGTCATCAAACAAACGCGGTTAGAATGAAAAGCTCGGCAAATGCTTATGGGCGTACCGTACTACAGTACGGACTGCCACCGGAAGCACACCATTCTCTCTGTTATACGGAAGTGAGGCAATTCTCCCACTTGAGACTCAAATCCCTTCACTCCGTGTCGCCTTCACCTACTGATTGACGACAGATGATAATCACCATCGCCGACTACAAGAATTAGAGGCCCAAGATGAGAAGCACCTGTTAGCTCAACAACGAATCGAGCTATACCAGGCACGTATCTCCGGAGCCTTCAACAATAAGGTTAAAATTAGAACATTCCAAGTGGGCAACCTCGTTCTGGAAGTTCGGAGACCGATGGTTATGACTCACAAAACCGCCGGCAAGTTTCAGCCAAAGTGGGAAGGCCCGTTCATTATCGATGTTGTATTCTCCAATGGAGCTTACCCCAACGCAAAACAAAATGGAGACTTGCTCATGTTGCCCATCAACGGCAAGTTCCTAAAGAAGTATTACGTCTGAAATAACAAATTGCCAAGGTGATGAGTTATGTACCCGCTGGTACCGCTGAACTCACATCCCGACTATAAATCTTATCATGTGTTGAGTTATGTGCCCTGTGGTACCGCTGAACTTACATCCCGACTACAAATTTCCAAAATAATGAGTTATGTACCCTCTGGTACCGTTGAACTCACATCCCGACTACAAATCCTCCCAAGTGTTGAGTTATGTGCCATGTGGTACCGCTGAACTCATATGTCGACTCTAAATCTCCCAGATTGCCGAGTTATGTGCCTGCAGGTATTGCTTAACTTACACTCTGGTCACTACAGATGAATCTATATTGCGTCTTTTAGGTAGTAAGTCATGTATGATTATACCTCTGAACTTTATTCCCAAAAAGAGCTCCCTCCTTATGATCCAATACCCGCACTTTCAATGCACAAAAAGGGTAACAGATCCACAGATCTTCCAAAGCAACCATGTCAATGTTACCTCTGAGTTGTTTCCCGTCCATCAAAAACAAATCGCCCCTCACATAGAACTTCCACGTCCTTATTACCTCTGAGTTGTTCTATGTTCCCTTCATCGAGCCCACTCCCGCCATGTCCTCATTACCTCTGAGTGGGAAGGTTCCATCGAAGAAACCCTCATATTTACCATGTCATCACTACCTCTGAGTAAGTATGTTGGTTCTCTCCCAACTTATTATCCGTATCCAGAACCAGGGTACGCTAAGGATAATAGGTTCACAACAAGTCTTCCATTGGGGCAACTACTACAAGCAAAGAATAGAGCGAATGTATTCTGTTCATTCAAAATTAGTTACATTTACATGACTACATCTCATGAGCAAGCCAGAAAAGTTCTCTATCATTTCATTCAGACAAGAAGGAAAAAGATTACATTGATGTCCAAAAGAAGTAAAACACAAACTACAGCTAAGGACGGACAGAAATATCAAGACAAAAGATATTTATGAGGGCCTACGAATCCTAGTTGCGGGGGCACATATACCAATCCCTCAACCATTTTTCATATGAAGTATCTACTTAAACAAAATCCTCGTCCATAGCAGGAGGGTCAGAACTCCCAATACTACCGCCGTCAGACTGGGGCTCCTCCTTTGCAGCAACTTCAATAGGCGCCAGCTCTCTTTTCTGTACCTCTATTTTTGGTATTACCTCCTCCTTAACGAACGATGACTCTTGATTGAAAGGAGGCAGCAGCTCTTCTTTCAAAAAGATCTCAGCCTTCGGCAGGGATGCTGCAAGAATCAAAGATAGAAAGAAACAAAGTTAGAAGACGGCCACATCCTTATGCTGTCCAATCCAGACGAACTTATACGGTCCTGTTTGAGAGGGCTTCATTCGGCTCGATTCAGAGGGACTTATGCGGCTCTGTTCGAAGGGTCATTATGCGATTCAGATGAACTTATGCGGTCCTGTTTGAGAGGGCTTCATTCAACTTCAATAGGCCCCCCATGTGGCTCGGACATGGGACGTACATGCGGCCCACACAACTTGAACAGATCATTAAAGGCTTGTGCATAAAGCATGCAACAGAGCCGTCTTTGTTAGGGTTTCGAAGTATACGATCTTCCCAGACCCTGACCAGCAATGGCGGGTGAACGTCGGGGTGGACTTCAGGCACCGTGGCTGACGAAGAAGCCACTCCCTTACCCTTCGCCGCAGTCGCAGCCTTGGAAGACTTGGGGGCCATTGTCGATTAATGAAGGAAGACGAAGACAGCAACTTAGGGCAAGAAGAGTTGAAGGCAGAAGAAAGTAAAGAAGCCTCTCTATCCAAAAGATGCTCTTATTTATAGGCAGTAAGGAAGGGACGCTTCGATCTGCATGCTGCAAAACCGACTCTTCAGTCATCGAGGCAAATCTGAACCGACCCTTGGGATCCTGCCCGAAAAGACGGCTTTAAATCCAAAGCAAATCAAGGGTAATAAATAAGATGCATACATGGCAGGAAGCCTATGCGGCCAGACAGTCCATGCGGCTAGGAAGTCCATGCGGCGAGGAAGTCCATGCGGTTAGGAAGTCCATACGACTATGAAGTCCATACGGCCAGAACATCCTATGCGGCCAGAAGAGCTTATATATAGCCATGCTTCTTATTCAAAGTATTTCAATTTTTCAAATTTAAAACTTTGAAGGGGGTCTTGTAGAAGCATAGAAAAGGATAAGAAAAGTCCATGCGGCTCCAAACAGAAGGAGCCTCATGCGGCTCAGGAATCCTTCAGAACTGTATGCGGCTCGAGACTCCCTAACAGCTCCGTGCGGCTCAGGCAAGGACACGTGGCCGTACGCTGTCCGCTTCTACAGCTGGCCATAAAGCAGCCTCTTAGTTAATTGCTCTGACGCAATAAATAACCGCTCTGACACAATGAATGACAGCTCTGACATAAAACTGAAGTAATGATGGCGTGCTCCTTGGAAAAAAAAGAAAATCTTTTATAACTGGCAGGATCTGCCGAGTCCCAAGCATCCCTATACGGCTGTCCGCCTCATGCGGCTGACAACCTTTATGCGGCTGCCACCCCTATGCGGCCGCCCTCTTCATGCGGCTGCCCGTGTCATGCCGCTGCCCGCCTCATACGGCTGCTACCCCCATGCGGCTCCCCACTTCATGCGACTGCCCGCTTCATGCGGCTGCGACCTTCATGCGGCTGTGACCTTCATGCGGCTGCCCACTTCATGCGGCTGCTTCCTTCATGCGGCTGCCTCCTTCATGCGACCGCCTCCTTTATGAAGCTGCCACCCCCATGCGGCGGCTACCTTCATGCGGCTAGGAATATGGGGGCCACCCGTATGCGGTTTACTTAGACCGCACACATGCGGCTCTGCCAGACTCTCCGCTCATGACGGTTGAGACACGTGGCAGCCCTCGCGATAGTTGAGACACGTGGCTGTCTTATCCCCTCGAAATTATGGATGCTCGCAAATCCTGACAACCAGATTTAGTGCAATCGCCATTATTACTCAGATCAAAGCAGATTTGTTGTGATTAAGCAAATTGGACACGTGGCGGGAGATCCGAGCTCGTCATGACAAATTACAAAAATTTATTGCGATCAGCTTTAATTGCCCATACAGATTTAGCACAATCAAGAATCAATTGCCAGATGTAATGTAATCAAGATTAATGGCCCAGATTATTGGCCGCCGATTTTTTAAGGGACAATCATTGCAAACCCTAATGATCACACCCCACTCCTATAAATAGCAAGGTGCCATTCCCTTGTAGAAGGATCGGATCCCAAAAAAAATATAGCAAGGTGCCATTCCCTTGCAAAAGAGATCCTCTCCACCCGGCTGGACACACAGAAAGACAAAGGCGCGCACAGAAGAGTCTTCCCATCCTGAGAGCATTTCTTTATCAGAGCCAAGGCTACGTCTGATCGTCCAAGGAGTAAGGCAGAGCTGCCATCGCTTTCCCGAGCCTCTATCGTCACCCTCAGAAAAAACTAAACAATTGTACTTAGATTGCTGTACCTAGGTTTTCTTCCCTAGGCTTTCTTTGTACGAGCGAGTTTGCATTGTGAAGTAAAAGTCGAGTCCTCCCATATAATTATTATGTTCTTTTATAATCAATGGCAAACAGTATATATTTGTAGAAATATATTTAGAGAAGGAAATAAAAAAAGAGAAGATGTAGCAGCCGGCCTAGCCAGGCCCAAACCCAGCAAGGCCCAACCGACCGAAGTCCTGACCCCCGAACACAGTGAAACCCCCGCAGTCTCTGTTAAACCGAACACAATCTATATATATATGTGCGAGAGATCGAAAGAGGGAACCCCAAAAACCTTAACCCATGCCGCATCCACGCGCGCCCCTCTGCCGCGCGCGCACAGCCACCGTGCCGCCGCCGTGGTGGCCGACCGCCGACTTCTTTCTACGAAATTCGTCTTTGTGAGAATAGGGATCCACTACCAAGGTATGCAAGCGTAGCTTCCTTTTTGTTAAATCCTTTAGTTTCTGGTCTTTCTGTCCATCCGTCATGTTCATCCCCGTCTACTAAAGGGAGGGGCCGATGCCTATACTGCTTTGGTTAAAAAAAGCATCTCTTTACATGTCTTGACTGTTGCCTGCCGTAAACCCCGAATTGGAAAATTCTTTCAAATCTTCTGACATTACTACTTATGAAGCTGGAACAAGAGAGTCAGAATCTTTGCCAGAGCCAAGGTCTTCGCCCGTCCCTTCCGTCTACTTTATCCCTGTACAATTTATAACCCGGGACTGGCTTCCTGGTCAAGCCAGTCTCCTTTAGTTTGTCTTATGGACGGAGTAGGCTTTTCCCAATGGGATCTAGCTTGAAGTTGAGATGCACATAACTATATTTTTTCGCTTACACGGAATAGCTATGGCTCTGGAATGTGTTTTTCTTAAATAAATAGGGTAAGGTAAGTATAATAATAAACATCAGTGCACCCCAATGAGTCAAACAAACCTGCTTCACATTGACAACCTTGATCAAATGTGTAGGATAGGTGGGAGGTGGTGACACACAACGACCAATCCTGAAAGACCACTCTTTCATCTAAGGATGCCTAACCGCCGCACCGATCATTCGGGGGTGGCGGGACACTGCAGGGTGGGTAGTTTATCTGGGGCGGATGCCTCCTAAAGAGTAACGGAGGTGTGCGAAGGTAGGCTCAAGCGTTGATTCTGCTCGTGAGCGTAATGGTATAAGCCTGCCTGACTGTAAGACCGACTGGTCGAACAGAGACGAAAGTCGGCCATAGTGATCCGGGAGTCCCGTGTGGAAGGGCTCTCGCTCAACGGATCAATGGTACGTCGGGGATAACAGGCTAATGACTCCCAAGAGCTCTTATCGACGGAAGTCGAGCGCGTGCAGGCCGCACGCATCAATAATAATAGTACGTTATGGACGCGACTTCGAGGTATGTTTTCTTCCTGATCGCTTAATGAAATTTGTTTTCGTAAAATTCTACGAATAGCCCTTATGACCCTCTTGAAATCCCAATAAGTGGATTTGAATATAGTTGCATGACCAGTCCAAAAAAATAAAAGCAAAGTCGAGAAAAAAATACTGTTCTCGACAGTTCGAAGAACAATTGACGAACTTGTTTTGGAAGACGATTACTGGTCGAATCATCGACTAAGGTAGGAAACTACCTGAACCATTATTGAAGACAACATATAGGGCATGTAAACCTCATTAATAGTTTTATTTATTATGGATTAGACAGTAGTAGAAATCGGATTAAAAATCATGAAAAACATGTTTCAAAAACTAGAAAATATGTCCGATACGACGTGCGTCCCGCCAATCCAGGCGACGTGGTCACGAACCGAAGGCATCGAAAGGTGCGTAACGGCTTTATGGTCGTGTGGACTTTGACGAAATTCAAATTGGTTGCGTGTGTGCGACGAATTTGATCCGTATCCGTCAAAATTCACCGTATCGGCCTATGTGCAAAATTCTCAATTACTTTGTGTATGTTCATCAGATCAAGACAAAACTTGGGCCAAAAAGACCGTATCATTTTTTTGGTCCTATATGCCAAGTTTGGTCCAATTCTGAGACAGTTGATTGGATCGTCGTCTTGCGGGCCCTACGGTCCGATTCAACGGGCAATTTTGTGCACGGCCCACCAAAATCCAAAATTGGATATACCGTTGGGTTCGTATCATCAAAACAAATCCGTAAACATATAATTTGATGACTTTAGAGACCTTTGACTCTGGCACACTTTTCGGTGCAAAGTGAATCCAACGGCGGACAGTATTTTGACCCAAAATTACCGTTTTATACCTGTGTCCAGAATTGGACTTAAGGATAGGTAATCCTAGCTAATTTGACTATTCTGAGAATGTTAGCAATGTCTGTTTCAGCTTTTGGAGACAATTATGAGATTTGGACTTATTGGCTTACTAGTTGACAGTTTATTGATGGTTTTTCGTGCAAACTCCAGGCAAGTATACCTTGCCTTCCTCTACAGTTTTATTTACATGCATTGTATTTTATTTCCAAATTTTGATTGTTTATGGACATATGCTTTTCGTATTATATTCTTTTGAGTCATTTTTACTGCATATAGCCGTGTTCATGTTTGGTCTTATGGTTCACACTTGGAGTTTCTCGTCAGTACCTTGCTTGAGTCGTATCATAGAACGAGTACGTGTAATTGAACTGCTAAATCCTTGATATTATTTCCTTGACACCAGAGATCCACTCGGGATGAGGGTATTTTTTTGAACTGTTTACATCCGTGAGTCCACACTCGGGACGAGGATGTCGATTATTTACCCCAGAGAGTCCACACTCGAGACGAGGGTGTTGACTTGACTTGCACCAGAGAGTCCACACTCGTGATGAGGATGTTTACAGCAGAAAGTCCACACTCGGGACGAGGATGTAGTACTTGCACCAGAGAGTCCACACTCGGGACGAGGGTGCCTTGCCGTGAACTAACCAGAGAGTCCACACTCGGGACGAGGGTTAGTGCTTAGTTCAAACCTGTTAGTCCACACTCGGAATGAGGGTTTGGTTCTTCTATTGATCTCGTGATTATTATTTACTCGGTAGTTCATTTATGCATAGTTGTTCTAGTGTTCGTGTTCGTGTTCGTATTCTTGGGCATTTATTGTGTTCCTGTTTTCTTGTTTATCTTCTTGCACATGATAAAACTGTTAGATAAGCATGTATATTATGTATCTTGCTATGTCCTCTGAGGAACTGATGATCTTTTCAGGTTTAGCGATTACATGGAGTTAGCTAGTGGTTCTGGATGGCGGAGGATTTGCGATTCTTGTGGGATTCATGTATCATTATTATGTTTGTTATCCTTCCTTGCTTTATATTCCTTATCACGAGTTATCCTGTTTATGGATTCACTTTAAAGACTCTAGTTATATTCTTTGAGTCTTATCGAACATTTATGCTAGTGGGCTGCAGACCACGACCCATACTTATTCGTTCTTATTTTATATGGTTCTTGTGGATTGAGATATAGTTTATTCTGGACAGCTTATACGTGTTCGAGTCGGGCTGGAGTCCGTTCGATACGTAGCTGGCTTGCTCACGAGCTCGCGTCCGAAAAGTGGGTGCGGGTCGTGACATGAGAAAATGATGACAGAAATTTCGTGCGCGGGGCTGTCATATACTGCCTCTGCTAAAACCTTGGTCGTTGTATTCCCTATCTCGTCTGGACCATATGTGTTCTATACGAGAGGGCTGCATAGACTGAGTTGCATAACCGCTGCTTATTCGAACTTGAACTGGCTGAGTGTCTCAAGATGAATCTGTATGAACTTTTTATGACTGAGCCGCATAGGTGCCGCATGAGCACTTTATGATTGGGTCGCATGAATACTGTAAGATTTGGTCGTATGATCGCCCTGTGACTGATTGGGCCGCATGAGATTTTTATGGCTGAGCCGCATGATAATGACTGAGCCGTATAAATGCTGCATGAGTGCTTCATGAAGCCGGCCTTATAACTGTGGAATGTATGAGTTCTGTTTTGGCTGGGCCGTCTAACTGGCTAGGCCGCATAACAGAGTTCTTTGTTTTCTCGGTGCTGAATCCCCCTTCTTTTTATGTTATTATTTTTTTTGTAGGGTTCTGGCTAGCAAGCTTCTTTAGGACCGGTGTCGGTGATTGAGTGAAAGTACAACATTCTGGCGCCTACATCAGAGAGCTCAAAACTCCTCATGCTTCGGAAGAGTTTTTCCTACGCCTTTTTGGCATACACATCAAACAACTCAGGACTCTTCATGCTTCGGAAGAGTTTTCCCCAGATGGTAGGAAGAGCCTTTATACCTCGGAGAGTTGGACGGTGGTCAGGCGTCATTATGAACGTCGCGCCTTCACGGCTCTCCAAGTAGGCAAAACCACCATCAAGGACCATGTTTTGAAGGTATGGTCCCTTGGGAGAGCGGGGCTAAGGCATCCGCAATATGGAGGGGAGAATAGCATGCTATATTTACCCTCCTCCTGACAGCTCCTTGGAGATTCAACATCTTTGTTTGCTTCTCAGCAGTAAAACATGACTTCCTTCGAGAGCCACGAAACTGCTTGAAGACGAAGCACTGTCAAACCCAACTATGTATTGTCAGATTTTCCTTGCTTTTCTGTTGATGTAGTCCTATGAATGTAACTGATCTTGAATGACCAGAGTATGCCCACTTCATTCTATTTGTGGTATTTTGTGGTGCTTGTACTAGAGGACCTAATACAGCATTTGTATTTGATAAAGGACATTCCACTGGAGGATTTTTATGGACCTATTACCCTTTTGTGCATTTGGAACTGCAAGCAAAAAGATTTGAATGATATTTTATGGACCTACTACTCTTTTGTAAACCAATGGTACGAATAATAGATTATAATAATTTTTTTTGTGGTCTTATCATCATTTTTGTGTACTGGCGATGCGAGTACTGATAATAAGTAGAGAGGAAACCAGCGTATTTACTCGGAGGTAATGAGGACATGGTAAATACGGGTCAAAACAAAGCCTTCCTACTTAGAGGTAATGAGGACATATTAGGGGTAGGCATGATAGGGATACACAGAACAACACAGAGGTGCTATCAACGTGGAAGTTCTATGCATTGGGTGATTTGTTTGTAATGGACGAGAAAACAACTCAGAGGTAATATGGACATGGTTGCTTTTTTCTGTTGGGGAGTTTTGTGGACCTATTACCCTTTTTGTGCACTGACAGTACGAGTAATAGATTAGGATAAGTTGTATGGACCTATTACCCATCTGCGCACCGGTGGTGCGGGCAATAGATTTTGAGGCAAATTCTTGGCAGTAGAAAATCTATGACTGGGGGTACATAGGTACACCCCAGAGAATTCATTCGGAGTAATCATAGAGTAAGTTCAGTGGTACCTGAGGGTACGTAACTCAACAATCTGGAAGATTTGAAGTCAGAGTGTAAGTTCAGTGATACCTGCGGGTATATAACTCACAATCCGATAGATAGTTGAAAGGTGTTGTTTAGACATAGTATTTTTTGAAGAACTTGCCATTGATGGGCATCATGAGCAAGTCTCCATTTTGTTTTACGAGGCGGTATACACCGTTGGAGAATACGGTCTCGATGACAAACGGACCCTCCCACTTAGGCTAGAATTTGCCGGGGGTCTTGTGAGTCATGACCATTGGTCTGCGAATGACCAAGACAAGATCGCCCACTTGGAATATCCTCTGCTTGACTTTCTTGTTGAAAGCCCGAGAGATGTGCGCTTGAGGAGCTTGATTATGGTTTTGTTGAATGCTTCTGCCAGACCGTTGGCCGAGGGGTTATATGTTGTCGAGGCCATGTTCTGGATCCGATTCTTATCAAAAATCGATAGAAAGCGTGGCTTGCGAACTGCGAACCATTGTCATGGATAATCCTCCAGGGTAGTCCAAAACTGTAGATGACGTGATATTTTATAAAACTAATCACGTTCGATGTCTTGACCTCTGCCAATGGAACAACTTTTGCCCATTTGGAGAAGTAATCGGTGATTGCAAGTATGAACCGATGCCCTCTAGACGACGGCGGGGTGATTGGCCCAATAACGTCCATTCCCCATGCTTCGAATGGCCAAGAGGCCACTATCGGGTGAAAGAATTCAGATGGCAGATGTATGAAATCTGCATAGATCTAGCAAGCCTTATACTTCTTTGCATAATCAACTGCATCTGCGACCATTGTGGGCCAGTAATAACCCATCCGGTGAAGGCAATCTTGTAATTTCGGGCAAGGTTGGTGAGCCCCATAAGTACCGTTATGAGCTTCACGTAGGGCTTCTTTGGCTTATATACTTGACAGGCATCTTAGTAGTAGCCCATCATAGGATCGCCGATATAACATTTTCGTCTCCGTATCGTAGAAGAATCTGAGAGAGCATCTTCCGATTGAGGTAGCTTCCTTCACATTCTTTGGCAGAATTCCGTAGGCCGCAAAGTCGATGAGCGGGCATCTCCAGTGTTGTATATCGTTGGTTATCTGGGCGGAGCAACTCATACCCAGTTGAAGATGGTTCCTAGGGCAGACCAGTTCATGACCTATTACGTCGACTAGATGATGAGCATTATTTGGGAGTGCCGAGGAAGCGGCAAGACCGACCAGGGCATCGGATTCGATGTTTTGAAGTCTAGGAACGTGCTCTATAAAGAACCCCTCCAAGGTTGTAATGATGGCCACTGTTGTCTGATAATAGGGAATCAGGTCCTCACTGCGAACCTCGTATGAACCTCAGATCTGGTTAACAACCAACTGTGAGTCTCCATAAGCTTCCAGGTATATAATTCCTACTTCTTTCACGAGTTGGAGTCTAACGACTAGAGCGTTATATTCGGCTACGTTGTTCGAACAGGGTTATGTAATAGAATACGCCCGATTGACTACTAGTCCGGAGGAAGAAATTAATACCACCCCGACTCCAGCGACGATATCACCTTGTGGCCCCGTTCTTGAAGTACCGTCGAAGAACATCCGCCAAATGGCGTCGTGCGAAGTCATGTTTGAGGCGACGACTTCATCAAGAATTTCTTCATAAATTCTGGCTATTTCTGAGCCTGGATGGGCTGCTAAGAAGTCAGCTAGGGCTTGACCCTTGATAGCTTTCTGCGGAACAAAAATCGTATCATAAGGGGATAGTAGGATCGCCCAGGTGGCTAGACGAGAACTGAGTGCGCCTGGCTTGGTCATGAGAACCCTAAGGGGATTAACTCATGAAATCACATGGATGGTCTGTCCTGTCACATAGTATCGTATTTTCTGAATGGCGAACACTAGGACAAGGCACTCCTTCTCCACGACAGTGTACCTATGTTCAAGTCCTTCCATCATTCGGCTGAGATAGTAAATGGCTTGGTCAAGTCCCGCGTCATTATTTTGGGCTAGCAGAGCACCGAAGGAATGTTCCATCGCCCGTACATAGAGCAGGAAGGGCTTTTCGGCGACCGAGGCTACCAGAACTGGTGGATTCATCAGGTACTCCTTAATATTGTCAAAGGCACGCTGACATTCCTCGTTCCATACAAAGGCGACACCTTTCTCATGAGTTGAGTGAAGGGTTGGCATCGCCCCGAGAGGTTAGATATAAACCTTCTGATATAGGCTAGTCTTCCCTGAAGGCCGTAGAGTTCGCAGAGGTTCTTTGGTGGGTTTATCTCCAGGATTGCTTTTGTTTTGTCGGGATCTATGTGAATGGCCAGGGAAGTAATGACGAAGCCCAAGAACTTTCCATTGGACACCCCCAGAAAGGACTTGGTAGGATTCATCTTCAGGTTGTGTGCCCGCATGAGGTTGAACACTGTTCTCAAGTCATGTAAATAATCATTTTTGGAGCGGCTCTTGACGACGATGTTGTCTACGTAACACTCCATCGTCTTGCACAAATGATCTCTGAAGATGACACTCAGCCCGTTGATATATTGCACCGACGTTCTTTATGCCAAAAGGCATGACCGTATAGCAATATACGCCGATCGGCGTTCGGAATGATGTATGTTTCGCGTCATCAGGAGCCATCTTGATTTGATTGTATCCCAAAAAACCATCCATAAAGGACATGCGCTCAAAGCCGCACGTATTATCGATTATTATATCGGTGATCGGAAGAGGAAATTCATCATTAGGGCACGCCGCATTGAGTTTGCAGAAATCGATGCAGATTCAGATTTTTTCGTTCTTTTTGATGACTGGCACCACGTTGGCTACCCAGTCTGGGTGCTTCTCTTCATGGATGAAATCGCTAGCTATAAGCTTATTCACTTCTGCCTCGATGGAATTCATGATATCTGGACAAAATTTCTGCTGCTATTGTTTGACTAGTTTTACGTCTGGATAGATGTTGAGCTTGTGAAGTACAATCTTAGTGTTCAGCCTTGGCATGTCTTTATAGATCCAAGCAAAGACGTCGATGTATTCTCTAATGAGTTGTAACAACGACTCCCGCTCGTCGTCTGTCAGACTTTTACTGACAAATATTGGCTTTGGAGAGGATTCATTGCTGAGGTTAACTTGCATAACCTCATCTTCAGTAGGAGGATCACGAAGTTCGAAGCGTTTCTCCCATTGTGCATCTAGTTGCTGGACCCACGGCTCCAACTCAAGAGGTTCAAGTCGGTCTTTGTCTTCTTCTTCGACATCAGCGAATGCCATATTGGTAGATAATGTCTGTCTGAATATATCCTCTATACTGCTATCGGAGTCGTAAGTGGGTGACTCGGATGAATGAGAGTGCCACTCGCATTCTTCGTAAGAACTTTCGAGCATTGTGGGTGGAGTAACATACCCGAGGCCACGTCTGGATTTGTGATAATGATTCTGAGGCTTCCCTACCTGTGTCGGCGGCTATAGAGGCAATCGTCGACCACTGCCATAATTTAGACCCAGAGTAGCCTACATGTAATGACCCGCTCCGCCCTAGCGGAACGCCGATTCAAACGGAAAGTGCAACGACTCACATGAGCCGTCGACCCGAAGAGTTGGCATCGACCTGATGAAGAATCGATGCAAGGCTTACATTGGCCCGTCGAAGATGAATCCAGACTTAGACTTTCAAAGGCGCGCTCGGAGTATCGCTCGGCCGATACGAACATCGCTATGGTAGGTGGCTCCGATGAACCCGTCTTTGCTTAGCCTAGACACTTAACAATACGGACACTATAGCTAGAATCGATAGTCGATAATACTGCACATGCTAATAAATGACTCAACGCACCTAGCTAAGGGAATAATCCCATCTTGTATGCTTGTATAGAATATGGAAAAGAACATGGAAAATGTGAGAACTCTCGCACCATGCTCTACGCTCGTACTAAGGCACAAGCTTACGTTCAAGTCCCTTATGCGTTCAACAATGAAACAATGAATGATTTACAACAATGAAACGGAAGACTATCGACATAGTCCTTCCGAGTAGAGTATAGCAACATTAAAAGACTTCGGGACCGATGGGTCGCCAAGGCGACTCCCGCATTGGGAGTTGCGTAATGTGTGAATGAATAAATCAACGAATGAATAAATGAATGAATATGTGAATAAATCAATGAACGAACGAACAAGTGAAAGAAAGAAAGGAAAGAAAGAAAGAATGAAAGATAAGAAAGAAAAGAATGGTTAGCGACAGGTATGACGGGCACGTGCAACGGGGCTTGTTACCCGCACTGCACGAATGCCAACCTGGTCGATAACGCATTATGGCTCAGAGACAGCCTATGGCTCAAAGACAGCCGTTAAGTTAAAATGATAAGACAATATGAAATGGTCGTGGACGGACTCGTGCACGAGTGAAAGGATTCCAAGGCAACGAACGACGATGTCGTGGCCGGCCTAGGCAGAATCATTGCCTACGGGCGGACAGGTGTGTGGGCTTGGGCACATAACCAAATATAAGGCCGGGTACTTCAATAGTCTATCAAGGTGTACCAGCCATCACGTTTGATAGATGAGAAATACCAAGGGTAAAAATATCCAAATGGCTGACATGCCAGCGACCGGTGCATATAGATTAAGTGGGCCTTGCTGGTGGCAAACCACGTGCAAGTCCTTGCATTGAAACAAAGTAGTCTAAGTTAACAGAATAAAGCGCCTTTCGAACAGGCTTGAATGTAACATACCAAATGATAAAGAGTATTTCATGCAAATGAGTTAGAAAATACGTCTACGACGCGGTAGAACTTGTTGCAGGGATACGCACTTGATATTGAAAGTTTATATGAATTGTTGACTAACTTTGTTTACTTTGGACAGGAAAGGCTGGACGGTAAGTATGGGTAAGTCGTGCATGTATTTCCATGCAAACACTTGAATTTGGCAACACGGGATAGGTTATAAAATATGCCATGAAACTGATCCTAAGGCAAGATTAGTAAGACAATGAATGATAGACGGAGCATAAAAGTAAATAGAACGTGTTTGGTAATGATAACATTGTGGGCGAGCTAGCGCCCCGCCAGTGCATAATAATGTACTGATAACCCCACAGTTTGCTTGTAGGACGCAAGAGACGTCGGCGGGTAAGGAGCTTTCCTCGAACGTGCTAAGGCGCGGAGTTAACTCTGGAGCCTTGGAGCGTTGCAAGGAGCTGAAGCACCATAAACAGGATATTATGTATTGGAACATTGCCATGAATCATTCCATCTTGTAAGCCACTTGGCACGCCTTTTATGTTTTAGAGAGAGAGAGCTTGAGAGATTTGTAATCTCGGCCTAGAGCCGCTTGTAAACTTCTTGAATGTCAATAACGAATTTGAATTCGCTTCAATTTGTGTTCATTTACTTTCCGCTGCAAATG
Source organism: Iris pallida (assembly GCA_029216955.1). Taxonomy (NCBI): domain Eukaryota; kingdom Viridiplantae; phylum Streptophyta; class Magnoliopsida; order Asparagales; family Iridaceae; genus Iris; species Iris pallida. The sequence continues at coordinate 8,466,470 of JANAVB010030818.1, forward strand.
GGGACACTCTGTGCGACTCTATGGCCTAGTTCAAATCGGCCGTTTCTAGGACTAGCCTTGCACGGGCGCAACCTAGGCCCGTACGGCATCATGCCTTGGCGAGGATGATCGCTCCTGCGGGAGCGGGGCATGGCAGATTGGTATCAGAGCACGGCTTTACGTCCTTGGACTTCACTTCGATTCTCTCAGTTTTGAAAGCTCATTTTGAAACAAAAAAAGTGTACGCTCTCTTTCGTTGTGCCTTGGGATGTTCCGTACGATAAGCCTAATATTTTTAAAAGCTCGTACAAGTACTCGGTTGAACGGGATCGATAGGTGAGGGCCTTTGTGCCAAACCACGACGGACTTGAGTTGGAAGAAACCAAAATGCTAAAAGTTAGCAAATGCAAGACCGAAGTATAATTCAAACATGATGATTATTTACGCAGCCTTTTGGCTAAGTTGTGTCGAGTGTCGCGCACCTAGACCTTCTGGTGCAAACGATTTTGCGAGCGAGGCCGACTATCGCTCGGACGAGAATAAGTGAGACTTAGAATGTATGTCGATAGAGACGCTATTTGACCAACGCTAAAGCGAGCACGGGAGATGGTTCTTAGACTTTGTGGAATGGGCGAACGCGCGATTGAACACATCAATTGGGAATCGAATGATCTTTTGAGAATTTGTAGAATGACTTGACCCCGAGTGGTGTATGTGATAGGTTCGAAGAAGAATAAGAGTGAGTGTCGACGACTAGTCGAGTGGCTCGAACCCTGAGTGGTGTATGGACGTTATAGAAATTATTCGAGCGAGACTAAAGGATTTACAGATAGAACGAGTATGTCGACAAGCGATGATATCGCGCAAGCCTTAGAACGAGTAACGCTTAGTTGGTTACGACTTTAAGAGTCTCAAACGAGATATCGTTCGGACGAATTAAGAATGCGTAGTACAATTGCGAAATGATTGAATGGAAATTCGAAACGATAAAAAAATGGGTGTGTTGGTCGAGGAAACATATTGAATCATATGTGCGGTTTTGAATTTAGTCGAATGGATTGAAACTTGAGTTAAGACGAAATGCTCTGATGAAACCGAAGTTAGCACGATCGGGAGATAGCGTGCATGGAAAACGTTGGGTTGGATATACGAGAATGACTAAGGAAATGAAATTGATGTTGCTCGATAAAGAGTTAGCACGAGACAATGTGAATTGAGGAATTAAGTTGCATGACTCAAAATTTGTTGCAAAAGGAAGATCGTCAGCTTATGTACATCATCGATGGTATTGAGACGTATCAAAGATCGATGTATGATAACTCGGGGGTACTCTGATTCGATGAATGATGATCGTGTTGAAAGTTATTATTTTGAAGGATACCATATTAGAGAATATAGATAGAAATGAATGTTTGGAATGAAGAAGGGAAGTGACTTGATTGTTCGGTGATAACCACAACAACAACGATCTTGTCTTGTGCGAGCGCAACTCCAGCCTCGCATATGCGTCACGTCGGATTTGGGACGATCGTTCTGCGTGAGCGTTGGCATGGTGATTCATGTCCGACGGGAATGATCGAACTCAGAATATCATGACATGGCAATTTTGATTGCTTTGACTTGTGGTTTGAAGCGAAAGAAAATTCGAGGACTGTTAGGACTTACGATTGAAGAATAAGAAAACTTGAGGACTGAGTAGACCCAATCCGCGTATCGAAAATGAGTAAGTCTAGACTCAACGCAAGAGTTACGTCCCGATGAGGATGATTATTCTGCAAAAATATTGACATGGTGATTCATGTCCGTCGTGGATAATCAGACTTGCGTGAGATCAGGACGCGACATATTGCAAGGCTAGACGACCTTGTGATCGACTACGTGAATTGGATAAGTAAATTGTATCAAACATACTTGAAGAGATAGACTATGATAATTGTTAGTACGGACGCACGATATTGACATGTCAAGGATTTGATTGAGGATAACTTATCGTAGGATGACTTTCCTAAACAAGCTCATGAAGAACAGTTTGGCAACTCTAGAGGGGGGTGAATAGAGTTTATATAGAAAAATAGCCAATTAAAATAACTCTTTCACCAACAATAAATAATCAGAGTAAAGTACGGAAAATAAATGAAGAGCAGAAGAGCATACGCAAACACAGCGATTTTAACCTGGTTTCCCTCGTGGAGGACTAGTCCAGGCCTGAGAACTCTAGCTCAGGATTAAATCCACTATTTGTGAAATAGTAGTTTACAACCCGTGCCTTTTCTTCAGAAGAGCACGTCAACTTCTAACAGAGGATCGCAGTGGCGATTTGCTTGGAATTGTCCAAGCGACTTCTTCGACTCTTGCACAAGAATCCTAACTGAGAGATGCTGAGCACTCGAGACTTAGGAGGCTTGTGGCTAGTAGATGGGAAGGGTATGGCTTATTGAGCTTGTAGGAGAGAAGAGAAGAGAAGATTGAGTGAATTGAAATGAGAGAATTCATGCCCTATTTATAGTGTTTTTAGAGGCAGAATTCGGCCAGAATTCGGGTAAGAAAATTCAAAAATTTGGCCGTTGGACAGCTAGCAACCAGCTAACCCTAAAATTAGGGTTCCTGATTTCTAGGGGACAGAGTTCGGCCCGAACTCTGTGTGGAGGCAGAGTTCGGCCCGAACTCTGTCTCTAGAGCACAGAGTGGTCCTAAGTGGGACTTGTGGGCAATTTTTGTTTTGGTGGAGCTTGGGATTTTGGGTAGGCTTATAGACTAAGTTCCAAGAGCTCAGCATAACTCAGAGTACATATTTCTAGACTCAATAAAATGTAAAAGTACAGACTCGAAAATACACTGAGAGTCGGAAACTAAGCTTTTGTCTGTCCTGAACTGAATGCAGACGTCGTGTGTCGTATTGAATTTATACAGATATTATTTAGTCAATGTAGTCAATATTTGGTTGACTGTGACTTTGTGTCAACAATCTCCCCCATATTGATAATTGACAAAATAATAAATGTATATTTCAATATTCATACCTGGACACAGTTGGTTAAAACACAGCTCCCCCATAAACAATGCCGAGCTAGAATAAGATAGCTCCCCCGTAATCAGTGAACGGTACCGAGCTAGAATCAATAGCTCTCCCCCGTAAATAATGCATAGAACCTGTGGCCTGATAAAAATATTTTCCCAAAAGCAAACACAAGCACACATATACATATTTCTCCCCCTTTTGGCAGTTAGCAATATAAAGGATCATATAGACTGCATAAGGAAAAGCATGGGAATAGCAGTATAGACAATGAAAAGTAATCCAACCACACCAAGCAGAGAAGAAACAGTATAATACTAATAAAACAAGTCACTGACATAAAGTAGAACTACGAAAAATAGCATAAAATGTTATCCACCAACCAGCACATCATCAGGGTTTGAAGACATAAATCCAGTACATAAATCCATAACAAACTGAAATAACTAAAATCAAAAAGGCAACTAAGACCATCAGCAGTGGCAGCAGCATATCAAGCCAGTCTCCATCATGGAGCACGAGAAGGTCCTGGAACATCTGAAGGACCATGGAATGAGAGACGAGGGTCCACAAAAGCATTATCAGGATCCATATACCTCATGACCCACGGATCGTCTATACGATGACCCGCGCAATCTGGATCCCGCTCAATAGGCACATGCAGATCAGGATGACGAGCAAGCGAATACCGCATATCATGCAGAGAGTTCCCAAGGGCACTGATCTGCAAGGTGGTACGGTAATCCTGCTGCGTCCAGCAATCATCCTCAATAGCAAAGCGATCGCGAAGCATAGTCTGAAGAGACTCAAGAGTGGCAGGAGGAGGAGGTGCATCCTGACCAAGAGGAGGGGCGTCAGGCTCCTCATCAGCAGAGTGCTCAGATGACTCAGAAGCAGCGACAGGCTGAAGGCGTCGTGCTTTGGATAGAAAGGCAGGTGCAGGCAGGAACGGACAATCATGGATAGGAATGATGAAAGCACGAAAGACTAAAGGAAGATAGAGAGGATAAACCAAAGCTCTTGGTTTCTTCCGACAGTTGATCATCCAATCCATCATAGTCCGTGGAAAGTTGAATGGAATACGATAGTGGAGATGATATAAGGTGGAGATCTCAAGATAAGTGACTTCATCTGTTGAGCCAGCCTTGGGCAAGATAGTATTGAACACGATGCGATGAAGTTCATAAAAGTAGGGGGTGTGATGCTTGGCCTTTAGCTTGCGAGGACTTACGTTAGGAGCACATAAATCCTCCTTGAATCCTTCAAGGGAAGTATCGCCAACAAATTGAAGTTGACGTGCTTCCACAAGCTTGTCCCACACATCAAGATTCGGGAGAGCAAGAAAGTCTCCCAACTCAGAATCATTGAAGGCAATGTTAATGCCAGCAACCCGGGAATAGATGTGGGTTGCATCGTGAGTCAGATTACAGTAGAACATTTGAATTGCACTATGGTAGATGACAGAATTTGAAGCAACAAGTTCATCCAAACAAAGATCACGGAATAAAGACTCATATTGTGAAAATATAGTGAAATTTATGGAATGGCCCCCAAACACCGGACGAGTTCTAAAATCGCTGAACCATTCATTAGAGGCTTCTAGCGATACAAATAAACGGTCGTCGTAAGTGTTAGGGTCATCGGGACGCGGCGGATTGAACAACGGATGAATGGGGTGTTGTTCAACTACTTGTTCAATCGGAGGAGGAGGAACCGAAGAGGAAGCACCCTCATGTCGAGTCCTTTTCCCTCATTTGGACAAGCGAGATGCCATTTGAAATAAAAGAGGAGAACTTGGAAATGATAGAAAAAGAGAGATATACCTGAAAAGAATACCAAACAGTTGAAGAGAATGTTAAAAAACTCCTTTCCCTTGATTTTGAGAAGAAATAGAGCCCTCTATATCAAGAACTAGGGTTAGGGTTTGGAAGGAAGAAGATGGAGGAGGTGGAGAAGAAGGAAATATGGAAGGAAAGAGAGGGAATCCCGAAATAAAGTAGGGCTTGGTCTTTGGTCGGGTGAAATATTGACCATTGGATTAGAATAGATCCAACGGCAGAGCCAGATCCCGACCCTGGAACCTAAGAACCGAACTCAGCCCGAACTCTGATAGGGGCAGAGTTCGGCCCGAGTTCTGGATCAATGGTCCAGAACTGAAAACAGGCAAAGAACATGAAGAAAAAGTTTAAGAGTTAAACAAAAGGAGTTGAGGTCAACAAAGAGTGTTGAATTTAAAAAAATAGATAGAGAGGTACTCAGAAAACAGAATGAACTTTAGAAGATCTCAATTAGGCAATATTAAATCGAAAACGAGCCATATAATAGATATGGACATATACTGTGGTTCAATAGTCCAAATTTGTCATGGGTTAGCTACAGGGGCCGGATCCCAGCTAGCGGTAGTCCTGAGGACTAGTGCACCGTGTCGCTTAGGCTTTTACGCCTTGTTGTCAGAAGGACCCTTTCGGCTTGTACCCATACCAAATTCTTCGAAAAGGAATCACAATATACTCGATATTTACGCAGGTGAGTTTCAATTTATAACTGCTTCATCTAAAATTCCAAGTTCACGACAAAGAAAATTGAAGCGCTCTTCGGATAGTGGCTTAGTAAAGAAATCTGCCAGCTGATGATCAGTGTCAATAAATTCTAAGTTAATCGTGCCATTTTGCTGATGATCACGCAAAAAGTAGTATCTGATCTCAATGTGTTTAGTGCGTGAGTGGCAGACAGGGTTCTTAGTCAAATTGATTGCACTAGTATTGTCACAGAATATAGGAATATGCAAGAAAGATAACTTATAGTCTTCAAGGGTTTGCTTCATCCACAGAATTTGTGCACAACAACGCCCAGCTGCTATGTATTCAGCTTCTGTTGTGGATAGTGCAACAGAGTTCTGCTTCTTGCTAAACCATGAGACTAAAGCCTTTCCTAATAAATGACACGTGCCGCTCGTACTTTTACGGTCGACCTTGCATCCAGCAAAGTCAGCATCAGAGTAACTGATGAGGTCAAATGATGTTGACTTGGGATACCATAGGCCCACTGTAACCGTACCATTAAGGTATCGAAAGATACGCTTAACCGCGGTCATGTGAGATTCCTTAGGATTTGCTTGATATCTAGCACATAGGCAAACACTAAACATGATATCGGGGCGACTAGCAGTTAAATAAAGTAAGCTGCCTATCATACCTCGATACTTACGTTGATCAACGGGTTTGCCGCTCTCATCTGGTTCGAGTTTGGTTGAAGTAGCCATTGGAGTGCTGATTGGTTTGATGTTGTCAAGATCGAACTTCTTCAGCATGTCCTTGGTATACTTCGATTGACAGATGAAAGTTCCATTAGCCAGTTGTTTTACTTGCAGACCAAGAATGTAGTTGAGCTCTCCCATCATGCTCATCTCAAATTCCGTCTGCATACACTTGGCAAATTCTTGACAAAGAGTTTCATCAGTAGACCCAAAAATAATATCATCAACATAAATCTGAATTAATAAAAAAGTGTCTTTGAAAGATTTTATAAACAGTGTAGTGTCAATTTTCCCTTTTGAAAAACCTTTCTCAAGCAAGAAACTGCTTAGCCTTTCATACCAAGCTCTAGGGGCTTGTTTAAGGCCATAAAGCGCTTTCTTCAGCTTGAGCACGTGGTCGGGAAATTTGTGATTTTCAAAGCCAGGGGGTTGTTTCACATAAACTTCCTCCTTGATAAAACCATTCAGGAAAGCACTTTTCACATCCATTTGAAATAATTTAAAGTTTTGAAAATTAGCAAAAGCACAAAGCATCCGAATGGATTCTAGTCTAGCAACAGGAGCATACGTCTCATCGTAGTCGATACCTTCCTCTTGGTTGTATCCTTGAGCTACTAGACGAGCTTTGTTACGTGTGACTGAACCATCTTCATTTACTTTGTTTCTAAAAACCCATTTAGTACCAATTATTGAGTGATTAACCGGTCTAGGAACGAGTTCCCATACTTGGCTTCTCTCGAATTGGTTGAGTTCTTCTTGCATAGCAGAAATCCAAAATTCATCATTAAAAGCTTCAGAAATGTTTTTAGGCTCTACTTGTGAAATGAAGGCAGTGCTAGCAACGGAGTCTCTTAGTGATGATCTAGTAGTTACTCCACGTGAAACTTCTCCTATAACTAAATTTTCTGGATGAGAAGGTTTGAAAGAGAATTTCTTAGGCAAACCCTCCAGAGAATTAGTTTCGGTTGAAGTATTCATTGGAGTAGAAGTTGATGGCTCAACGTCATCATCAAGAGTACTTGCTGCACTGTTGTCTTCATCAAAAGTCACATTTGTTGACTCTTCCACAATAAGTGAGCGTTTATTGAAAACTCTATATCCCTTACTCTTGGCGGCATAACCAAGAAAGATACCATCGTCAGCTTTGGCATCAAATTTGCCTAAGTTGTCTTTGGTGTTAAGGATAAAACATCTACAGCCAAAAACTTTAAAATAAGAAACATTGGGGGTTCTCCCAAACCAAAGCTCGTAGGGTGTTTTCTTCGTAATGGGACGAATAAGCACCCTATTCAAAATGTGGCATGCTGTACTTACAGCCTCTGCCCAAAAATATTTCGGAAGAGAAAATTTATTCAACATGACTCTAGCCATATCGCCAAGAGTCCTATTCTTCCGCTCCACAACACCATTTTGTTGAGGAGTTCTAGGACAAGAAAATTCATGATCAAAACCATTTGCATTACAAAAACTTTCAAAATCATAATTTACGAATTTGCCTCCATGATCACTTCGGATTCGAGTAATCATGTAGCCTTTTTCGTTTTGAACTTTCTTTACAAAAATTTTGAAAGCAGAAATAGCATCGCTCTTATTAGCGAGAAAGAAAACCCATGTAAATCTCGAAAAATCATCAACAATAACAAATGCATAAAGTTTGCCTCCAAGGCTAGCTATTCTACTAGGACCAAATAAATCCATATGAAGTAGTTGCAAGGGTCTAGTAGTACTTACAGAGTTGATAGAATGAAATGAGGATTTAGTTGCCTTGTTTAGTTCACATTCGGCACATACCGTGTCATTTTTGAATGTGATGTCAGGCAATCCTCTCACTAGCTTCTTGGTAGAAAGCCTGGATATAGCATCCATGTTGGCATGACCAAGACGCTGGTGCCAAAGTAGTCGTTCGTCTTTGTGGGCATATAGACATCTACCTGCATTGTTAGTATTTATAGAAAGATAGAAAATGTAGATGTTGTCCTCTCTTTTCCCTTCAAAAGCAATGTCTCCTGTTGACCTATCATAGATGTAGCAACTGTTTTGTCCAAAGTTAATATCATATCCATGATCAGCAAGATGACTAATGCTGAGCAGGTTATGCTTTAACTCGGTCACTAGGCAGACATCTTTTATTACAGGAGAAGGAGGATGACCAATGATACCATTACCTATAATGTGCCCTTTGAGATTATTACCGAAGGATACGTATCCTTCTCTCTTCATCGATAGTGATGCAAAAAGATTTGCGTCTCCCGTCATATGTCGCGAGCATCCACTATCGAGAATCCACTTACTTTCAGTTGAGGAGAGAAGGTCCACCTACATCAAGAGTAGATGTGACCTTTGGTACCCGAATTCTTGAGGGTCCTGAAAAGTTAGTCTTTGGGAACCAAGCATATATCCTTTTATCTACAAGTCTTCTAACTCTGCACTGTGGTGAGATGTGTCCATGTAATCCACAATAAGTACAGATAGCATTCTTATTTATACTAGGAGCATGAGAATAATATCTATACGCAGCAGGATGAGGATGGACATGATGTGAAGAGTTAGCATGGTGAAGATGATTATGCATGGAATAAGTGGCATGTTGATGGTGTCTATGAGGCATAGAATGATGGTATTGTCTATGATGTGTGACATGCTGATATTGTCTAGATGGCATGGCATGATGATTTTGTCTATATGGTATATGAGGATCTTGTCTATATGGCATTGCATGATGATTTTGTCTATATGGCATGGCATGATGCTTTTTATGTGTGGAGTGATGTTGATTGTGTCTTTGTGCATGATGAGTGTGTACTGAGTGAGAATTGTTCTTACGTGCACGTGGTTTGTGAAAGTTTGTGTATATAAATGCATGGTTATGTGCTGCATGAGATTGACGTGGTTGACTAGCATGAGTGGTGTTGTGCCCATGTGATTGGGTTTGAGGTTGAACAACCTGTTTACCCAATTTGGTTTCTAATCTTTTAGAAACAGCTTGCAGTTCATCAACCTTTATATTTAAGCCATAAATCTTAGTCATGGAAATCTTGTGTCTACTTTTTTCTTCAGCAAGCAACGTGTTGAGAGTAGTGATTTCTTGAGTTTGTTGCTCAATACGTGCTTCAGCATCATGTAAGCTTAATTTAAGCTTGGATGCTTCATCAGTGTCATTTGTGGGTGATGTGTTTCTAACATTATCAAGAAGTAAAGAAATTCTTTGTATCTCATCTTCTAGACTTTTGATTTTGTCCTTGGCATGTTTATATTTACCGATGACCTTTTTATGATCATCGAGTAAATCAGTGAAAGCATCGCCAAGTTCATCAAAAGAAAAGTCATCCAGAGTTTCGTTAGATACCTTGTTGGAGGTTGCCATCAGGCACACATTTGCTGTATCTTGAGGAGAGTCCTTTTCTTCCTCAGAGTCACTCACTTCACTTTCATGCCAGATACCTGTGTTGGCATATTTCTTTGATGAGTTCTTTTTGTATGGTTTCTCATAGCGGTTGCTCTTCTTCAGGAATGGGCAGTCTTTTCGGACATGTCCAGTTTTCTTGCAACCATAACAAGTTGGTTCTTCTTCATCGTCTTCTTGAGATTCCTTCTTCCTTCGATTGAAGCGAAGGAATTTCCTGAAGTTGCGAACCATGAGAGCTTGGTCTTCATCATCCGAATTATCTTCTTCGGTCTCATCATGATTAGCTCTTCGTTGATGAGCTTTGAGTGCGATCTCCCTGGTCTTCGGAGCAGGCTCTTCGAAGTCCTTGAGGTCAAGCTCGTGAGTCATAAGCTTACCCATCAAGGTCTCCATTGACATTGTTGTGAGATCGTTTCCTTCTATGATGGCTGTCACCTTAGGGTTCCAAATCTTTGGTAGCCCTCTGAGCAGCTTACGAATCTTCTCGTGGTTTGAGTACTGCTTTCCAAGCGAAGATAGAGGATTGATGATGTCGAGGAATCTTGTGATCATTTGAGTGATCGTCTCACTTGGCTTCATCTTGAAGGCTTCGTATTCTTGAGTGAGACGGCTTATTTTAGATTCCTTGACCTGTGTGGTTCCTTCATGCGTCACTTCTAGAAGTCTCCATACTTCATGAGCAGTGGTGCATGTAGAGACCCTGTTGAACTCATTCCTGTCTATAGCACAGAATAAAGCATTAATAGCCCTAGCATCTAGACTTGCCTGTTTCTTTTCCTTGACAGAATATTTGTCGTGTGGTTTCTCAATGAGGTCACCATCGACAACTATTCTGGCGGGCTTTTTGTAACCGTCAGTGACGACAGTCCACAGGTCAAAGTCTAGAGACTTAAGATAGAAGCTCATCCTTGTTTTCCAATATGTGTAGTTAGTCCCATCAAATAGGGGAGGCCTATGAGTGGACTGACCTTCACCATGATTGGAAATCAAGGATTATGTGGTTGCCATGGATCAGCTCTTAGGATGTTAGTCCTTATAAAGAGAAAAGAGCTCTGATACCAATTGAAGAACAGTTTGGCAACTCTAGAGGGGGGTGAATAGAGTTTATATAGAAAAATAGCCAATTAAAATAACTCTTTCACCAACAATAAATAATCAGAGTAAAGTGCAAAAAATAAATGAAGAGCAGAAGAGCATACGCAAACACAGCGATTTTAACCTGGTTTCCCTCGTGGAGGACTAGTCCAGGCCTGAGAACTCTAGCTCAGGATTAAATCCACTATTTGTGAAATAGTAGTTTACAACCCGTGCCTTTTCTTCAGAAGAGCACGTCAACTTCTAACAGAGGATCGTAGTGGCGATTTGCTTGGAATTGTCCAAGCGACTTCTTCGACTCTTGCACAAGAATCCTAACTGAGAGATGCTGAGCACTCGAGACTTAGGAGGCTTGTGGCTAGTAGATGGGAAGGGTATGGCTTATTGAGCTTGTAGGAGAGAAGAGAAGAGAAGATTGAGTGAATTGAAATGAAAGAATTTATGCCCTATTTATAGTGTTTTTAGAGGCAGAATTCGGCCAGAATTCGGGTAGGAAAATTCAAAAATTTGGCCGTTGGACAGCTAGCAACCAGCTAACCCTAAAATTAGGGTTCCTGATTTCTAGGGGACAGAGTTCGGCCCGAACTCTGTGTGGAGGCAGAGTTCGGCCCGAACTCTGTCTCCAGAGCACAGAGTGGTCCTAAGTGGGACTTGTGGGCAATTTTTATTTTGGTGGAGCTTGGGATTTTGGGTAGGCTTATAGACTAAGTTCCAAGAGCTCAGCATAACTCAGAGTACATATTTCTAGACTCAATAAAATGTAAAAGTACAGACTCGAAAATACACTGAGAGTCGGAAACTGAGCTTTTGTCTGTCCTGAACTGAATGCAGACGTCGTGTGTCGTATTGAATTTATACAGATATTATTTAGTCAATGTAGTCAATATTTGGTTGACTGTGACTTTGTGTCAACAGCTCAGACTTGGAACGAAGAATGTATTGAGGCGAATAAGGTGAACACTGCTTGATGTTTAGAAATTTGAGTGAAGCGAACTTGGGTACAAACTCCCGTACGAATGAACAAAATGGTTTGATCATAGGATTTGGGCGAGCTTAATGCGATGACCTTGTACGATGAACCGAGAACTTGACTTGTAACTATGACCTCGTGAGATGACCTAGCGGATAAGTGGACTACCCTATGCCGAGTGATTGAACCTGTGTGGTTTACAATATCGTCTGGACGGACGATAGACTTGGGGCAACAAGACTTAGAGTAGGACGGGGAAACTGGGAATGTGTGTGAACGAAAACGAGATTGGCCCCAAACAAAGTGCATGATAGGAAGGGATGATGCACAAGTAAAGTTGGGATAACGAATTGAATCATTGATAGGAAGACGTACTCGATGATAATGTAATACTTGGTTTTGAATCGGACGCAAATTCACTTAGACTTGGTCGACTCCGCTAAGAAGAAATCGTACTGATTTTGGAGACAAGAACGCTTGAGAAGCGAATCGGATCATCTCAAGGACCGAGATAAATGATAGTGATACACACACAAGCTCGGTTTTAAATCAAAGTTAGCAAAACGATCGACAAATCAAAACTATCACGAGTAGCTTGTCCGACTTTGCTAATCGCTAAGCTTGTTTGAAATGTACGTATTCGGGGGATGCCTTGAATATGTGCACGATCCAAACTCAGCGATATGATGAACTCGAATGCAGCTGCAAGTGGGTGTTGCGATGTGCATGAACGAATGAGTAAGTTTGCCTCAGCCTACGACCCTCACATTTGAAAAATGATAACGCACCTCGTGCTACCATTACAGTCTCATGACATGACAAAATAGCAACCAAGTCGAAGAAACACGACGATTGAATAAGTATCATCAAGTCTAAAATGAGTGAAGAGTTATTCAATAAAATTCACCAAACGCATGCAACATAAAACTTGGAAGGATAACCGAGCATAGTTCGATGCCATAGAACGATAGAGCCATTCGATAGGAATTGTCTAAGATACGTACGCGACATGAGTTAAGGAACGGTAGGATGACCTGTACTCAGGAAGTCTCGAGGACGAGACTTGTTTTGAGTGGTGTATTATGTAATGACCTGCTCCGCCCTAGCAGAACGCCGATTCAAACGGCAAGTGCAACGACTCAAACGAGCCGTCGACCCGAAGAGTTGGCATCGACCTGATGAAGAATCGATGCAAGGCTTACATTGGCCCGTCGAAGATGAATCCAGACTTAAACTTTCAAAGGCACGCTCGGAGTATCGCTTGGCCGATACGAACATCGCTAAGGTGGGTGGCTCCGATGAACCCATCTTTGCTTAGCCTAGACACTTAACAATATGGACACTATAGCTAGAATCGATAGGCGATAACACTGCGCGTGCTAATAAATGACTCAACGCAACTAGCTAAGGGAATAATCCTATCTTGTATGCTTGTATAGAATATGGAAAAGAATATAGAAAATGTGAGAACTCTCGCACCGTGCTCCACGCTCGAGCTAAGGCACAAGCTTACGTTCAAGTCCATTATGCGTTCAACAATGAAACAATGAATGGTGTACAACAATGAAACGAAAGACTATCGACATAGTCGTTCCGAGTAGAGTATAGCAACATTGAAAGACTTCAGGACCGATGGATCGCCAAGGTGACTCCCGCACTGGGAGTTGCGTAATGTGTGAATGAATGAATCAACGAATGAATGAATATGTGAATGAATCAATGAACGATCGAACAAGTAAAATAAAGAAAGGAAAGAATGAATGAATGAAAGATAAGAAAGAAAAGAATGGTTAGCGACAGGTATGACGGACACGTGCAACGGGGCTCGCTACCCACGCTGCACGGACGCCAACCTGGTCGATAATGCATTATAGCTCAGAGACAGCCTATGGCTCAAAGACAGCCATTAAGTTAAAATGATAAGACAAAATGAAATGGCCGTGGACGGACTCGTGCACGAGTGAAAGGATTCCAAGGTAACGAACGACGATGTCGTGGCCGGCCTAGGCAGAATCATGGCCTACGGGCGGACAGGTGTGCGAGCTTGGGCACATAACCAAACATAGGGCCCGGTACTTCAATAGTCTATCAAGGTGTACCAGCCATCACGCTTGATAGATGAGAAATACCAAGGGTAAAAATATCCAAATGGTTGACATGCCAGCGACCGGTGCATATAGATTAAGTGGGCCTTGCTGGTGGCAAACCACGTGCAAGTCCTTACATTGAAATAAAGTAGTCTAAGTTAACTGAATGAAGCGCCTTCCGAACAGGCTTGAATGTAACACACCAAATGATAAAGAGTATTTCATGCAAATGAGTTAGAAAACATGTCTACGACGTGCTAGAACCTGATGCAGGGACACGCACTTGACATTGAAAGTTTATATGAATTGTTGACTAACTTGGTTTACTTTGGACAGGGAAGGCCGGACGGTAAGTATGGGTAAGTCGTGCATGTATTTCCATACAAATACTTGAATTTAGCAACATGGGATAGGTTATGAAATATGCCATGAAACTGATCCTAAGACAAGATTAGAAAGACAATGAATGATAGACGGAGCACAAAAGTAAATAGAACATGTTTGGTAATGAAAGCATTGTGGGCAAGCTAGCCTCCCCACCAGTGCATAACAATGTACTGATAATCCCACAGTTTGCTTATAGGACGCAGGAGACATCGGCGGGTGCGGAGCTTTCCTCGAACGTGCTAAGGCACGGAGCTAACTCTGGAGCCTTGGAGCGTTGCAAGGAGCTGAAGCACCATATACAGGACATAATGTATCGGAACATCGCCATGAATTATTCCATCTTGTAAGCCACTTGGCACACTTTTTATGTTTCAGAGAGAGAGAGCTTGAGCGATTTGTAATCTCGGCCTAGCGCCACTTGTAAACTTCTTGAATGTCAATAAAGAGTTTGAATTTGCTTTAATTTGTGTTCATTTACTTTTCGCTGCAATTGGGGACATTCTGTGCGACTCTGTGGCCTAGTTCAAATCGGCCATTTCTAGGATTAGCCTTGCACGGGCGCAACCTAGGCCCGTGCGGCATCACGCCTTAGTGAGGACGATCGCTCTTGCGGGAGCGGGGCGTAACACTACATGTCGTACCCCTGCTTTTGCATGAAGTACTTAGCTTGAGGACTATATAAGTAGAGTAGTAGTCTTCCAACTTCGGGTCCGAGGTCGGACTCTTGTGGCGTAAAAGATTAAGGACCTTCTTTTTGGCCAAAGATGATTGTGTGATCCCATCCTCTTCTGTCTGAGACCAGGAAGTAAGTGCCTTTTATGGAAGTAAGTCAATTTAGGGTATGGACGGTTGTCACCTGTATGTGCAAGCTAACATCTAGACAGTCCCGTACGGCATACGTTAGATTAGGCTTATCATACTCAGAATAGTCTAACGGCAGCCTCTTATTGATAAAATAAGGAATTTTGTCCACCAGGATTATATCATCCAGAGAGGGGCTATCCGTTTGTGTAACCACATATTTGGCGAGTTCTCCGTCTTCCTTGGCTACCCCTACGAGCTCAGAGTTTGGGCCGCTATCTTGGGTAACTTGACCACTAAGGGTTCTGCTTGAGGTATTGATCTGCCTGGGAGTATTGGATCAACACTTGGCTGCTGGCTCGTCTTGGAAAGACGGATGACCATAGGCTCGGCAAGGGATTTTGTGTCTTATAGTCGCCTTGGAGCAGATTTTGGCAGTCAGATTACCATCGATGTTACTAAGGGTTTCGCATCTTCCTGTTGCCTTTGATTGGACTTTGGCAGCCGGATCACCATTGGTCCTATAACAGGTTTTGGCTTCTGACTGGATCTCGGGAGACGGATGACCATTGGTTCCGACTGCGCAGATATGACAGAAGAATCGAGCACCTCTTTATATATGGTTCCGATAAGGGGTGCAGCCCTGCCCTGTTTACGGGGTTTGAGACGGATTCTCAAGGGTTCCTCTGGCCCTACAATGGCCTCCGGCTCGTCCGTTATGTGTTTCCTGGATTCGTCATATAGACAAGCCTCTGACGAGTAATAAAATTCAACCCCTTTGAAGGGATCAATGTCGGCGAATTCGGTCTTCACGGAACCGTGTTTACTAATATATTTGAAACACTGATAAAGGGTAGATGGTATGATCATATAGTCATATATCCACAGACGTCCCAGGAGGATGTTGTAGGAGGTGTCTGCATCTTTGACGTAGCAGGTAACTTCCGTCCTCAGGTCACCAATCTGGCACTTCAACCGGATCTTCCATAGAGGATAGTTTCTCCCTGAGTTAAACCCGCTAATGGCAGTATTGGTTGCTGCTAGTCGGTGCATAGGGATGCCAAGAAGTTGGAGCAGGCTTTTCGGGATGATGCTTATTGATGATCCCGGGTCGATATGCATCCTATCCACCTTGATGTCGTCTATGTATCCAGTGTAGTACAAGGGGCGATCATGCAAGTTGGTCTTAATCAACATGTCCTGCAGAGTAAATACGATGTTGGGCATTGCATCTGTGCTACCGCCGTCATGTAGATCTGCTGGCGGGTCTTCCCCTGGAGGCTTGACCTGAGCTAAGTAGGGATCAACATTCTGGAGTGCTTCGCTTAATACGATACGAACATCCTTGGAGAGCATTAGGAGCTCGTATAGTGACAACTTTGCTGGCGTATTAGCTAACTGTGCTAATATGTCGAAATTGTAAGGTCTCTCCAGTCCTTGAGGTATATCACTACGGAGTGGCCTGTCGAAGCGGGTCTCCTTTGTCTTGGACTTATCTGCCAGCGGAGGCTGAGATGGCCTTGGAACATCAGAGGGAGGCAACGTTGCTAGCTGAGGATCTTCGACTGGACTATCCCGAGTGGGCTGGACTTGTCCTCCAGACCCGGTAACAACATCTGCAGCTTCTTCAGCTTTGGCTGAAATTATGTGGCAGGTTCTAGACTTCCTGTCCTTCTTCTTATTGGGAGGAGATGACACCCCCTGGGTAACTTCGGGCATCAAGTCTGGATGCACCCACATGATCTCTTCTCGCGATGTGGTGAAGGGTACCAATCCAGATGTTTGGCTCCGGGCGGGTGAAAGATTAGTAACCTCCATCGTAGCCTGATAGACAGGTACTACCCCGTCTGGAGTACTTGTTGGAGGAAAATTGCCGAACTGAATAAATACCATGTTCGTCGCCACAATAACCTCTTCAAAATCTATCGACAGGGCTTTGGAGTCGATAAGACTCTGTATGTACCGCTTCAATTGGAAGCAATCCTGGGTAGCGTGATGGACATAGCAGTGGAAGTGACAGTACTTCGGGTCCTCCATTTCTGCTGCTCGGGACTCGCACCTTGGTGACGGGAGCTGGATCCTACCCCCTTGTAAGAGCATATCGAAAATAGGTTTGACATGATTATCTTCGAACGAGTAATTGATCTTGGGCCACTGACCTTTCGCTTGTTTTTGTTCAGGCTTCTGAGTCGCATCAGTGACCATGGCCTGCTTGCCCTTGATGTCCCGGTTGGTGGTGGTGCCACTGTTGTTATTACTGGAGGTGGGACCAGGACGTCTTCCCTTATCTTCTCCGTCTGGGATATGTAACCCCAGCTGGCGAGCCTTCTTCAATTTTGCCTCCGCGTTAGTAGCACTTATAATGAAAGTCGTCCAGTCTCTGAACTGATCGTCTCCCGTCCAGAGGCTAATTGCAGGGAGCATCTTCTTCTGGCAGATTTCAATTAGGGAGCTCTCGGGATTGCCCTGAGGCAATCTCATCGCGGTTTAGCAGAACCGCTCGATATAGTTCCTCGTTAGCTCCCTTTCTTCCTGAACAACGTCCATGAGAGATGACATCATGACATCGTGCCCCACTTCGTAGAATCACTCCAGGAACATGTGCTTGAAGCCATCGAGAGAATGGATACAGTTGTCGGAGAGGTTGCGGTAACAATCGAATGCAATCCCCTCCAATGCTTCGATGAATAATCGCGTGAGGATGGCATCACTATGCGGCAAGTGGTCGGTGGTGACTTCAAAGTAAGTCATGTACCGACTAGCAGAGGTCTTTCCATCAAAAGAATCGATATGGAATAGCTTGTACTATTGTGGAAAAGGTACGTCTCTCCATGCGACGGGATATGGCTGCCGTATTCTGAGATCCCGAGAGGAGTCTCGGGCATTGAACATCGCTCGGAGCTCTGGACTTTCCTTCTAGCCTCCTTGGCTGCAGCTGAAGGAATGAATGGTGCTACGGGATCATCATCCAAAGGTGGGGCGGTCGTGTTGGAGTCCGCATTGACTGCGGGTCCCAAGCTTGTTTGTCCGGGCGTCCTCGCTGGTTGAGCTGGCCAGACGGCTTTGATCTCATTCACCGACTTGACTAAGGACAGGAGCATGGCTTCGAGCACCTCTAGCCGTTGTCGGTCGGAAGGTGCTTCATGATCGTCGTCAGTCATAAAGACTGTTCTCACGTGGGTAGAGGTGGAAGGGATTCTGGCAGAGGTACTCTCGGTGCCGTACCCTTGTATAGAGAAATCGTCAGGGAATGTCGGAATATCATCTTCGTTAGACTCGGAAGGGGTGCTACCCCCTGTGCAGGAAGCCGCATCGTCTTGGCGAGGATGGTGGCCCTAAGGGAAATCTGAGTCTGTTGCAGAGTTCTAGGGGATCTCTACCCCCTGTGTGCGTTCTTGGTACACCGGGTTGTTGCATACATTGAGGGGGCTGCTACCCCCAGCTTCATCTACTCTCAAGGAGGCTGAAGATGCACCCCTAGGTGCTGAAAGTTTCTTCTTGGATCGAGTACCTAAATAGACACCCCCTGTGGTGGATAGGAACCCCCTAGATGAGGGTCTCCTTGCAATACTGGCCGAGATGGCCGGGCTGGAAGAGCCTGTCTTCTTTTCTCCCTTGCCAGGAGGAACTTTTTGAGTTGAGTTATGTCACGACCCGCACCCAGTGTAGGGACACGAGAAGTGGGTACGTCCAGCCTGCATCACAGTGTCGGCGGTAGAACGCTGTCCTAGGTTACTATCTAATCAACAACTCACGCAATTATATAATGTAATTGTCAAATCTCAACTCCGAACAGAGGACAAGTATAGATATAATGAAATCTCAATCACAGTCTAAGCACGATAAGATAACACAGAAGTTTATAACTAAAGACTAAACAACAACAATTATAACCTACTAAATAATAATATCTCAAACAAACTCAAATACAAACTCATATCTCAAGTTATTACAATTCAACTTCTAAAACATGAAAACTAAACCAAGTCTACTGGCTAGTCTTCCGATCACTCCTGAGTGTCGGGGCCAAAGGTAGCTAAGCCATCTCCTGCTCCAAGGCAAGTAGGGCAAATGTCCTTAGGACAATCATCTGTAATATTTTCAACAGGTCCAGTCAGGACAGGAACGAGCACAACTCATCTAGAAATCCCAAGTAAATGACAGAGAACTATAAAGCAGTTAAAGACAGTTGTATTGATGAACATGGCAGTTTATACGAGTAATGATGTAGAGAAACAGTTAAGGTACAAAGAAAGTAAGGTAACTAAACAAGAGGAGAAACATGGCAATGAAGACTGTAAAATATAATCTAGCTGAACTAGAGTAACATGATATAAGTCCAGACAGTATAATAAGAGTCAAGTGTAATCCCAATGTAAGTCCAGACAATGTAATCTAATACCAGATGATTCCAGTACAAGATGAGTCCAGTATAAGTTGAGTCCAGTTAGTGATCAAAGATTCTATGGTGAGTCCAGACTATACTCTAACAGTGTGTTTTAAAATATTAGGATCGACATGTAAACGGCTGTAGGTAATACGGCATATCGCACACTCGACCAAGTGTAGGATGGCTATCATTCCAGTATAATTCCAAGGGAGTAGTTCCAGTATTTAGGAATGTTCACATGTCTTCTCCAATATTTCCCCGCCCAACAAGTACAAGTGAATCCAGAACCCGATACGAAATAAATACAAGTCCAGCCAGAACATGAATGATACCAGTAAGTGATTCCAGGATGATTCCAGTAGGTGATTCCAGTAGTGGTTCCAGAAATAGAGGCCAGACATGAATAAATGAGTGTCGCATGAAATAGATCCAGTAATATCGAATCGTATTTCTAATAGAGAATCAAATAGAACTAACTAGAACTAAAGTACAATAATCGACTAGTCTAGGTTAGTCAATTCTAGGTCTAAACAAACTAAGTATATACAAATCAAGTATCCAAGATAGCTACTAACTCATAGCCTAAGTCACTTGCTAAACCAAGCACAAAACTAAGCCATAAGCTAACAAGACACACAAACTTAGTCATATAATGTATATATATTATTCAAATTCACATATTCATATACATAGATATATACAGGAAAGCTATATATATATAGGTACATACATATATATACATAGAGAGAGCGAATGAGAGGTAAAAGAGTAAGTGAGTGTGTGTGTGACATATGTGTGAAAGGATATGTGTTAATGTTCTCAGATTTAGTGATAGGTAGGTGTATGTGACATGGGATACATGGTGTCAAAGGATGTATGAATGCATGTGTGTAAAAGGTTATAGGTTAACTCAGTTTATAGAAATACATACATACATACTTACATTACATACATGCATACATACATATCATATATACATACATACATTGCATACATGCCTACATACATATCATATATGCATACTTGCATTCATTCGTGCACCTATACATACATACATACATAGATGCATACATACATATTTGAATACATTATATACTTGCATACATTATATTTCATATATGCATACTCTACATTATATTACATTCGTATATCATTAAGTTGCATATATATACTTATTTTTATTACATACATGTCATTCATGCATATTACATAAATACATGCATCTATACATTATATGCATTGTATACAATATGGAAAAATAGAAGAGGAAAAAAAGGAGAAAACTGAAATGGAAAGAAAAGGAAAGGAAAAATGTGAGGAAAAGGGAAAACGGTGGACATACACATGCTTGCATCATAAATTCTACATTACCATACATGCTATCATTATATATTGCATTACATTATGAATATATTATGCATTTATATCTATCATTACATGTATACCTTGCATTCATTATATACTTTCATGCATACATTGTATATCATTCTTTTATTCATGCATTTATGCATTGCTTACATACATTACATTGATTGCATTCCTACATGCTTGCATTCAACCATATATATATATATATATTAATGTAAAGAGGATACATATCATATATATATCATTTCATTCATCTAACATATCATGCATTACATACTCTACATTTATTTAATATCCATACTACATAGGCTCATAGGTTACACAAAATGCCTATGTCGTATAGTCACTCTTCTACTTAAAACTAATACTGTACCAATTGGGCCTTCACTAAATTCTAGGATTAAAGTATGTCTTAGCCCTTTGTGTTAGCTTTCAGAAACATTAAACGGATCGCATTTTTGTGTCCGGAAGCTCTCGGAATCGTAAAAACATTGAAACGCGTTCGTCTTTCGTACAACTGACACTCAAATAATTTTACAGAAAGTTTCAGAATGAATTTGGCTTATTAAGATATATATTTGGAAAGCTAACTTCGATACGGTTATTTTAAAAAAAATAGGATATAAATCGGAGTTCTAAGCTAAAAGTTATGACATTTCTAAGTTGCTTTGGTTAATAAAAATGTGGATGAATATTATGACGAATTTGAGTTGTTTTAGACAAAAGAAACACATGTAGGCCAAGATACTTGGATACCAACATAGGTATCCAAATGAAACTCATTCTAACCTTCCAAACTAAGATCAATCCACTATTTAACCATTCTAAAACTAAATTTAAATATCTATTTAAACTATTATCATATATACATACACATGGGGTGTCCTAATTTGGGATCTATCAAGTAGGACACAAGACACATATCTAATATCCTCAATAGAGCTCCAAATGGTCTCAAATTTGAATCTAAATGGGGTACATGCATGGGGGTGGATCCTATGGATTCAAATCTAACTAAAATACAAATAAAATTGAAATAGAGAGATGGTTATACCTATTGGAAGTGGGATTCCAATGATACACTCAAAGTACACGGTTCCGACACGAAAGCTCCTCCAAAATGGACACCCTTCCTTGCTCCTTGCTCCCAATCCTTGTTAGCACCTCCTCCTTGGTTCAATGAGAAGAAATGATGAAAGATTGGAGGAATAATGGAGGGATTTGGAGATCAAAATCAAGAGGAAAGCTCTCAAGTTTGGGGAAGAACAAATTAGGGTTCTATGTAGAGGTAAAAAGAGGCAAGGGTTTTCTTAAGGATTCTTTATAGGAAGGGAGCGGGCACTTGATGGCTGGTCATTAGATGAATTAGGGTTAGTTTTACATGTAGATGAGTGGCTAGGACTTGTCCACCCAATTCCAAGCCTTCCTATTGGTTCAATTAGTCATAAGGCTTTCTTTTTCACAAATATCCCAATAGGTAAATATCCTACTTATAAATATCTAGATATTGTTAATCTAACTTAACCATTAAGTCTCTAACCTTCTAACTAAACCTCCATGTGCATCATTAATATCTAGGTTTAGTCAAAACTAGGTTAGTCTCTAACAATTCAATTAGCACAATATTAATTAACCAAAATTCATTTTCATTAATAAGTCAAAAATGACCAAAATATCCTTAGGGTAAAAAGTTACAATTAGTCATCCCAATCACATGGTTAGGTCCCTATGGTCATGGTTAGTCTCTAGGTCATGCAGTCTCTAGGGTTACACTAGTTAACCATCAAAATCATAATTCAACATTTAAAATAGTTTTAAAAATCACCAAAAATTATAACATGGTTTAAATATCATTATTAAATAATTATAATTGCAAAATTTCAAAATTACTCTCATTTTAGAAACTGGGTGCTACAAGTTACATGAGGCGAAATGAAACTCTTTGTCCCCTGGAATTTGTACCTGTCGGACAGTACTGGCTGCTGCAGTCGCTGGAAAACTGACTGCCGATCTTCTGGCGCTGCTGCTTTATTATAGCAGCAGTTGATGATGACTTGAGTGCAATGATGCCCGGAGAGGGACTCGTTGCATGCTGATGCTGCCATCTTGCGCTTGTGAGTAATCACGTCACGTAAGTCGGTAGGAAGCTGCTCTGCCTTCGCACCAAACTTGTGAACTCGGGGATCCCGAGCGCACGAGTGCTTAGGCATCATGTTTGCTCCCTGATCCGTGGCTAGTAAAAGCACTTGCTTTGGATCTTTAGAGGAAGACTTTAAAGACCCACCCTGTCCGTTAGCCGTAGGGGACTGGACGTGGGTGGTTCTGTACAACTTTTCGTCGAGAGCCCATGTAACAGTTAACGGAGCCCACTGACAGTCAGCAACTTAGACAGTTGACTGGGCTGGTTGAGCCCGCACTGCCCTAGACCTTTTTGACTTAGCGCCCAAAGGCGTATAGTAAAAAGAGTCCAAACTGATACATTTTGTATCCTTGGTGGGCCGCATGGCGTCGGGCCCGCATAAGAGACGGTCGAACACAGAGCTCCTGACAGGGCCGCATGAGACGTCCTGTCTGTGGGCAGGATTGGTCGTCGCATAGACCATCTTCTTGCGGCTAGAGCTGGCTGCCGCATGGATCATCTTCCTGCGGCAAGAGTTAGCTGCCGCATGAGTTGTCTGCATGCGGCCAAAGTTGGTTGTTGCATGGGCAGACTGCCCATCGCCTCTCTGTGGCCTCCTCTTTATCCGTATGGAGTTCCCTTGTGCCCCCAAAAACTCAGCATCGTAGTATTTTTCTCTACTGGATTTGGGGACAGTGGGGTCCTCTGCAGTCGAAAACTGAGCCATAGGAGAGTTCTGATCACCGTCTTGGGCTGCAGAAGGAGCTTCTTCGAGAACTTGCTCGGGGGCAACAGTTTTGCGCACCGACGCCTTGCGAGTCCTCTTCGGGTTGGCTCGCTTCTGAGATGGGCTGGTGCTCCCTTCAGAGAGCAATTCTTCGAAGGCTTGTTGGTCGAAGCAGACCAAAAGCATCTGCCGTGTATAGCCGAGCTTGGACGTGTCAAATTACGTCACCAACTTCTCATCGGAAGAGAAGGATGTCCCCAGCAGAGTCACCATCGTGTTTACCATAAAACTCAACAATAGGTATTATAGAACACTGGAATTGATTGCAAACTTGCTTGTACAAAGAAGTGCCTAGAAATAAAGCCTAGGAAGAAATCTAAGTACAATTTTTTAGTTTTGATTCTGGGGGGTGACGGTGGAGGCTCGGAAAAGTGCTATCAACTCTGTCTTACTCCGTAGACTATCTGATGTAGTCTCTAGCTCGTGAAGATATTGCTTTTTCTTGAAGGTTGCCAGCCTTTTGCAGGGGTGTGGTACCCTGCTATTTATAATATGATGGATTTTGAGCCGCATAGACGGCTTGTGGCCACGTGGCTGGTTAGCACGCGAAGACCCACTCTTGGGCTACCATCTGTCAATTTGTTAGGATTTTGTTGTAGCAAATCTGGGTTGTTAAGGAATTGGTCAGATTGCCACGTGTCCCGTTGCGTATGGTGTTCTCAGTCTTCGATCATGTGGGGTCACATCAGACTCATGCGGCTCAGATCACAGTTTCATGAAGTTTAGAAACTTTGGGACCGCATAAGCTGGGCCGCATATGAGGTTCATGCGGCTTGGATAACGCTCTTTTGGCCGCATGGAGGCGTACGAACCCTGCTTTTGGGCGACGTCTCTATGTCTTATCTTTCTTGTCGAAGTATTAGAACTGTCATGTTTTGCCAGGGCTTGTCAACTTTATCAGTCAAACTGCTCCTCCTTGGTCGTATATTTTCCTTCTACAGCTATTCGTTGATGGGCCGCATATGAATTGAACAGTTATACGGCTGTCCTTCATGCGAACCTGTTTGGCCCGGAGTACTTATGCGGCAATTTGTAATCCGCATAAACTCTATATTTTTTATGTTTCTACAGTACCCACTTTAAATGGCAAAAAGTGGGCCGATTTGGTCAACCTATCTACGATGACCCAAATCGTATCTTTTCCTCCTAGTATATGCGGTAATCCAGAAATAAAATCCATTGTGATGTGCTCCCACTTCCACTCTGGAATAGGCAATGGCTGCAACAAACCTTCTGCCCTCTGTCTCTCTGTACTGACCAGCTGACAGACCAAACATCTGGCTATGAAGTGAGCTACCTCCCGCTTCATCCCGTACCACCAGACGTGCTCCCTAAGATCCCTGTATATCTTGTTGGCACCTGGATGTATAGAGTACTAAGATCGGTAGGCCTCCTACATGACCCACTCCCTGAGCTCTCCACTGGGCACACACAGCCTGGAACCGTGCCTCAATGCGCCATCCTCTACAAGTGTAAACTCATCATGCACCAGTCCTGCTCGAACCTGCTCTCGGATACACTGTAGAGAAATATCCTCGAACTGTGTCAAGTTGATCCTCTCCATCAAGTCCGACTGAATCTGAAGGCCCAATATCTACATCTAAACTCCTGGCACAATCACCTCAATCCCCAGGCTCTCCAAATCTGCTAGCAAGTGACGATCCATAGTCAAAAATATGGCTGTCGGATACCTACTCAAGGCATCAGCAACCACATTGGCCATCCCTAGGTGATATTGCAGTGATATGTCGAAGTCCTTCATCGACTCCAACCACCTGCGCTGCCTCATGTTGAGCTCCTTCTGTGTAAACACATACTTCAAGCTCTTATGATCTGTAAAGATCTCTACCCGCTCTATGTAGGACCGATTGTAGGAACGAGTTGTAAAACGCAATACTCTAGAGGGGGGTGAATAGAGTAGGCAGCAGAAAATTAGCTATTTAAAAATGTTAGCAACAAGATAATAGATAATATATCACAAATATGTAAATAAAAAATAGAGAGTAGAGAGCAAATGCAAACACAAGGATGTATAATGGTTTCCCTCTTGTGAGGACTAGTCCAGTCGGAAGAACTCTAGCTTCCAGTTGAATCCACTGTGGAAAATCACCACAAGTTTTATCCGAAGTTCTTGCAACTTCTACAACGCGAGCATTGATCCGAAGTACTCGACCAACTTCAATTGTGAATAGTCTTTCTTCAATCAAGCCTCTTATTACAATCACTCTGAAACTTCTAGACCGTACCGTACTGGCAAATCGACTAGAGGATTGTAACTGTCATGGGATTTGAAAATGAATAGCTCAGAATACTTTGGAAGAAGTAGTAGGCTTATAGAGAAGAGATATGAAAGTGAATTGGTGTATGAGTGAATTGAAATGATCGAAATCCTTCTCTATTTATAGTTTTTTCAAAGGCAGAATTCTGACAGAATTCGGGCAGAATTTGGGCAGAATTCGGGTAAAACTCTATGAGAAAATCTCGTTGGGATCCGTAACTGCGGGAAGACCAAGTTCAAAAAGCAATGTTCACTAGCCGAATTCTGGCCGAATTCGGGCCGAACTTGGGCCGAATTCTCCTGGAGTTCTGTTAGGGTTTTTGCAAGTTAGTTTTTGGGCTTTTTGAAAAGTCAGGCAATTAGGAAGTAGTTTGGGCTTTTGTAAGTGGGCTTATTTTCAAAATGAAAGGGTATTTTGAAAACGTTTCTTCGGTAGCCTATTTGCCAGTACGATGCAGTTTACTTCGTATTCCTGGACTCAATAAATATGAAAAATATATTGATGAAATAGGAAAACCAAGAGCCCTTTGATGACGCCTTTCCTCAAATATTTGAGCAGACTTGAAGACGTCTTTTTCCTTGACGGCGGTCGTCCAAAGATAAACAGATCTAGAAATCTGAATACCTTTCGGTGGCTTCGCCAACACCGACTTTGGCCCATTAATAATTCTCTATTGCATATGTCCTGGTTTTATAATATTTGATCATACTTACAATATGTATACAAATACATGTTAGACAAACAAACCAATATGATACAAGTATAGCAATATTGATATAGAGAAGATTTTGGACAATGCTAATATTAGGACAATGCTAAGTTTAAGTAGCAACATGATAATGATTACATGAATATTAGTGACGTCGATATGTTAAACTTAATTGATTAGCCATATTCAAAAACATGATATAATCATTGGGCTAACAATCTTCCCCTTTTTGATTATGGTAAATCGGTTAAGTTTAATATATATACAATAGATGCATGTATCACTAATAAACACATAATACTAGAATATTGTGTGCTGACTTAAACTTATTTCTTCCCCTTTGACATGATCTAAAATAAGCTCCCCCGTAATTAGAGCTAAAATGAACTCAAGCATAAGTAAAGGAGGAAAGCAAAAATAATCAGGATCAAGGATTAGGAGAACGACAAGTTTAGAAAATTGCATAACTATAGTAGAAAAAACTTATCAAAACACAACATAGTTGGTTGAACTTTAACAAAGAGCATTGAAATCAAGCAATACATAGTTTACCAGCTAGAAATCCAAAAATGACATTCAAAACATATTTTGTTCATCATATTGTGTTATGAAATAGACCAAAAAATATATATCAATATAGTAGGAATCAATCATTGGTCATAAATAAATCATGAGGAATAGAAATTCGCAGATCTAGTATATATAAAAAATCAAAAGTATAATGAGACTTTAACAATGATCACAAAAAAATATGATTCATAATTTATCCATACAAATTAGTAATCAATTCCATAAAGAGTATAATCATCGAAAAGAAATCAAAATATGTATACTAGAATCTATGCAAAATCTATATCAAAGTCCAGGCATTTGAATTCAATTACCTTAGCATGGTATATGAATATCCATTAGATAAACATGAAGATAATGAAGACAAAATACTTGAGAAGGAGAAATTCAGTCGACTTGAATGCTCCCCCACAAAGTATGATCAGTCTAAATATAGATAATCATGAACTTTGAGATAAAATCTCAATAAGAAATGCCAAAAGTAATTTTAAACTCAATCAAATAAAGATAATTAAATATATTTGGCAAGATAATTTTTAGAAACTCGAATGAGAGAATTAAAAATAAATAATAATTATAATCATATATTCTCTCATCTAATACAAATCCAAATATCATGAATAACTCAGCAAGATATTTAACTAAGACAATATAAGTCCATGGTGAACTAGGTATACCACATATTAAGGGCATAAAATAATTGAAACAATTAATTTGCTCCCCCTTAAAATATGCGTATATAGTTCAAAAATAATTTATATGCATAAAATAAATAAAATTAATAATCACCAGATCTAAGGGATATCCAAGATATGCATCTTTTCTTTCCTTTGATCAAATGCATATAAAATTCTAACCTCAAAACAAATATCATCTTTAGGCAAATAAAATAAATATCCAATAAATAAATGCTTAAAGATGAACAAACAAAATATATCTACAAAAAATATTTGAAGCCATTAAAAGATTTTGAAAAATGTCTTTAATAATAACATTTGAGTACGAGACAGATTCAATAAATCAAAAAGAAATCAAAAAGACTTTTCAAAAATGTGGAATTTATTACGAAAAACTGTCTTAGTAAATGTTCGAATGCATCCATTTAATCCTCAGACTGAAAGCTGGCGATTCGAATCACGAAAACAATTTTAATAAAAGAATCCATAAATCATAAATAAATCTATTTGAACAAATAAACATAACTAGATAAATGTTCAAAGAAAAGTTTATGGTATGTCAAGGGATAATTGACTTGAAACAATTAACTGCTCCACCATTACATGGCTATATCCAAAAATAATAATACTGACAAAATTTTAAAATAAAATTCAGACACATATTTCCAGAAGTAGAAAACTAATTCAAAAATATTAGGTCTTCTTATCAAAGTTCATTTCTTCCCTTTTAAAGCCTTAGTACGGTGTCCACCTGACAATCGTAAAGTTTAAAGAAAAGAAACGCTTTGAGAGAGAGATTCAATTTGCTTGACTTCTCCCCGCAAAGAATAACTGCTATAGGCAGTTAGTAACTTGAATAAGAAGATAATAATATAAAGCTTAAAATTATTGAATATTACACAAGCTAAAGACGAAATCACAAGACCATAATATTCAATGAGTAGTCACAATATCAAATCAAGTTTAAATATAGAATAGAGTGACAGAAAAATAAATATATCAAAAGATGACAAACATTAACCTATAAAGATCAATATATTTTCCCTTTTGTAAAATTAAATTATTAAATAATATTATCCATCAAATCTAAAATCCAAAATCCATCAAATAACAATTGCAACTAGATCTCAATAAATCTTTAGTTTATAAAGCGTTGATCAATCTTGGGTTAGCTGTAGTGGTACTATCCCACCTAATGAAGGTTCACCGGGGAACACTTAAGTACCGCTTTGCTTCGACCGTAGTCGTGACGACAGACAGACCCTTTGTAGGCTTGTACCCAAAACAAATCTTTTCTTTAATAACCGAGAATTTAAGAAGAATTAGTGCAATATAAAATAAAAATTATATTATATGGACTTAAAAAAAACTTAGAACAATGTAGCATACAATATAAGATGTATGAATTACATTTATCCATATGTGCTACAAAATCATTGGGTAACAATAAAATATAAAACATTTGTAAATCAAAATGTAAGACCTAGATACGTTGATGTATTCTACAACCTAGGAGACTGGGTTCAGTACCTTGGATCCAGAACTAGACGATAGTTGCAAGTCCACCTTAATAAATCTTAAGTCTATAAAGTATTGATCACTTCGCGTAGCTGTAGGGGCCGGTTTCCAGCTAGTGGTAGTCTGAAGACTAGTACACCGTATCGCTTCAGGTTATTTACACCTGTATGACAGAAGGACCCTTTCGGCTTGTTCCTAAAATGATCTCTACTCTTAAGAACTTAGATTCAAAGGAATATATGCAGTATCATCGAACAACATCGAAATCCAGAATCCCTAAAAGTAAATACCCAAGGAATGGTTTATCAAGATCAAGATCAAGATATTGAAAAAAATATTTCAATAAGAGTAATGTATCTAAAATGTTAACCAAAAAGCCAAGAAAAATATACACCATTAAAAGAGGTTTTGAGGAAGAAGCTAATAAAGAGAAGTACATAAATTTGTTTTAAAAAATCAATAGCATAAGTATGAGATAAGCACAAGTTTGAAACTACTTTTTAAAATAATATAGAACTTGAACTTAACTCATATATCCCCATAAAGATATTTATACAAAAATATAAGAAACATGAGCAATATATAAATGAAAATAAATTATTCATGTATCCTTAATAAGCATAAAAAAATATCACAAGATCAAAAACATGCATAAATAAACTTTATTAGACAAAGATGTAATTGATTCATAAGAAGTTAATCAAAATAAATTTTGTGAATCAATAGTGAATATATTATACAAGAACAAGGTTAAAATAAAATTATATGTATATACTTTTCAAGTAAATACAAGACTTGTGCTAAACATACATACTCACAAAATATCGATCAAAGTAAATATGACATGTTAAAGACAAATCGGTAAGAAGTGACCGTTAAAAAAAATATTAAAGACGAAGAGTTAAAACATATTCACCAAAACAAAATTAAGCTCCTATGCATGCTTCAAGAATAAAGATTAAAAGTAATGTGTCACACTAGTAGAAAATAACATACTATATAGTGTGAACTAATCATTTAAGCTAAACAACTAGTCAAGCTAGGATTATGTCTCACATTGATTCAAACAATAAACAAATTAAAAGATATCAATGAAAGCTAATAGTAAGACATCAGTAAGAACATGCTAGATATTAAAACTATTTAGGAAGCATGTTACCGAAGTGGTTCTAGTGACCACACTTATGTTGGTACAATTTCTTGAAAGATGACCTTTGTAGCTTTGCAATCACCAACATGCTCCATGGTTTTAAGGTTCAGCAAAAGTAGCTCCACCTGAAATATTAGGTGAAGACTTTGGTATCCAATACTTGGATCCATATTTGTTAGCTTTGGGAACCCATTTGCATAAGTTCATATCAACTAGTTTTCTAATCTGACACCGATTAAAAACGTGTCTATTCAAACCACAATAATGACAAAAAGTATGAGAACGTGCAGTGGGATGACATGATGTGCGTGGATACTTGTAATAGAAAGCATGGTTGTGTGAAGCTTTAGCTGTGCTTGCTTCCTTTGTAAAAGATCTGACGTGTGTGACTTTGTGATGTGCTACGTGTCTTGTGTTAGACTGAGTCGTAGGTTGTACTACCTGCTTTCCCAGTCTAATATCTAACTTTTAAGAGTTAGCACAGATCTCATCATATTTAGCAGAAAGAGCATCAATTCTATATGAAGCAATAGAATATTTCTTCTTTTCTGATTCTAATTCCTCCTTAAGTTTTGCATTTTCTTGAGTGCTTTTCTCAATCCAATTAAGTGCCTCATGCAATCTAAACTCAAGTGTGGAAATCTCAGTAGAATTATCAGAAGTAGAACTATTTCTAGCATCATTCAATAAGCAAGTAAGCTTTTCATTCTCCCGCTTATAGGATAGAATATCCTTTCTAGCTTGCTTATACTTATCTAATACTTTCTTGTGTTCTTCTAATAGATCACTGAAAGCATCAGATAACTCATCATAAGAAAATTTATTCTCTTCAAGAAGGGAATTATTTTGTACCTCGTTAGATAATACCATTGAGCATAAATTTACAGCTTTATGAGGTCTTTCTTCTTCTTCTTCTTCTTCTTCTTCTTCTTCTTCTTCTTCTTCTTCTTCTTCTTGTTCTTCAGAATCTCTTGCTTCACTTTCACACCATATGCTCATGCTAGTGTACTTGTGAGATGATGATCTTCCTTCATTTGATTGTTCGTAGTGACTCCCCTTTCTAGCAGTAGTACGATCTTCTTGGATGTGGTCTATCTTCTTGCAGTTGTCACATACAAGCTCTTCTTTATATAAAGGATTGTGTTGTACCTTAAATCCTAATTTTGTCATGTACATATTTACATTATTATGAAGACTATCATTCTCTCTGGAGTTGCTACTTTGCTTTCATACCTGCACTCACAAGTAGCTTCAAGAACTTTCCAAATTTTATGAGATATTGTGCAAGTAGTAATAAGATTAAATAAATTTGTGTCTATAACACAATAAAAGATATGCATAGCTTTTGCATCAAGGCTAGCTAACTTTTTCTCTTCCTCCGTATAACTATAATAAGGCTTGTTGATTATAGAGGATGTGAGAATAGAAGTGATAGTAGGCTTTTTGTAGCCATTGACAACAATTGACCATAAGTCATAATCTAGAGACTTCAGGTAGAAGCTCATCCGTGTTTTCCAGCATGTAGAATTTGTACCATCAAATAGTTGAAATCTATTTGAGGATTGCTCTTCACTTGTGAAGTACATATTTGCCATATGTGATACTGTGATCTATGTAACAGCTGTAATAAATAAGAATATAATAGCAGTGTTACCTCGCTTTACCTGTATAACCCGATCTGATAATAAGGATTTGCTTCAAGGATGTTAAGCCAAAATATTTATATAAGGAGCACCTGCAATAATATCTCTAGAAGGACTGTTCTGATACCAATTGTAGGACCGATTGTAGGAACGAGTTGTAAAGCGCAATACTCTAGAGGGGGGTGAATAGAGTAGGCAACAAAAAATTAGCTATTTAAAAATGTTAGCAACAAGATCACAGATAATATATCACAGATATGTAAATAAAAAGTAGAGAGTAGAGAGCAAACGCAAACACAAGGATGTATACTGGTTTTTCTCTTGTGAGGACTAGTCCAGTCAAAAGAACTCTAGCTTCCAGTTGAATCCACTATGAAAAATCACCATAAGTTTTCATCCGAAGTTCTTACAACTTCTACAACGCGAGCTTTGATCCAAAGTACTCGACCAACTTCAATTGTGAAGAGTCTTTCTTCAATCAAACCTCTGATTACAATCACTCTGAAACATCTAGACCGTACCATACTGGCAAATCGATTAGAGGAACTGTCTTGGGATTTGAAAATGAATAGCTCAGAATACTTTGGAAGAAGTAGTAGTCTTATAGAGAAGAGATATGAAAGTGAATTGGTGTTTGAGTGAATTGAAATGATCGAAATCCTTCTCTATTTATAGTTTTTTCAAAGGCAGAATTCTGACAGAATTCGGGCAGAATTCGGACAGAACTCTATGAGAAAATCTCGTTGGGATCCGTAACTGCAGGAAGACCAAGTTCAAAAAGCAACGTTTACTAACCGAACTCTGGCCGAATTCGGGCCGAACTCGGGCCGAATTCTCCTAGAGTTCTGTCAGGTTTTTATAAATTAGTTTTTGGGCTTTTTGAAAAGTCAGGTAGTTAGGAAGTAGTTTAGACTTTTGGAAGTGGGCTTGTTTTCAAAATGAAAGGGTATTTTGAAAACGTTTCTTGGGTAGCCTATTTGCCAGTACGATGCAGTTTACATCGTATTTCTAGACTCAATAAATATAAAAAATACATTAATGAAATGGGAAAACTAAGAGCCCTTTAATGACGCCTTTCTTCAAATATTTGAGCAGACTTGAAGACGTCTTTTTTCTTGACGGCGGTCGTCCAAAGATAAACAGATCTAGAATTCTGAATACCTTTCGGTGGCTTCGCCAACACCGTCTTTGGCCCATTAATAATTCTCCATTGCATATGTTCTGGTTTTATAATGTTTGATCATGCTTACAACATGTCTACAAATACATGTTAGACAAATAAACCAATATGATACAAACATAGCAATATTGATATAGAGAACATTTAGGACAAAACTAATATTAGGACAATACTAAGTTTAAGTAGCAACATGATAATGATTACATGAATATTAGTGACGTCGATATGTTAAACTTAATTGATTAGCCATATTCAAAAACATGATATAATTATTGGGCTAACACTCTCCATATAAGTAGTGTTTCCATAACTTCAAAGAAAATATAACTCCTGCCAACTCCAAGTCGTGGGTAGGGTAGTTCTTCTCATGGGGACGTAACTGCCTGGAAGCATAGGCAATCACCATCCCATGTTGCTGTAAGACACAACCCAAACCCTTCTCTGAGGCGTCACTGTAGTGAACCCTCCTGATCCTGATGGCAACGTCAGAATCGGAGCTGTCGTCAGTCGCTTCTTCAACTCATCCAAAGTGACCTGACATTCCTCTGACTAGAAAAACTTTACATCCTTCCTGGTCGGCATAGTCAATGGCTCTACAAATCTGGGAGAAATCCTGCACGAACCTCCTATAATAGCCTACCAATCCCAAGAAGCTCCTGATCTCTGCTATTGAACTCGGTGCTAACCAAGCCTAAACTGCCGTGATCTTTTTCGGGTCAACTGAGATCCCATCTCCAGTCACCACATGACCCAAGAAGTCAACTCTATTCCGAAAGAACTCATACTTCGAGAGATTGCCATAAAGATCCTCCCTCCTGAGAGTCTCCAGAACCACTCTCAAGTGCTCCTCATGCTCCTCCTCAGTCTTCGAGTACACTAGGATATCATCGATGAACACTACCACGAACTTGTCTAAGTACTGGTGGAACACCTTGTTCATCAAGTTTATAAACACCGCCAGGGCGTTGGTCAGCCCAAATGGCATAACCAAGAACTCAAACTGACGATACCGTATCCAGAATACGGTCTTCGGGATATCCTACTTCTTTACCTTTACCTGATGGTAACCTAACCTCAGATCAATCTTAGAAAATACCCTCGCTCCACTCAACTGATCAAAAAGATCGTCGATCCTCGGTAACGGGTACTTGTTCTTTATCGTGAGGTTGTTGAGTGCCCTGTAGTCGATACACATCCTGAACGACCCATCCTTCTTCGATACAAAGAGTACCAGTGCACCCCACGGTGAAGAACTCGATCGAATGAAACCCTTGTCCTGCAGCTCATCCACCTGCTTCTTCAACTCTACCAGCTCGCTGTTGTTCACCCTATAGACGTGCTGAGATATCGGCTCTGCCGGGCACTAAGTCTATAGAGAACTCCACGTCTCTGTCCGGTGGTAGTCCTGGCAAATCCTCTGGAAAGACGTCTATGAACTTCGCTATCAAAGGGTGTGGCACTGCCTGCTCCTCAACTGTACTCTACAGAAAACTCTGCTGCTCTGCTCCGTCTGCCATCGAGTGAACTCGAACTCTGGCTCTCCGGGTGCTCTGAAAAGAACTCTACCCCTGCGACAATCTATGCTGGCGTGGTGCCTGCTCAACCAATCCATACCGAGTACGATATCGTTGTTCGACAATGGCATCATGACAAGACTCACATCCAACTCTCGGCCTCCTAAATCAACTCTCTGACCCTTACAAATATTATTAACGAGGATAATGCCACCCCCGATCGTGATCTTGCAAGTCCTAGGCAATAATTCAGATACAAGGTGGTGTCTAATAGCAAAAGATACAG
The DNA here is from genome assembly GCA_029216955.1 of Iris pallida. Taxonomy (NCBI): domain Eukaryota; kingdom Viridiplantae; phylum Streptophyta; class Magnoliopsida; order Asparagales; family Iridaceae; genus Iris; species Iris pallida. The sequence goes on from JANAVB010030818.1 coordinate 8,501,657, forward strand.
ACATGAAGCTGTAGGAAGCCCCCGAATCGAACAATACAAAAGATGGAATAGAGTCGAGAAGAATAGAACCTGCGATCAGCTCCCCGATAGACTCTGTGTCCTCAGCTGCCATGGCGAAAGCTCGCCCCTGCTGACCTCCCCTGGCCTGCTGCTGATGCTGAACGGACCTCTGCTGCTGAGTCTATAAAGATTCCTTCTACTGTACTGCTGGAGCTCTGGCCCCCGCTCTCTGAGCTGCTCGTCCCGAAGACAGGGGACACTCCCTCAACTGGTGCTCCGCCGAACCACAGAGTAGGCACCTCTCTAGCCTCTTTCTGCAGTCATTCCACACATGCCCTGGCTTCTTACAGAAACGACAACTGACGGGCTGCTGCCTGAGTGCCTGTGGCTGAACCCTCGGCTGTTGCTGCACCTGCTGGAAAGGTGCACGGCCCTGACCCTAGAACTGTCTCTGCTGCTGCTGATGTTGCTGCTGAAAGTGCGGCCTCTTGGTCGGTCCTCCACTTCCAGTGGCTCCCTGAGCGTCCCGTCCTCTCTTGAGCCTCAGCTCAAGATCATCATTCGCTGCTAGGGCACCCACCAGAATCTTCTTAAAAGTGGCACTCTGGTCACTCTTGGTCAAGGACTTGACCTCCTTGACTAACCCCTTCCGGAACCTCCGGGCCTTCACCGTCTCACTGAGTCCCTCAACAAATCTGTCCAGTCGGCAAAACTCCCCAGTATACTCCTCGACAGTCTGATTGTCCTGAACTAAGCTCCCAAACTGCATCTCTAAGGCGCCAAGGGCTGTGTCTGGGAAAACTTCTCTTTGAACAGCTTCTTGAAGGCTGCCTAAGTCTGCCCCTCTGTACCGAACCTCGGGTCCATCTGATACCACGTGCAGGCCGGGTCCTGCATCTGGCTAATTGCCGCCTCAATCTGCAGCCGTTTTAGAATCTTCGTCAGCCGGAAGATCTCCTCGATGTGCTCTATCCAGTCATTCGCATACAGAATTACCTCAGTGCCATGGAAGTCCTACGGACGCATCTTCTGGAAGTCCTGGATCCTTGGTGTCCTCGGCTGATATGGCTACATCTGGGCTGCCTGCGGCTGTACAATAACTCTTTCCACTATCGTCAGGGCAAGCTGATGGGAATTCTCTATGCCCTGCTAGAAATAAGCAAACTGACGTCGTTGTGCCTCCACCATCCTCTGAAAGAAATCGAACAACTGCCCTGCATCAACTGATCCGAAAGGTGGTTACTGCCGAAAGAAATCAGAAATAACGGGAGAAGGTCTTTGTACAGCGGAGGTGCACCTCCAAACGCAGCAGAAACGCTAACCTGAGTCAACACAGCAGGAGTTGCTATCTCGAGACCCTGCTAAACTGGACGAGAGGTGGCCGACCTCTCGATAGTATCCCCCGGACCGGAGCGATGAGATTGTGTCTCCATAACCATCCTGAAGACAGATCAAAAATAAGAAACAATTATTGAGAATGAAGAAAAAAATCAAAGGAGGAAGGTTTATTTATTCAAAAAAAACATTAAATCAACAAGAATTTAAACGGCAAGTATTGGATTGGAGTTTTCCTAATGTGATTAAGTACCTCAAAACTATATCATATGTCCTACTGCAGGCTGTAGTGATACTCTAGTTCGAATACTACTACAAATCTAGACCTGCATGGGCCACCACTAAAAACGTATCATAACCCACACGCAGTATAGGGGTACGAGAAGTGGGTACGTCCGGCCTACGCCGCAGTGTCGGCGGTAGAATGCAGTCCTAGGTCATATATCTAACAATTATAAGGTACATGTATAATGTATACGCTCCAATGGAGGACAATATAGAAATGTACAACTCAATCACAGCTAAGGTAGAAAGTACGATAAGATAGATAGATATGAAAGTTGCCAGAAGAAATACAATAAAAGAAGAAGTCTAAGAGTCTAAGATAGCATCTCCACGACATCTAGAATAACAAATCCCCAAATAAATACAAAAATATATCTAAAACAAGACAAAACAATAAGTAAGATAACTAGTCTAGCTAACTAGCCTAGACTACTGGGGTAATGTCCTCTGCAAGGGCTGGGTCTTCCTGGAAGTCTAGCTCACAGGTGTTATCTAGGCCTGCTCCATAGTATGTAGGACAGAACTCCTCAATGTCATCTGTAATATTTCAACAGGTCCAGTTAGGACAGAAACAAACACAATACATCTCACGCAGTTCATAATATGACAGGATATATAAATATGCTATAGAGTAAGATACATGAAACGCTGGAGAATATATGAAGTAAAAGAGTTGACTGTAATATAATATCTACTATAAGTAAAGAGCTAACAATGGCTAGTGATGTAGAGAACAAGATAGACATATAAACGTCTTAAATTTGTACATGAGTATACTAAAGAGTTTGTACATGATTACACTACTTTAAAATTATTCACATGACCATTTATACTCTCCCGTACCCCAATCAATACACAAGGATCCAAACAAGTTATGTTTTTGCACATGATATCACATAAAGGCCCATAAATCGGTGCACATAAATATATACATGGGGACTCTGTGAACATAAGAGTACATGAATCACAAGAGTGCACATGAATGATGAAAGCACCAGAGTACATAATGAAAGTGAAACGCACATGATATACTGTAACTCGATACTCCCGAGAGAGATAACATCTCATGAAGGGATCTATATAGTACCAATCCGTGTTAACAACGTGACAACATCAAGTAAAGTAATCTAGAGCATAAATGTAAATCCTATCAAGTATGAAACGGGCAGAGAATGTACTCGCCTGGTATCCTGAGTATCCGATGAATATATATGTCCAGACAGAGTAGATGAGTCCTAAACAGAGCAACATAGGTCACAACATGTCCAGAATGGTAATACTGAAGATTACAATGCATTCTATATTATTTCTAGGTCATCTAGGCCAAAGTCAACTCTTGGTCAACTCTGGTCAACTACACTAGTCAAACTAGGTCAAGCCTAGTCCAATCAAGTCTCACTAAGCCTAACCAAACCTAGGCTAGCACTCACACACAATTTCAAAGCTACACAAGTCATCCATGTACATTACATATATAGGCACATATATATATACTCAATGTATATAGGTATACACATAGGAATTTACATATAGGCTATCATGTATAGGCTAATATGCACTAGGATACTAGGCTAACATGTATACATATGCCAACTTATCTACATACATACATTATATTAACAAATATATTATATGTACATATTAGAGAGATAGAGAGTGAGATGTGTATGTGTGTGTGACAGGTTGTGTGTGTGTGTGGTTTTCAATCAATTGTGTGTGTGTGATTACATAGGGTGTGTGTGTACTTCAGTTCTTGGAAATAGGGCTAGGGAGTGTGTGTATCAGGTTTAGTCTAGCAGTGACATATGTGTGTGTGTGTGTCAATTCATAATGTGACAATACATATATGTGTGTGTGTATAGCTAGATGGGAGTGGCATGGAGTGTGTGTATGCCAGCTGGATGTATTCAGATTTCAGGAAAAAGTGCTAGGGAGTGTGTGTTATTCTCATAATATGGCAGGTTGTGTTCTCAGGAAATAAATGCCATGTTATCCCATTCAAAATCACATATACATATAGAAACCCTAGGCTATATCTCTATTCAGTTTTTTCAAGTTTCAGTAAAACTCAGTCCATCGAAATAAACCCATTGTAAAGAATAAAATCAAATATATACAACCTAGCATGAATCAATCTCTACTAGTCATGTTATCATCTAACATTAATATTGCATCTAAAATCGAGTCTTAAAAGAACTCAGTTCTCAGATTTACCCAATTTCAGTTCAGTCCCATATATCAGTAAACCCAAGCTAATTTCACATGAAACCCTACACTCAAATACACACATATCCCAGCATATAATAACATGTAAAAACATATAAATCAATATTTGAAATTGAATTAAACCATTCAAAATTCTTAGGTAATATGTGAATATTGTACAGTATCAGAGAATTTGGGGAAACTCAAAATCATATCTAAATACATGTATAAATCTATAAAAATGTATCGAAGAGGTGTCGTGCATGTGTCATAGTGTCACACGTGCCTCGTGGTGTCCCCACGACAGCACATAGCGTGTCCAAACCCATATGAACACTCATAGACACACACAGACACACAGTCTCGTGCACATGTGTGTGCCGCCCTAGGATACGACACGTGACACGATACATGTCGTGCTCATGTTTATGTATAGCCCATGTGTAGGGCTACACGTTTAATACAACTCGAGGTATCCTCGACATGTCCAGTATGGACACGAGGCCCGTATCAGATCGGGTTCCTCGTGTACACGTGTGTCAGCCAAAACGATGTATACTATTTTACATGTCCGACATGAATCTACTTGACACGAGGCTTAAGGGCTAACGTGTCAGTCATGGCCCCCACCTCACTGCCAAGTGGCAGCTGCCCATGTGGCATGTGCAAGGAGAAAAGCTCCTCGAGCAGCAGGGCACTGCCCGTACTTGCTGCGAGCATGTTTGTGTCCTATTTGGACACGGACACGGCTCAAAAATCAACTCAGTCATTGAGGAACATTATATACATATAAATCAACAAAATAGCTCAAAAACATTTCAAAAATATCAAAGAAAACTCATTGTGGCATTTCATTAAACACATACATACAACCTATGATACGTGTCCGATACGGACACCAAATTGACACGAATTCACACAAGACTCACTCTACATCTAGGGGACACCTAGATCGATGCATCCATGCAAAGAAATCAGGAAATGAAGGTGGTTTAAGGGGTTTACCTATTGAGTGTCAAACTCAAGGAAAAAGCCCCAAATAGAAGGATCCTTCTTGCAACTCTCAAGCTCCAAATTGCACACAAGCTGAGATTTCTCAGCACCAACAGTAAATAGGGGTTAAATAGATCCCAATGCAAAAGACTAGAGTTAAAAAGGAATATAAATGAAGAAATTATGAAGGGTTGAAGAATGGACAATACCTCTTTCTTGCCAAAATTAGAAGTGGTGTAAAAAGGCAAGAATGATTCAAGAGGCATTAAATAGGGGTGGGGGAATCCCTAGGCCAACTACTTAGGGGGAAATTAGGGTTAGGGTTGATGGCTAGTGGGCTTGGGCCAAGTTTAGATGTTAAATGGTTCAAACCCTTAGCCATTAGTTCAAACACCTAAAGCACCTAATCTCTCCATGCAACTCAGTCCAAAACAAGTCAACTTGGGTCGACTTAAGTTAGACTAGGGTCCACACCATGATAACCAAGTCACAAAAGTCAAAGTGAATATTTAGGTTAGTCTCTAAAGTCACAACTAGCAAAAGTCAAAAATAACAACCATCACTCAAACAATTCAAATTAAATTCAAAAAATTTAAAATAACCAAAATATCCTCAAGCTAAAATGTTGAAGTGACATATCCTTTATGTCCCAGTTAGCCATGGCTCCAAAAGCTTCCAAGTCGACTGGTGCTGCGGCCAAAGGGAAGGGACTCGCCTCTCCGTCGAGAGTTGCGGACTCTCCTTCCATTCATCCCGACATGCAATCCCCTATCAAAGATAAGGACGATGGAAAGACGACAAATTTTTTGAATGGCCATATCGTATATTTTATGTGCCGGCCAGTCATGTATCGCCTCTGTGCGTTAGGCATGATTGATGCATGCCCTATCTCATTGGACCACATATGTCCTGTATGATAGGGACGCATGGGTTGAGGAATGACTTTGTTTTCTTCTAACTGTTAACCCATTTCCTTATTTTCATATTTTGTAGGGATCTGGCTAGCAAATTTTTCCAGGACCGGTATTGACAATTTTGGGCATGGTAAAGATGCAACACTTGACACACACATCAGAGAGCTGAGAACTCTTCATTTTTTGGAATAGTTTTTTTATATGGTAGGAAGAACCTTTATACATCGGAGAGTCGGACAGTGGTTAGGCGTCATCGTGAAAGTTCTGTTTTTATGGTTCTCCAAGTAGGCAAAAGCAACACTAGGGATGTGGTTTTGAAGGTATGGTCTTTTGGAGGAACGGGCCTAAGATGTCCGCAATATGAAGGAGAGAACCAGCGTCTGTAGATGCTTTTAGCATGCTCTATTTACCTTCCTCCGTGCAGCTTCTCGAAGATTCAACAGCCTTGTTTGCTTCTCAATAGTAAAACATGACTTCTTTCGAGGGCCACGAAACTGCTCTTTGATGAAGGAGAAGTGCTTCCAAATTGACCAAACTGTGTTGCTGGATTTTCTTTTTTTTTATTTTTTGCGGCTGATGTAGTCCTATGAATGTAACTAATTTTGAATAAACAGAATACATTCACTCCATTCTGCTTGTGGTATCTATGGTGCTTGTATTAGATGGCCTAAATAAATCCAAGGCTTGTCGAAAAATCATCAACAATAACAAAAGCATATAGTTTGCCACCAAGGCTAGCTATTCTACTAGGACCAAATAAATCCATATGGAGTAATTGCAAGGGTCTAGTAGTACTTACAGAGTTGATGGAATGAAATGAGGATTTAGTTGCCTTGTTTAGTTCACATTCGGCACATACCGTGTCCTTTTTGAATGTGATGTCAGGCAATCCTCTCACTAGCTTCTTGGTAGAAAGCCTGGATATAGCATCCATGTTGGCATGACCGAGACGCTGGTGCCAAAGTAGTCGTTCGTCTTTGTGGGCATATAAACATCTACCTGCATTGTTAGTATTTATAGAGAGATAGAAAATATATATATTGTCCTCTCTTTTCCCTTCAAAAGCAATGTCTCCTGTTGACCTATCGTAGATGTAGCAACAGTTTTGTCCAAAGTTAATATCATATCCATGATCAGCAAGATGGCTAATGCTGAGCAGGTTATGCTTTAACTCGGTCACTAGGCAGACATCCTTTATAACAGGAGAAGGAGGATGACCAATGATACCGTTACCTATTATGTGCCCTTTGAGATTGTTACCGAAGGATACGTATCCTTCTCTTTTCATCGATAGTGATGCAAAAAGATTTGCGTCTCCCGTCATATGTCGCGAGCATCCACTATCGAGAATCCACTTACTCTCAGTTGAGGAGGAAAGGTCCACCTACATCAAGAGTAGATGTGACCTTTGGTACCCATTTTCTCGAGGGTCCTGAAAAGTTAGTTTTTGGAAACCAAGCATATATTTTCTTGTCTACCAGTCTTCTAATTCTACACTGTGGTGAGATGTGTCCATGTTTTCCACAGTAAGTACAGATGGCCTTTTTATTTATACTGGGAGCATGAGAATGATATCTATGAGCAACAGGATGAGGATGATTTGGAGAGTTAGCATGGTAATGATGACTATGCTTAGAGTGAGTTACATGATGATTATGTCTGTGTGTCATAGCATGATGATATTGACTGTGAGGAGTGGCATGCTGAAATTGTCTATATGGCATAGTGTGATGTTGTGGCATGATATGATGATTTTGCTTATGTGGCATAACATGATGATTTTGTCTACGTGGCATGGCATGTTGATGAGGTATGGTATGATGACTTTATCTATGTGTAGAGTGATATTGGTTGTGTCTTTGTGCAATATGATGAGTATGGGGAGTATTTTTACGTGCATGCGGTTTGTGAAAGTTTGTGTATATAAATGCATGGTTATGTGCTGTATGAGGGTGATGTGGTTGACTAGCATGAGTGGTGTTGTGCTCATGTGATTGGGTTTGAGGTTTAGCAACCTGTTTTCCCAATTTGATTTCTAATCTTTTAGAAACAGCTTGTAATTCATCAACCTTAATATTTAAGCCATAAATCTTAGTCATAGAAATCTTGTGTCTACTCTTTTCTTCAGCAAGCAATGTGTTGAGAGTAGTGATGTCTTGAGTTTGTTGCTCAATGCGTGCTTCAGCATCATGTAAGCTTAATTTAAGCTTGGATACTTCATCAGTGTCATTTGTGGGAGATGTGTTTCTAACATTATTAAGAAGCAAGGAAATTCTTTGTATCTCATCTTCTAGACTTTTGATTTTGTCCTTGGCATGCTTGTATTTACCGATAACCTTTTTGTGATCATCAAGTAAATCGGTGAAAGCATCGCCAAGTTCATCAAAAGAGAAGTCATCTAAAGTGTCGTTTGATACCTTGGTGGAATTTGCCATGAGGCAAACATTTGCTTTGTCTTGAGGAGAGTTCTTTTCTTCCTCGGAGTCACTTGCTTCGCTTTCATGCCAGATGCTTGTGTTGGCATATCTTTTTGATGAGTTCTTCTTGTAGGGCTTTTCATACCGGTTGCTCTTCTTTAAGAGCGGACAGTCTCTTCTGACGTGTCCAGTCTTTTTGCAACCATAGCAAGTTGGCTCTTCTTCATCGTCTTCTTGTGGTTCCTTCTTTCTTTGATTGAAGCGAAGGAATTTCTTGAAGTTACGTACCATGAGAGCTTGGTCTTCATCATCTGAGATATCGTCTTCAGTCTCATCGTGATCAACCTTTCGTCGATGGACTTTGAGTGCTATCTCCCTGGTCTTCGGAGCAGGCTCTTCGAAGTCCTTGAGGTCAAGCTCGTGAGTCATGAGCTTGCCCATCAAAGTCTCCATAGACATACTTGTGAGATCATTTCCTTCTATGATGGCTGTCACCTTAGGGTTCCAAATCTTTGGTAACCCTCTGAGTAGCTTGCGGATCTTCTCATGGTTTGAGTACTGCTTACCAAGCGAGGATAACGGGTTGATGATGTCGAGGAATCTTGTAAACATTTGAGTGATCGTCTCATTTGGCTTCATCTTAAAGGCTTCGTACTCTTGAGTGAGACGGCTTATCTTTGATTCCTTGACTTGAGTGGTTCCTTCATGCGTCACTTCCAGAAGTCTCCATACTTCATGAGCAGTGGTGCATGTAGAGACCCTGTTAAACTCGTTCCTGTCTATAGCACAGAATAAAGCATTAATAGCCCTAGCATCTAGACTTGCCTGTTTCTTCTCCTCGACAGAATATTTGTCGTGTGGCTTCTCAATGAGGTCACCATCGACAACTATTCTGGCGGGCTTTTTGTAACCGTCAGTTACGACAGTCCACAGGTCAAAGTCTAGAGACTTCAGATAAAAACTCATCCTTGTTTTCCAATATGTGTAGTTAGTCCCATCAAATAGGGGAGGCCTATGAGTGGACTGACCTTCACCATGATTGGAGATCAAGGATTGTGTGGTTGCCATGGATCAGCTCTTAGGATGTTAGTCCTTATAAAGAGAACAGAGCTCTGATACCAATTGAAGAACAGTTTGGCAACTCTAGAGGGGGGGTGAATAGAGTATATATGTATAATGACCAATTAAAAATTAACTCTTTCACTAACAATGAATAATCAGAGTAAAATGCGGAATGTAAATGAAAGACAAGAGAGCATACGCAAACACAGCAATTTTAACCTGGTTTCCCTCGTGGAGGACTAGTCCAGGCCTGAGAACTCTAGCTCAGGATTAAATCCACTATTTGTGAAATAGTAGCTTACAACCCGTGCCTTTACTTCAGAAGAGCACGTCAACTTCTTACAGAGAATCGCAGTGGCGATTTGCTTGGAATTGTCCAAGCGATTTCTTCACTCTTGCACAAGAATCCTAAATGAGAGATGCTGAGCACTCGAGACTTAGGAGGCTTGTGGCTAGTAGATGAGAAGGGTATGGCTTATAGAGCTTGTAGGAGAGAAGAGAAGAGAAGATTGAGTGATTCAAAATGAGAGAATTCATGCCCTATTTATACTGATTTTAGGGACAGAATTCGGCCAGAATTCGGGTAAGGAAATTCAAAAATTTGGCCGTTGGACAGCTAGCAAACAGCTAACCCTAAAATTAGGGTTCCTGATTTCTAGGGGACAGAGTTCGGCCCGAACTCTGTGTGGAGGCAGAGTTCGGCCCGAACTCTGTCTCCAGAGCACAGAATGGTCCTAAGAGGGACTTGTGGGCAATTTGGTTTTGGTGGAGCTTGGGATTTTGGGTAGGCTTGTAGACTAAGTTCCAAGAGCTCAGCATAACTCAGAGTACATAAATCTAGACTCAATGAAATCATAAAATACAGACTCCAGAACACACTGAGAGCTGAAGACTGAGCTGTCATCTGTCTTGAACTGAATGCAGTCGTCGTGTGTCGTATTGAATTAATACAAGTATTATTTGGTCAATGTAGTCAATATTTGGTTGACTGTGACTTTGTGTCAACAACCCATACTACATAAGACATATTAAAAGGACTCTCCTCTACGAGAGTTTAGCAACATAACAAAGACAAATATCAAGTCCCCGTAGGACTGCAAACTACTAAAACTAACCAAACATAGGTCCCCGAAGGACCGCAAAAGACAAACACAATAAACTAAGACAATCAGTTATTCGACACCACCATCAAAAGGAAGCCACCCCTACTCGTCAGCCGAATCCTCCCCACCATCCTGAGCCTGGCGAAAAACGCTAAAGGGATCATGCCATCCGGGTACATAAAACCGTAGGCATTGGGATCAGAGAAACGTGGGGCCTGGTACATTGGATCCTGAAGATTCAGATCCAGAAAAGCATTATGGTCCTGAATGGTGCGCTGAATGAAGTAAGCCTGGTCATGGAAGTGAGATTGGATCATGGTGCCAAGGCCACGAGTGTGGGCCCGCATCTGTTCCTCTGCCTGCGCCATACGCATGTCGAAATGCTGCTGTGTCAGCGGCTAATAGCGACCGGAGGCAGAAGGAGTAGAGGCGGGTGCAGCAGGAGTGGAAGCTGGTGGCTCTTGGGAGGAGGAGGCACGGGATGAGGAGGCACCACCGACAGAGCGAGAAACAGCGAGGAAGGACGGGACGCCGTCCGAGTAGCATTGGGAGAGATCGACTTGCTTGGCCTCCAAGATCAGAGTGATGAACTAGCCATATACAGATTCTGCTTCCCCGCGGGCAGGACGCCGAAGAAGGCATGGAGGAGAGTCTTGGAGAAGGACCAAGACTTCCTGGAATACAGGTAGTACATACATACCAAGGCGTCACCGGTGATGGCATCATAGTTTCCGCCCTTAGGATAGAGTGTGTAGCACACAATCCTATGGAGCTCGTAGTAAAATGGCTCCAGTTGAGCGGAAAGAGCAGGAATATCAGAAGGGCTAGGGCCTTTGCAAATAATGGTGCAGAACTCGTCGAAAGAGACCGACGCTGAAGGGTGAAGAGCAGCTAGGGTCGGGAGAGCCTCGCCTCTGTCCGGGATGCCGAGGATGCTGGCGAGGTCACGAGCCGTCAGGCGAAAATGGCGTTCATTTACCATTGTCTCAATGGCGCCATTCTCCTGATCAGGGATCATGTTGCAGTAGAAAAGACGCACGGCGGCGGGGTAGACGGGCACTTGATACCGAAGGAGGGAAGAAAGACCGGCATCGTCGAAGAGAGAACGATGGCCGGAGAAGAGGTTCCAGTTAATGGCGCGTCCTTTGTAGACATTATGGTGCACGAAGTATTGGAACCAAGAATCGGCCGCCAGGGAGGAGGTGAAGACCCGCTGATCATATCCATGGGGGAGAGCCACCGATGTGAAGGGATTCGAAGCGACGGAGGAGGAACGAGCACGCTTGGGGGCAGCCATTTGGAGAAGAGGATAGGTCGAGAGTGAAGAATGGTTTTGAGAGGATGATAGTGGTGTAGGAAAAAGGAAGAATAAAAATAGGGATTTTAAGGGGAAAAGGGGTAGGGGGAACGGTTATGGATGTTGGAAAGGGAAAGGGGGATTGGAAATGATGATGGAGATAAAGGAGGAGTAAATGGGGGAAGAGGAAGAGATGGGTAGTTAATGATGATGGGAAGTTGAGATATGGAGAAGAGGAGAGGAGGAGGTGGGTAATAAAGAGGGAAAGATTGATATGAAAGATATTAAATGAGGAGGATGAAAGAAAAAAGAGAAAGGAAGAAGAGGTGGGTCCCGTGCTGGATGTGACTCAGCAGTCCGTCGTAAATCGGTATACCGCCGGTATGCCGACGTATGCCGACGGTATACCGATTTTTGACACAGAACATAATTCTGAATCAAAATCGGCATGCCGTCGGTATACCGTAGTATACCGTCGGTGTGCCGGCCGAGGAAAACTATGAGTCGATATTTAAAATGCCTAGTTCTTGGCAGAGAAAAATGAAGTGATCCTCCGGGAGCGGTTTGGTGAAAATGTCGGCTAACTGATAAGTAGTGTCAATAAATTTAAGGCAGATATCTCCCTTTTGTTGATGATCACGAAGAAAATGGTGTCTAATTTTAATGTGCTTCGTGCGTGAGTGACAAATCGAGTTTTTCGTGAGATTGATCGAACTAGTGTTATCACATTTAATAGGGGTGCAAGTATGAGAAATGCCATAATCTAAAAGTGTTTGGGACATCCAAAGAATTTGTGCACAACAGCAACCAGCCGCAATATACTCGGCCTCAGTGGTTGAAAGAGCAATAGAATTTTGTTTCTTACTAAAACACGATACCAAAGATTTCCTAAGGAATTGACATGTGCCGCTAGTGCTTTTTCGGTCAATCTTGCATCCGACAAAATTTGCATCCGAGAAGTCTTGAAGCTCGAAGGATGAAGATTTCGGATACCAAAGGCCCATGTTAACGGTGCCTTTGAGATAACAAAAAATGCGCTTAACGGCACACAAGTGCGATTCCTTTGGAATGGCTTGATATCGTGCACACAAATAAACACTAAACATGATATCTGGACGGTAGCAGTTAAAAAAAGTAAACTACCGATCATACATCGATACTTACGAATGTCGACCGATGTGCCATCTTCATCATTGTCAAGCTTTTTCGTTGTGGCCATAGGAGTCCTCATTTATTTGGATGAGTCGAGTTCGAAACGCTTGAGGAGATCCTTTGTATATTTTGCTTGATTGATGAAGGTTCCTTTTGGTCTTTGTTTGATTTGTAACCCCAAAAAGAAGGATAGTTCACCCATCATACTCATTTTAAATTCTTCCTGCATAACTTTAGCAAATTCTACACAAAGTGTGTTGTTAGTAGAGCCAAAAATAATTTCATCGACGTAAATTTGAACCAAAAAGAGAGTGCCATTATGGGATTTGATAAAAAGTGTTGTGTCGACTTTTCCCTTAGAAAAATTGTGTGAAACAAGAAAGGAGCTAAGGCGCTCATACCAAGCACGGGGAGCTTGTTTGAGGCTATGAAGGGCTTTGTAGAGTTTGAACACGTGATTAGGAAATTGAAAATCTTCAAAACCGGGAGGTTGTTTAACATAAACTTTCTCTTTAATAATACCATTTAGAAAGGCACTCTTAACATCCATTTGAAAGAGTTTAAAGTCATTAAAACAAGCAAAAGCACAAAGCATATGAATGGATTCAAGACGCGCAACCGGAGCATAGGTTTCGTCGTAGTCAATGCCTTCCTCTTGGTTATAGCCTTGAGCAACCAATCGGGCTTTGTTACGAGTCACTAACCCATCTTCATTAAGTTTGTTTCAAAACACCCATTTTGTTCCAATAATAGGGTGATTGCTAGGTTTTGGGACAAGTTCCCAAACCTTGTTTTGCTCAAATTGATTTAGCTCCTCTTGCATCGCTATCATCCAAAATTCATCAAGAAAAGCATCATTAACATTTTTAGGCTCTATTTGAGAGATAAAAGCCACGTTTGCACAAAGATCACGAGTGGAGGATCTAGTGCTAACACTGGAGAAAGGATCCCCAATGATAAGTTCCTTAGGATGATTGGTGATAAATCGCCATTCTTTTGGGAGATTCTTTTGCGGAGGCTCGAGAGATGGAGACTCTTTTGGTTGAGGAGTCACAACTTCATTGATAGATGAAGAAGGACGATCTCCAATAAAGGAGTTCTCCAACCCAAACGAGATGTCATCAATATCATCAGAAGAGGAGAATGTAGAAGAGTAAAGTTCATTAAAAGAGACATTGATTGACTCTTCGACAACAAGACTTCTTTTATTAAAGACACAAAAACCTTTACTATGAGTAGAGTATCCAAGGAATATTCCTTCATAGGCTTTTTCTTCAAACTTGCCTAGGTTATCCTTGGTATTCAAAATAAAACAATTACAACCAAAAACTTTAAAATATTCAATAGAGAAAATTTTGTCAAACCAAAGCTCATAAGGAGTCTTCTTAGAAATAGGTCTAATCAAGACCCTATTTATAACATGACATGCCGTATTAACGGCTTCCGCCCAAAAATATTGGGGGAGCTCATATTGGTTTAACATAACCCGGGCCATATCGCCAAGGGTTCTATTCTTTCTCTCCACAACACCATTTTGTTGAGGAGTTCGTGGACAAGCAAAATCATGTCCAAAACCATTCTTTTCACAAAATCTTTTGAAATCGGCATTATCAATTTCTCCTCCATGATCACTTCTAATCTTGTTAGTAGAAAAACCTTTCTCATTTTGAATACGTTTACGAAAAGCAATAAATTCACGAAAAGTATCACTTTTGCAAGCAAGAAAAATAACCCAAGTAAATCTCGAAAAATCATCAACCAAAACAAAAGCTTAAAACTTGCCTCCAAGGCTAGCAACTCTACTAGGACCAAAAAGATCCATATGAATAAGTTGAAGAGGTCTAGAGGTACTCACAGAGTTGATAGATTTGAAGGATGACTTTGTCAACTTACTCTTTTCGCATTCTTCACATACCATATCCTTTTTGAAAGGGATACTTGGGAGTCCTCTTACGAGCTTCTTGCTAGCAAGACGAGAGATGGTGTCCATATTGGCGTGTTCGAGCCTCATGTGCCAAAGCCAACTCTCATCGTTCTTAGCAACTAAGCACATGTCATTGTTAGTGTCTTCGACAAGATATAAAATATAGATATTGTTTTCTCTAATGCCTTCATAAACAATAGATCCATTTGAAGTATCGATAATGAAACATTTGAGCTTAACAAACTTGATATCATAACCATTATCGGTAAGATGACTAATACTAAGAAGATTGTGTTTAAGATTAGTAATAAGACACATATTCTTAATACAAGGATAAGGAGGGGAACCTATATTACCATTTCCTATAATATGACCTTTAAGATTGTTACCAAAGGAGACGTGTCCTTCCTTCTTTATCGATAGCGTTGTAAATAATGAAGCATCCCCGGTCATGTGCCGTGAACAACCGCTATCGAGAATCCACTTGCTTCTAGCATGAGAAGGACTCTTCACCTACAACATAAGTTGAAGATGAACATTTTGGTACCCATGATTGTATGGGTCCTTGAGTGTTAGTCTTAGGAACCCACTTAAAAACTTTTTTATCAACAAGTTTCCTTGTATGACAATAATTGGTCGTGTGTCCAAGCAAGCCACAGTAGTTGCAAATCATAGAGGATTTAGAAGAAGATGTGTGAGTATCATGCATATGTGAATCTCTAGTGCGAGGAGTTCTAACATTAGTGTTATGATGATGATAATAAAAAGCATGATGTGAAGTGTTTTTCTTTACAAAAGGTCCTTTCCTTGTGTTAGAAAAGGATTTGTGTGTAGTATTCATGTAAGAAGTATGCCTAGCATTGTGATGAGTGTGGAGGTGTCTTCGAGTATGCATGTGAGTAGTGTTCTTATTACCTAGTTTCTTACTCTGTACAAGAAGAACATTATACTTAATAGAAGTATCATATTCTCTCCTATTAGCATCTTGAACCTTATGCATAGCAAATTCATAAGCTATTCTCATGGATTGAATCTCATCATCCTTTTTCTTGATAGTGACAAGAGATTCTTGATACTTGAGTCGCAAAGACTCTATCTCATCCGTGTCAGAAGCAGGAGATTTTCCCTTTACATCAATAATGATGCTTGAGAGTCTTTCTACTTCAAGTTGAAGACCATCAACCTCTTTTAGAGATTTCTTGTATTTATTCCTAACACCTTTGTGCTCTTCATGCAATTCAAGGATAGCTTTCTCCAAGTCATCATAAGTAAGAGTATTTAAGGAGAGATCATCAAGTACCTCATCGATTGCCATGAGACAAACGTTGGCATTGTGTTTGCACACTTTGTCGTTGTCGGAGTCGCTTGCGTCACTCTCACACCAAATGCTTGTGTTGGCAAATTTCTTGGAGGACGAGCTTCCTTTGCTAGGCTTCTCGTACTTGCTTAATTCTTTTCTTATCATCGAACAGTCCCTCTTGATGTATCCGGTTCTTCTGTATTGATAACACGCCGGATCTTCCTCATTGTCCCATCTGAAGCGGTTGGCTTTGTTGAATTTGAGGAACTTCCGGAATTGCTTAGCTGTGAGAGCTATTTCTTCATCATCGCCCGACTCATTGTCGTCGGAGCTATCCTTGGAGTAGGACTTTGTAACTTTGAGAGCAAGAGACTTCTCCTTCTCCTTGGCCTTTTTCTTCTCCTTCTCTTGTATGGAGGATTCCTCTTGATCCTTCATATCGAGTTCATGAGTCATTAGCTTACCCATGAGGGTCTCAAGGTTCATGACTGTCAGGTCGTTCCCCTCAATGATTGCGGTAGCCTTAGGACTCCATACTTTTGTCAATCCTCTAAGAATTTTTCTGATCTTTTCATGAGCAGGATATTCCTTACCAAGAGAAGAGAGAGGATTAATAATATCACCAAAATGAGTAAACATGCAAGTAATAGATTCATCATGCTTCATCTTAAAGGACTCATATTCTTGCGTGAGTCTACTAATCTTGGATTCCTTCACTTGTGAAGTACCCTCGTGTGTGACTTCAAGTAACTTCCAAATCTCATTGGAAGTCTTGCAAGTAGAGATTTTATTGAATTCACTACTATCGAGAGCACAATAAAGAGCGTTCATAGCCTTGGCATCTCGACTAGCAAGCTTCTTGGTGTTTTCAGTAAGTGTGTCCCTAAGGGTGTCAGAAGCAATATCCTCAATAACTCTGGAAGTAGTAGGAAGACCATTTATCACACAATCCCATAAATCGAAATCTATGGACTTCAGATAAATGCTCATCCTAATATTCCAGTAGTTATAGTTGGTTCCATCAAATAGGGGAGGCCTATTTGTGGAGTGTCCCTCATTGTGGAAGGTGTTGATACTAGGGTTAGTGGCCATAGATCACTCAAAGGGTGTAAATCCAAATCAAGAGAACAAATCTCTGATACCAATTATAGAACCCTAGAGGGGGGTGAATAGGGAAATAAAAAATAACTAGAGCACAAGAAGCGATATATGACAAATAAAAAAAAAGAGTAAGAAGATCAAACACAAGATGTATCCTGGTATCCTCGCTTGAGGCAATCCAGTCCCGAAACTCTCTTCGGCTTAAATCTACTATTTAATCAAATAGTACACACGAGTTTGGATCCGAAGAACTTGCCAACTTTAACACGAGTTTGGATCCGAAGACTCGCCAACTTCAACACACGAGTTTTCTTACGAAGGCTCACCAACTTCAAACAAATGAGAAGAGAACTTGTTGATCTTCTAACATGTGAAGATCAAAAATTTACAACTCTTAAATACTCTAGCACTTTGGGAGAGGATGACAATTAAAAGCTTGGTAGAGTATTAATGGTTGAGCTCTTGGTTGTTTGGAAAATTTATGGCAAGAGTTGGTTAAAGCTTCATGAGAGAGAAAGCTTTCATTTATAGAGAAACCAAGAGTAGGTGGCATTTAATGCTCCTGGATACAGCCTGACCGGCATACCGTCGGTATGCACCGGTATACCGTCGGTATACCGGTCATCCAGTAACGGTCATATTAATATCCGTTGGGAGCATTTAATGCTGCCATTAATGCTAGTCAAAGCAATTCAAAAATCAAATATTTGTAACCCGGTATACCGTCGGTATGCCGCGACATACCATCAGTATACCGGCATTTTATCACAGAACGTTTTTAGGAAAACAAAACGGTATACCGTCGGTATGTCGGAGCATACCGTCGGTATGCCGACGTTTTGTCACAGAACGTTTTGTGGTCCACAAAACGGTATACCGCCGGTATGCCGGAGCATACCGTCGGTATGCCGACAATTTTTCACAGAAAGTTTATGGACTATAAAAACGGTATACCGCCGGTATGCCGGAGGATACCGTCGGTATGCCGACAATTTTAACAGAAAGTTTGTGGACGAGAAAAATGGTATACCGTCGGTATGTCGGAGCATACCGCCGGTATGCCGCTCTGTAAGATATTGATTTTTGACTTATGCTTTTAGTTTGTCATCCAACCTTAAGTGTTTACAGATATACCTAGACCTTGTACAGACTCGAAAACTTTAAGCAGTATAGGAAGCCGTCTATGCAAGGAGCGCCGGTATCTGCTTCAGTCTTCAATGCAATGGATGGTAGCACTTGAAAAGTGTCACCCCCAGTTTTCAGAAATAGGGGTATTTTTGTCATTTTACATTTTTGAATATTTTTAAAATTTATTTTATTATTTATGATATTATTTTGGGGTTGAAATTTATTTTATTATTTATGATATTGTTATGGGGTTATTTGAGTCGGGTTCGAATTTCAACTCAATCCGACTTGAAACGGGGACCCGGAGGGTAGTTTGACTCTAGTGGGACCCACACACTAGTTAGACATGGCCCACATGATATTAATTTTAGTCCACATGATATTAATTTTAGTTAGTAGTTAGACTAATTATTTATGGATAGGTTTAGTTTAATTAGAGACTTAAAACTAGACTAAATTGACCTCAACCTTTAACCCATTCCTAATTTAAATCAAATAGATTAGTGGAGGACATTTTAGACATTCAAATAGGGGACACCTAACCCTTTTTGGGCAGCCACCTATGGGGGGGATAAGGAGTGAGTCACTCCTTCATTCATTTGTTTTCATCCACTTTCTCTCTCTTATTCTTCCCCAAATTAATTTAGAGATGAACCTCCATTGATTTCATCTCCAAATCAACCCTTTCTTCCACCAAATCTTTTTCATTTCTCCTCTACTCCATGATTAGAGGGTGCTAGCCAAGTTCAGAAGGATTCAGAGCTCGTTCGTATCCTTTTAGAATCTCTACGTGTTGGTGTCGTGTCGGAAGGATTTTCCTTTGAATCTCTCTCCCGGAAGGTATAATCTCTCCTTTAATCCATCCCTATATGCATATAGAAATATTTTGAACCCATAGGAATGACCCCCATGGTTGTATCTCCATTTGTGTCCATTTCGTGTCCATTTGGAGGTCATAGGAGTGTCCTTCGTGTTGTGGTTGTGTTCATGTGGGAAAATCCTAAATTTGGACACACCATGTGTTGTTGTTATGTATGAATGAATTATTACATATTTAATCTCATATTTTTGTATTGGAGATGTGTTCTATAGTGTCTCATATATATATATTAGTGTAGAGAGTGAGTTATTGATATATTATGTTATATAGTTGTGTTTCTTTTGTCTCAAACTACCTAAATTCGTCATAATATTTATCCACGTTTTTAGTAGCAATAGCAACTTAGAATTGTCATAACTTTTAGCTTAAAACTCCGATTTATCTTCTGTTTTTTTTAAAAGAACCATATCGAAGTTAGTTTTCCAAATATATTTTAATAAGCCAAATTCTTTTGTAACTTTCTGTAGAATTATTTGAGTGTCAGCTGTACGAAAGACAAACGTGTTTCGGTATTTTCGTGATTTCGGGAGCTTTCGGACACGAAAATACGATCCGTTTAAAGTTTCGGAAACCTAACACAAAGGGCTACGACATACTTTAATCCTAGAATTTAGTTAATGCCCAATTGGTACAGTATTGGTTTTAAGTAGAAGAGTGACTATACGATATATACATTTTGTGTAACCTATGAGCCTATGTAGTATGGATATTAATTGAATATAGAGTATGTAATGCATGATATGTTAGATGAATGAAATGATATATATATATATATATTTTTATGTTAGATGAATGAAATGATATATATATATATATATATATATATATATATATATATATATATATATATATATATATATATATATATATATTCTCTTTACATTAATGTATATATATGGTTGAATGCAAGCATGTAGGAATGCAATTAATATAATGCATATAAGCAATGCATGAATGAAAGAATGATATACAATGTATGCATGAAAGTATATAATGAATGCTAGATATGAATGTAAGATATATATGTAATGATAGATATGAATGCATAATGTATAAATATTGTAATACAATATATAATGATAACATGTATGGTAATGTAGAGTATATGATGCAAGCATGAATGAATGGAGGAAATACATGTATATAGGTAATATAGAATGTAATATATGAATGCAAGAATGCAAGATAATGTATTATATCCATATATGATGTATTCAACTTAAAGATAATGTAATATATGAAAGGAATGAATGATAATATATAACATAATATGTAAGGTAATGCAAGGTATGAAATATATAATGTGTGCATGTTTGTATGTCTCTATGTTAATGTATGAAATGATATGAATATACAATGTATGCATATGTATAAAACATGTAGGTAATACATAGATACATGAATGAAATGAATGTTTGCAATATGTTAATATAAATACAAGTATCTAATATGCATGAATATAAGTATAATATAATACAAGTATATATGTATGTATCATGTAAATACAATATACATGATATGTATGTATGCATGTATACAAGGTAAGTATGTATGTATGTATTTCTATAAACTGAGTTAACCTATAACCTTTTACACACATACATTCATACACCCTTTGACATCATGTATCCCATGTCACATACACCTACCTATCACTAAATTTTAGAACATTAACACATATCCTTTCACACACATGCCAAACACACACATACTCACTTACTCTTTTACCTCTCTTTCTATATATATATATATGTATGTGCCTATATATATAGATTTCCTATATATATCTATGTATATGAATATGTGAATAGTGATGCATATATATATATATATATATATATATATATATATATATATATATATATATATATATATATATATATATATTTGTATATGAATATGTGAATAGTGATGCATATATATATATATATATATATATATATATATATATATATATATGGGATGTACATATAGGTAGCCTATATGTTATGAGTGTACTACAATATATTAGATATATATATTATTATATGTATATGTGTTTGTGGTTTGGCTTAGGCATGATATAGCCTATAGCCTAGGGCTCTTAGCCTATGGTGTGTCTGTTTGCCTAGTAAGAGTTTAGTTAGACTTGTTTAGTCTTGATTAGGCCTAGAATAGACTAGTTAGACTAGTATGGACTTGTTTGGTTTAGGTTTGACCTAGTTGACCTAGTTTGACTAGTCTAGTTGACTAGAGTTGACCAAAGGTTGACTTTAGCCTAGATTGACCCTAAACTTCATGTAGACGCATTGTAGCAGTCTATTTTTTTATTTTAGACTTGTTGTGACTTGTACTGTTCTATAGGAGACAGACACCACTCCTCGGACAGTATATTCTCTTCGGACATTCAGGATACCAGGCGAGTACATTCTCTGATCTTTTCATACTTATCTGGATTATATTCTTGCTCTAGATTACTCTACTTGATGCTGACACGTATCTTCACGGATTAGTACTATATGGATCCTTTCTTGAGATGTTATCCCTCTACGGGTGCATCGGGTATTTTATGTTCATGTACTTTATCATGTGCATCAGGTACTCCTTGTACTCGTACTAGTTCATGTTTTTACATGTTCTCATGTGCTTTTATGTACTTCATGTGCTTTTATGTGCTTTATTATGTACCTCATGTACTACTCATTACATGAGTTCACGTATCTTAGCTGTATTCATGTGCCTATAACGTAACTTGAATGGATCCTTGTGTATTGATTGGGGCGGGGTGAGTAGAATTGGTTATGTGAAAACTATTCCCAGTAGCTGTATTCATGTGCCTCCTTAGTTGTATTCATGTGCCCCTAAGCCGTTTACATAACCATATTGTACTCTAAATCACGTAGCCACTTACAGTCTCTACTATCATGTATTTACTTTCAGTTACAAAATATCTCCTGTTTACTCGTACTTTTTTTTAGCACTTCCTGTATTTTACTCTATTGCATGATTTATACTCCTAACCTGCTATGAACTGTTTGAGAGATATATGCTCGTTTTCGTCCTGACTGGACCTGTTGATAAATTTTACAGATAGCCTGGAGGTTGCCTGCTAGCCTAGAGGAGACATAGTAGAGGTTGTATAGATAGCTAGGGTTTGCTTATAGCTTATTTTCAGTCGTCTTAAGATGTATTTATTTTATGGATTACTGTATTTGAGCTTTAAGATGTATTTCTGGGTTGGTGTATCTTAGACACTTAGACTTCTATCTGCTGTATCTCTTTTGGATTTCATGTTTTGTCTATTTTCCATTATGCTCTACCTTAGATGTGTTTGAGTTTACATTCTGCTATGTCACCCCCATTCGGAGAGTATAAACTGTTTAGCCTTATATTGTTAGATGCATGAGACCTAGAACAGCGTTCTACCGCCGACACTATGGCGTAGGCTGGACGTACCCACTTCTCGTGCCTTTATTCTAGGGTGCGGGTCGTGACAAAAGGATAGACTTTATGTAGTAGAGCTTCTGAGAAGATATGAATCTGAAGACATAGAAAACTAAACTACGAAGATACTGTTAATATATCAAAATAAAATGTGCCAACAATGCTATCCCCGGCTTCATCTACCCCCAGTGAGGTCGAGGATGCACCCCCAGGTGTTAGAAGCTTCTTTCTGGATCGAGTGCCTAGGTAGACACCTCCTGTGGTTGTCAGTGGTAACCCTCCAAACGAGAGTTTCCTTAGAGTGCTGGCTGAGATTGCTGGGCTGGAAGAGCCTATCTTCTTTCCTCCCATGTCGGAAAGAACCTTCCGAGTTGAATTATAGGAGACGAAAGAGAATTTCTCATCTCCCGGGATTTGTACCTATTTCTCAAGTTATTGTCGGACAGGTGCTGGCTAGTACAGTCGTTGAAAAATGGACTGCCGATCTTCAGGTGCTGCTGACTTATCGCAGCAGCAGTTGATGATGACCTGGGTACAATGACGTCCCGACAAGGGATCATCTCATGCCAAGGTTGCTTTCTCTTTGTGTTTGTGAGTAATCACCACTCGCAAGTCGATAGCAGACTGATATACCTTTGCATCCAATTTGTGGACTCGGGTATCCCGAGCACACGGGTGCTAGGTATCATGTTTGCTCCCTGATCCTAGGCAAGTAAAAGCACTTGCTCTTGATCGTTGGAGGGAGACTTTTGAGATCCACCATGTCCTTTAGCCCTGGGGGACTGGACGCGGGTGGTTCTATACAACTTTTTATTAAGAGCCCGTATAACAGTTAACGTTACCCGCTGACGGTCAGCAACTTGGACAGTTGACTGGGCTTGTTGGGCCGCACTGCCCTAGACTTCTTCGATTTAGCACCTGAAGGCGTATAGTAAAAAGAGTCCAGATTGGAATATTCTACATTCTCAATGGACCGCATGGAGTCGGGCCCGCATGAGGGACGGTCGAACACAGAGCTTCTGATAGGGCCGCATGAGACACCCTGTCTGTGGCCAGGATTGGCTGTCGTATGGGCCATCTGCCTATAGCCAGACTTGGCTGTCGCATGGGCCATCTGCCTGCGGTCAGAGTTGGCTGCCGCATGGGCCATCTGCCTGTAGCCAGAGTTGACTGCTGCATGGGCCATCCGCCTGCGGCCAGAGTTGGCTGCCGCATGGGCCATCCGCCTACGGCCAGAGTTGGCTGCCGCATGGGCCATCTTTCTTGTCCACATGGATTTCCCTTATACCCCTAAAAACTCAGCATTGTAGTGCTTTTCTTTGCAGAATTTGGGGACAGTGGGGTTCTCTGCGGTCGGAAGCAAGGTTGCAGAAGAGCTTTGATCACCTTCTTAAGCTGCAGAAGGAGCTTCTTCGAGAACCTGGTCGGGGCAACAGTTTTGTGCTTCGACGTCCTGCGGGTTCTCTTGGGTTGGCTCGCTTCTGTGACGGGTTGGCGCTCCCTTCAGAGAGCATTTCTTCGAATGCTCGTTGGTCAAAACGAACCACGAGCATTTGCTGCGTAGAGTCGAGCTTGGACGCGTCAGATTGCGTCACCAACTTCTCATCAGAGGAGAAAGATGTCCCCAGCAGAGTTGCCATCGTATTTTCTATTAAATATCAAGAACAAAAATTATAGAGAAATTGAACTTGATTGCAAATTCGCTTGTACAAGAGAAAGCCTAGAAAGAAATCTTTGGAAACAATCTAAGTACAATTGTTTAGTTTTTGATTCTGGAGGGGTGACGATGGAGGCTCGGGAAAGTGTAGCAACTCTGTCTTGCTCCTTGGACTATCTGACACGATCCTTACTCATGAAGAAATTACCCTTCGTAGGTTACCAGCCTTTTGAACGGGTGTGGTACCCTACTATTTATAGTAATAGATATCTTGAGCCGCATAGATGGCCACGTGACCACGTGGCTACAATAGTACACAAAGACTCGCTCTTTGACCGCCAGCTGGTGACTTGTTGAGATTTTGTTGTAACAAATCTGGGTGTTTTAGACTTGGTCAGCCTACCACGTGTCCTATCGCAGGATAGGATCAGTCTGCTCGAGTCATTTTGAGTCGCATAGGTCTTTTAGTGTTCGGCCATGCTGGCCGCATAAGACTCATGTGGCTTAAGTCGCAGTCTCGCTTAGTCCGCATGTAGCTTAGGGACTTTTGGGTCGCATAGATTCTATATTCTGGGCCGCATAAAGCATATATTGAGCCGCTTAAGGTTCATACGGCTCGGGTCGTAGTCCTTCTGGCCGCATGACCATGTCCAGGCACGTGGACCCTGTGTCATGTCTTATCTTCTTTTTGTCAGAGTGTCAGCTGTCAGTTTTGTCTGTTTTGACAGAGTATGTCAGCTTTGTCAAAAGGGTTGATCAGCTTGGCCGCATAAGCAACTCTTCCTTCTATGGCTCAAATCAGTCTGGTTGCTTTTTAATTTATAATCTGAGATAGTGAATTGGGCCGCAGGGGGCATGTCGAGTCTGCCATACGGCTCTTCTTTATGCAGACCAATTTGGTCCAAAATACTTATATGGTCAGTTGTGATCTGCATGAACCCTAGATTTTCTAAACTTCCACAGGTGCTAGCAAAGATTTGGATCAAAGTGCAAGGAGGAGTGTCCATTTTGGAAGGATCTTCGTATCGAAGACGTGTCCTTGAGAGTATCATTGGGATCTCACTCCCAATACGTAAAACCAACCGTCTAAATTGATTTCC
This sequence comes from Iris pallida, assembly GCA_029216955.1. Taxonomy (NCBI): domain Eukaryota; kingdom Viridiplantae; phylum Streptophyta; class Magnoliopsida; order Asparagales; family Iridaceae; genus Iris; species Iris pallida. The sequence continues at coordinate 8,526,933 of JANAVB010030818.1, forward strand.
TATACATATTAGTTAGTTTTGAATCCATAGGATCCACCCCCATGCATGTACCCCATTTAGATTCAATTTGTGGCCATTTAGAGCTCTTTTAAGGATTTTAGATATGTGTCTTGTGTCCAACTTGATAGATCCCAAATTAGGACACCCCATGTGTATGTATGTATGCTAATAGTTTAAATAGATATTTAAATTCAGTTTTAGAATGATTAGAGAGTTGATTGATCTTAGTTAGGATGGTTAGAATGACTTTTATTTGGATACCTATGTTGGTATCCAAGTATCTTGGCCTACATGTGTTTCTTTTGTCCAAAATAACTCAAATTCGTCATAATATTCATCTAAGTTATTATTAACAAAAGCAACTTAGAAATGTCATAACATTTAGCTTAGAAACCCGATTAATCTCCCTTTTTTTAAAAAAAACCGTATCGAAGTTATATTTCCAAATATATATATTAATAGGACAAATTCATTTTAGAACTTTCTGTAGAACTGTTTGAGTGTCAGTTGTATGAAAGATGAATGCGTTTCGGTGTTTTCACGATTCCGGGAGCTTTCGGACATGAAAATATGATCCGTTTAAAGTTTCAGAAAGCTAATACGAAGGGCTACAACATACTTTAATTCTAGAATTTAGTGAAAGTCCAATTGGTACTGTATTAATTTTAAGTATAAGAGTGACTATACGATATAGGCATTTTGTGTAACCTATGAGCCTATGTAGTATGGATATTAAGTGAATGTAGGTATCATATGTTATCGAGTATATGTATGATATAGTACATATATATATATATATATATTATTGTTAGGTAATATATGTTAGTATGTTTGTGTCACGACCCGCACCCACCGTGAGGGTACGAGTACGTAACAGCGCCCAGCCTACGCCGCAGTGTCGGCGGTAGAACGCTGTTCTAGGTCATGAACTATAACTCCATAATATGAATACTCTCCATAAGGAGGCCAACACAGAGGTACAACTCAATCACAATCTAAGGTAGAATGTAGCATGATGAAAATAGATAAGAAATCCTCAACTGAGGTACAGCAGAAAGAAATAACAAAGTCTCAACATCTCTAAAATATACAACTCTGAAAATAAAGACAACAGCTAAGCATGAAAAGAAGGAACAGTCTAAGCTATCTACACTATACAAGGTATCATCCTGAGCAGCTGCCTGAACCTCCCCAGGGGTCCAGGTCGCGAGTGTCAACTAGGCAAACTCCAAGTAAGGGTGCAGGGTTCCTCATCATCCTCTATAAAATTTTCAACAGGTCCAGTCAGGACGGGAGCGAGCACAAAATATCTCACGCAGTTCATATCATGTTAGGAAATATAAAGCATGCAATAGAGTAAGGTACATGAAACGCTGAAAGAAGAATGTATATGAAAACAGCAGAGATTTGATAATAGAAAATATCTATATATGATAAGTAAGAACTGTAAGCAACATGTGATTTAGAGCACAATATGGTTATGTAAACGGGTTAGGTTATACAATAAAATGGGACTCCTTTGTACGTAGGTGTACAATGGACATATACAATTTCTTATACAATAGGATTGTTCACATAACCAATTCTACTCTTCCTCCCCAATCAATATACAAGGATCCAATTCAGTTACGTTACCTTATACAATGGCTTGTATAATGGCTTGTACAATGGCTTGTACAATGGCTCAATGTGATAATGAGAGTACAATATGCACAATGAGTGTACAATGATAAGGATATTCAATAAATACAATATATAAGTGAAACGCACATCACAATATGTATTTAGTGAATACAAGGAGATAATATCTCAGAAGAAGATCCGTATAGTACCAATCCGTGATAACAACGTGTCAGCATCAAGTACAGTAATCTAGAGCAAGAATGTAAATCCAGACAAGTATGAAACGGTCAGAGAATATACTCGCCTCGTATCTGAATGTCTGAAGTAAATGTACTGTCCGAGATGAGGTACCTGACTCCTAGTTAGAGCAACAGAAGTCAAGATGTATACAGGGGATGATAATAGTAATCTATAATGCATCTGCATGCTGTCTAGGTCAAACTAGACTAAAGTCAACACTTGGTCAACTCTACTCAACCACACTAGTCAACTAGGTCAAGTCCTAGCCCAAACAAGTCTAATAAGTCTCACTAGGCCTAACCAAGCCTAGGCTAGCAGTCACACACCAATCACAAGGCTATACAAGCCAACACAAGTCACACATCAAGATATATCACTATCATGCATATTCGATATTATATATATATATATATATATATATATATATATATATATATATATATATATAAGAGAAAGGAACTAACATGTAAAGCTATGTGTGTGTGTGAACATGGAGGTGTACATGAAAAGAGAAATCAACACTAGTTATGAGTTTACACTACACATGGCACAAAGCTAACCCATCTATATTACACATGTATTATACTTAACATGCATGGCTACAAGTATACATCTATATACATTAGCGTAGAGACTATTTAAGTTATAACTAACATGCATCTATACTTTACATAAATCTATATATATTATAGCAATCATTTAGAGAAGGGTTACATGGCATGGTGGTTGATATAGAGTGGGGTGTCCTTGTGCAGAGGGTGAAGTTTATTCTCAGTTTAGTTCCACATTTACATATAAACTAAAGTGAGCTATCCCATAAACTGGTGTAACTAACCACATAAAATGAACCATGTTATCTGAAATCTGCCATTAAGCCAACATCCCATATGCATACAGCTCATGCATTGTCTAATACTGAAATTAACTAACATTTCGAATTAAGGGATTGAAGGTTAACATTACATTCATAGACATTCCACTATATTGAAAACTAAAATTGGCTTGGCAATAGGAAAAGGAAAGTATATATGCTTACATGGACAGTTCAGTGTTCGAACAACCTAAAATCAACTAACATTCAATCTAAATATCAGCTATGCATTGGTTCTATGTCTATATATGAAATCTGATATTGCATTTACAATATTTATACATTATGCATTCATATCTATCATTACATATATACCTTGTATTTATATCTAGCATTCATTATATACTTTCATGCATGCATTGTATATCATTCTTTCATTCATGCATTTATGCATTGCTTACATATATTACATTAATTGCATTCCTACATGCTTGCATTCAACCATATATATACATTAATATAAAGAGGATATATATCATATATATATCATTTCATTCCTCTAACAATATCATGCATTACATACTCTATATTCATTTAATATCCATACTACATAGGCTCATAGGTTACACAAAATGCATATATCGTATAGTCACTCTTTTACTTAAAATCAATACTGTACCAATTAGGCATTCACTAAATTCTAGGATTAAAATATGTTGTAGTACTTCATGTTAACTTTCCGAAACTTCAAACGGATCGCATTTTCGTGTCCGGAAGCTCCCGGAATCGCGAAAATACCGAAACGCGTTCGTCTTTCGTACAGCTGACACTCAAATAATTCTACAGAAAGTTACAGAAAGAATTTGGCTTATTAAAATATATATTTGGAAAGCTAACTTCGATACGGTTCTTTTAAAAAAACGAGAGATAAATCGGAGTTTTAAGCTAAAAGTTATGACATTTCTAAGTTGCTATTGCTACTAAAAACGTGGATAAAAATTATGACGAATTTGGGTAGTTTGAGACAAAAGAACACAAGTATATAACATAATATATCAAGAACTCACTCTCTACACTAATATATATATATGAGACACTATAGAACACATCTCCAATACAAAAATATGAGATTAAACATGTAATAATTCATTATACATAACAACACATAGTGTGTCCAAATTTGGGGTTTTCCCACATGGACACAACCACAACACAAAGGACACTCCTATGACCTCCAAATGGATATGAAATGGACACAAATGGAGATACAACCATGGGGGTCATTCCTACGGGTTCAAAATAGACCTATATGCATGAGGAAATGAAAAAGAGAAGGGATTTATACCTCCCGGTAGATCGAATCGAAGAAAAGCCTTCCCGGAGCGACACCGACACGTAGAGATTCCAAAAGGACACGAACGAGCTCCGAATCCTCCCAAACTTGGGTAGCTTCCTCCTTGGCTAGAATGGAGAAGGAAAGAAGAAGATTTGGTAGCGAAATGGAAGGATTTGGTGGAGAAATTGCTAGGGATTGCTCTCTAGAAATTTGGGAAAGAACAAGAGAGAGAGTGTGGATGAGAATAATGAAATGAACTTGAGCCTATCCTCTCCCAAAGTGGCTGGCCATATGGGGCTATTTGTCCTATTATGGTAAGGTCCAAAATGCCCCCACTAACCTATTCTATTAGTATTAGGAAAGGGCTAATTGGTTGGGGCTAAATTAGTCATTCTAAAGTCTCTAATCACACTAACCTTATCCATAATAATTAGTCTAACCTCTAACTAAAATATTTTTATCATGTGGGCCATGGCTAACTAATGTGTGGGTCCACTAAAGTCAACACTACCCCCGGGTCCCCGTTTCAAGTCGGATTGAGCTGAAATTCGAACCCGACTCAAATAACCCCAATATAATAACATAAATAATAAAATAAATTTCAACCCCAAAATAATATCATAAATAATAAAATAAATTTTAAAAATATTCAAAAATATAAAATGACAAAAATATCCATGTTTCTGAAAACTGGGATGACAAATTCCTCGAAATTAAAACCAAACAATAGTAAAATGTCAAAATCACAAGTCATAATTTTAAATAGTTTTAAAATGATTAAAAATTACCAAAAATCATAATATGAAATAATTATCAATAAATAATAATTATAATTACAAAATTTCAAAATTACCCTCATCTGGAAAACTGGGTGTTATAGTTTGTTAGATGTTGGTTAGTAGAAGGTTAGATATGTTAGAGTTATTATATGTTAGTATAAGTTATATATGTTAGTATATTTGTCAGATGTTGGTTCATAGAGGATTAGATATATTAGAATTTGTTATATGTTAGTGTAAGTTATATTTGTTAGTATGAGTGTTAGTTAGATAGTAGAGGTTAGTATTTGTTAGATATTTGATATGTTGTTAGATAGTTTGATGTTAGATATCTAGTATATTAGATATTGATATGTTAGTCGGCTATGTTAGTTCTAGATATTGGTATGTTAGTAAATTAGTCTCTACAGGTTAGACATTAGTTAAGATGTTATGTTAGTATATTAGATAGTTAGTTAATTAGATATTTGAGGGGTATCTTGGTATCTCATGATACCAAGTTAGTATCTTAAGGTAAACATGAATTACCTTTACCTTCAAGTTAAATGATTAGTTTACCCTTATGACCAAGGTATTGGTTTTGGGATGCCAATATGACTAAGGTTGATATGGTATCATAGTGTTAGTGGGTTAGTGTCTAAGTGTTGAGTTTGAGTAGGTGATGTTAGATTGTGGAAGGGTTATATAGATAGGTATATATATTTTTGGGTTATATAGTATCTATATATATTATGAGAGCATATAGATATAGGTTATGGTTTATAGAGAGGATATGTATATACTCGATATATGATATCTATATATATGTGTTAGGGTGGTACTATATGGGTAAGAATATGTGTAATATATATGTAATATATATATTATATAACTAAGTTTGTATGCCTTGTTAGCTATATGGTTTAGCTATGTGCCTTGATTTAGGCAGTGTTAGATAACAATGGTACTAGTATACTTGATTGTTTAGGCCATAGACTTGTTTGGACCTAGAATTGACTAACCTAGACTAGTTTGACCACACTTGACCAAACCCTAGCTAGTTTGACCACATTAGACTAGTTGTCCTAGTTTAACTCTATTGTTGACCAGAGTTGACCAAGAGTTGACTTTGACCTAGATTGACTTAGACTCATGTAGATTGTATTATAATTTTAATTACCATATAAATTGAACTCTTTATAACCTGTGTTGCTCTAACTAGGACTTTGTGACTCCAGTTGGCCATCTCTTCATATCCGCTGTTCAGGGTATCAGGCGAGTACATTCTTTGATCATTTCATACTTGTTAGGATTTATATTCTTGTTGTAGATTACTTTACTTGATGCTGTCACGTTGTTAACATGGATTGGTACAATATGGATCTTTACATTGAGATATTATCCCCTTCGGGAGCATCGGGTACATCATGTCATGTGCATTTCACTTTTATTATATACTCATGTGCTTTCACTATTCATGTATACTCTTGTGATTCATGTACTCTCATGTTCACAGAGCCCTCATGTATAACTTCATGTGCACCCATTTATGGGCTCCTATGTGAAATATTGTACAATAACATAACTTGTCTGGATCCTTGTGTATTGATTGGGGTACGGGAGAGTAGAAGCAGTCATGTGAACAATTCCAAGTTGTATATTCATGTGCAAACTCTTTAGTGTAATCATGTGCAAATTCAAGTCGTTCACATGTCTATCTTGTACTCTACATCACTAGTCACTGATAGTTCTCTACTTACAGTAGTTATTTATATTACAGTTCTCTCTTCTACTACATGTACTTTCTTTTAGCGTTTCATGTATTTTACTCTATTGCATGCTTTATATTCCTGTCTTGATATGAACTGTTGAGATTTTGTGCTCGTTCCTTGTAGCTCCCCTTCCCAAAATTTTGAAATATATTTTATTTATTTATTTATTTGATTTAAATGGTAATTTTAGAATTTTGTAAATAATTATTTAGTTAATTATTACGGTAGACGATTTTTAATCATGATTAAATTTGGAGTACAAGGTGACTAGAAATCGTGGCACTGATAGTGCAGTGGCGTGCATAGACTAGTGTATTATCCATGCCAAGGAAGGCCGAGCCATAGTAATGCCCTAACTAGGAAAACCAGGCCAAGTTACGACTTAACCCTTACCGAAGATTATTTATTTATTAATTATATTATTGTGTTTTAGAGAAACCGGCTATACCATTTTAGTCGGACTGAACCCGAACTGAGCTCAAGCCCATGTAGTTATGCGAGACGTTCAATGACATTCATGTTGACGTATTTAGTAAGATGTGTTGTATTCCGTTTTAAATAACCTGATGAATATTTCTAAGTATTTGTATTTAAATATTATAAATATTATATTAGGGAATCAGTGACTTTTGTATAAAATAGGTCCTCGTATATTTGGAGTTTTAGACTGTACTTAATGGTTTATATACACCATTATGATTTATGTTATATTATATTATTAGTTATTATTTATTATTGTTATATTGAGGTTATTTATTAATAATACTAATTTATATTATTTTTGTCAATTAAATATATTAAATATAGTAATAATGTATATATATATATATATATATATATAATATATATATATATATATATTATATATATATATATATATGGTCCTACACTAGGAATGAATAATATGGGTTTATTAGATTTCTGGAAATACTATATAGGTATATAATATAAATGCTTGGATGAACTATATATATATAATATATATATATATATATAGATATATATATAT